>CM055899.1:52576519-53016519 GCA_029582155.1 Panopea generosa | reverse complement strand
AGTGATAATCAGAAATACTCAGGAGTGATACATCAGAAATACTCAGGAGTGATAAATCAGTTATGCCCAAACGATTGATGTATCACAAAATCCCAAGAGTATTTTATTATGGAAATAATATCCTCCAATGAGTAGTTCATTATAAATAACGTCTCGCATGAGATGTAGATCAGATAAATTCTTGTGCGAGTCGTATATCAGATAAATTCTTGTGTGAGTCGTAGATCAGATAATTTTTTGTGTGAGTCGTATGTCAGATAGATTCTTGTGCGAGTCTTATATCAGATAAATTCTTGTGTGAGTCGTAGATCAGATAAATTCTTGTGTGAGTCGTATGTCAGATAGATTCTTTTGCGAGTCATATATTAGATAAATTCTTGTGCGAGTCGTATATCAGTTAAATTCTTGTGCGAGACGTTTGTTAGATCAAATCGTGTGTGAGTTATGCTATTTTCATACATTTACTTTGAACTGAAAAATAAGCTGTTAAAACAAAATTCTGATTAGATCTAATATTTTTATTTTTGTTGTTAAAAAATCTGATTTTACATAAAAATACAATTTGGAGATACAATATGTTTACAATAAGTGGTCAGCGTTTTCCTGCAAAACTCGGATTTGGTCAGCGTTTCTTCATATTTTGAACTGAAAAATAACTACTAGTATAAAAACAACTTTTTTATTAATAATGCTAGGTATTTTGTTTAAAACAATTGTGTTTTACATAAATATATAGCTTTTAGATAAACCATGTTTACAATAAGTTTGTTATTAACTTGGTCAGCGTTTTCCTGCAAATCTCGAATTTTGTCCGTGTTTTCTTCATATTTTGAACTGAAAAGTCATAACATAATTTTAAATTTAAAAAATGTTTACAATAAGAATATTATTGACTTGGTCAGCGTTTTCCGACTGGCTAGCGGTGTCCTCGCATAATTAGGTCAACCCATAGCTGACGTCAGCATGAAATCCAGCGTCTTAGTGTGGCCCTAGTTACTGTGTCCCAGCAGTCGTGAGGTGCAGCCGATAACCAATAATGTAAATACTATCAAACGCCCATTGACAAGATTTTTTTAAGTATGTATTTTTAACGTAAACGCTCCAATTCAACGTTTTGCATGTTCATTATTAATGACTGTATAATAACATATTTGTATTTTAATGTAATTAACAATTTCTTTAGTATAAAAAACGAAGAACTAAACTGAATTAAAATATCATTGGATTTCGCGACAGAACATTATATGAATGCCATTAATCAGAACACAAAACTAGAACTATTATGATTCACAGACTCATTTTAAACTGTAAACTCAAAATTAAATAGTCACATCTCAGTTTGGAATATACACATCATGACATAACAGTGCATCCTGACATACATAAACACAACGTGGTATATTCAGAAACATTAACATTAAGTCACTGGTATTTAGAAAGTAAATTTTGCTTCATTATTTCCTTACTTCCTTAAAACAATCACAGGTGAATTTCTGTGTATTATCATGTAAGTAACAATTTATATTTATGTTTGAAATTATATACTGATTTACAATAGGAGTTGCGATGGTCTAGTGGTTCATCATGCTTGCTCTAAGGCATTGTAGAGGTCATCTAACTACAGGCCAGTCTCTCTTACCTCTATCTATTGTAAAGTCACGGAACATATTATCCATAGCCACCTGATGACCTTCTTTGAGAAGAACAGTAAACTTGTCAGATAGACAACATTGTTTTAGGAAGAAGAGGTCCTGTGAAATCCAACTTATTTTCACCCTCCAGGATATAGTATCCGGTCTCAACAATAAACAGCAGATGGATGTTAAACTCCTCGACTTCAGTAAAGTTTTTGATAAAATCCCTCATGAATTTCTTGCTGTCAGACTTCATCATTATGGTGTCAGAGACAAGACCTTGGAGTGGATCAGGAGCTTCCTCACTTGAAGGCTAATCTTCCTTATCAGTCTCCATCACTTGCGGTATTCCTCAAGGTACAGTCATGGGTCCACTGCTCCTCTTGGTTTATATAAATGACTTACCATCGAGAGTTAATTCCAGGCCCTGAGGGTCAGCCTTTTTGCTGATGACGGCATGCAGTACCACATCATCAACACCCACAAAGAAGTTGCAGGCAGACCTAGACCACCTTTAGAAATGGGAAGATGACTGACAGATGGCCTTTAATCCAGAGATTTTGAGAGTAACCAATAAGAGGTGTTTTATTCCTGCTAACTACTTGATCCATGGCTATCAACTGACCACCAAATCCAAATATCTGGGAGTTACTGCAAGCTGTCATGGAACCCACACAATGACTCCATAGTGAAGAAGGCTAACACCATAACTATGAAGCATTCCTTCAAAGAAATCTTTCCTCTTGCCCCAAGGAGGCTACCTGTACGGCCACAACTCGAATACGGGTCCACTGTATGGGACCCGTCTACCAAGTCCAGCAAAACCAAGATCGAATCATTGCAACTATCCTCTAAATGCTGAGAGCCAAGCAAGGAAGATTCTAATACCATTTTACAAGTCTTTTGGATTAAACCATTAAAGCATGCGAGACAGGTATTTTACCGCTAGACCACACTGTGGTTATTATTTTTTATATGGATATTGTGTCTATGGTTTGCCCTCATTGTAGTCTGGTCTGTACATTTATGTCTTGGTTTTTCACAAATTATTATCTCCATATATATATATATATATATATATATCATGCATTGTGAATGAGCATCTGAAAAGATCCCAAAAATCGCAAATTCTGTTGTTGTGAATTTAATTATATCCCTTTATGAAATTAAATATAAATGAATTCACTGTATCTATATGATCAAACAGGTTTATAAATCTGTCCTTTATATAGCATGTGAGTAGTCATGATTCCTTTACTGGATCATACTCATATAAAGCTATCAGTTCATGTATGTAAATTTGTCCACGGTGACCCTGTCCAGATGTGTTGCATGTAATTCCATAGTATATAAGTCATGTACCTTGATATTGTATATATGGTTTGCATTGCAGCTACGTGCACTCGCGGTAGTCTGGTCTGTATATTTATGTCTTGGTTATTCACAAAAATTTATCTCCATATATATATATTATATATAATTGAGAGAAAATTATTTCAACCTTTGATAATTTATGATTCTCAGTATGGAATAGCATTAATAAGGCCCTGCTCTGCAATGTACTCCAATTTTATGGGATGGGTTTGGTAAGACATAGACATAGCTCATTTAGTAATATAGGACACTAACCTAAAATACAATAAACATAATACATTATGTAAACAAACACTGGAGTTACAATCAAATAGAATGGAACGAATAATTGAAAACATTAACTATAAATAAGTAATTTGTTAAGTTACATTCTTAAGAGTTATATTTTCTAATTCTAGTTTTCCTTTATCAAAGGCATTAAACAAGTACTTTGAGATCAATCAAGATTATATCATGTTTATCAGATGTGGACATAATTATATAAAACAGATTTAAAGATCTAGATCCGAGCATCTTAAAGGAAAAGGAGTCTAAGATGTTCATAAATTGGACATTCAAAAATGAACATAAATGTTCCTTTGGTGACACTACTAAGTTTGTTCAAACCATCTTGATTCGTCAGAAAACATGGCCACCAGGGGGCAGGGCAAGTTTAATGGGGTGGGGTTAATTTTCTATATTAGCTAAAGTAAAAACTTAAAAAATCTTCTTGTGAGAAACCACTGGATCAATTTTAAAACAATTTCACAGAAATATTCCTTGGGTGACCCTTTACCAAGTTTGTTCAAGCCGTTGTGATTTGTTAAAAAACATGACCGCCACAGTGAGGTGCTAGTTTACTATATAGGCAGCTATAGTAAAAACTTCAAAAGCCTTATTGTCAAAATCTACTGACCTGATTTCAATGTAATTTCACTGATATTTATCATGGGTGAACCTCTACCAAGTTTGAACTCTTCATCGCATCTGTTACATCTTCAAAACAAATCAAAGTTCTAACTACTTGCCCATCTCGTTTTTCTGGAATTTTAAGTGTACATGTATTATATAATCTACTTAAGTGGGGTGGCTCAAGGTCAGCAATATAGGGCCATCTTGGCCTTCTTGTTTGGATATCACAGATACCCTCCACCCCCACCCCGGACCCTGACTCCATTTCCTCAAAGTGAAGGGAAGGCACTGCATTATTTCGATCTTGTACCCTTGGAAGATTTTTTAGATTCTGTAACTTACTTCCTTGCCTGGAAATGCAAAATGATTTATTCTTTATTATGTTTGCAGGTCTATGGACTTGGACCTGATTATAGCAATGGTGATTTTAGCTGTTATTGGAGGCTACATAGCAACATCTATCTTCTTTTTGAAGTTCCCAAACTTGTTACACAGGAAGAAGAAACTGCAGTTTAAGGCAGTACACATCAGTCATAGGGGAGGTAACTGCTTTATTTGTATTTAATAGATTTGTTGATTTGAATATTTAGCCTCATTTTTATGCCATCCAGGGCCAATAGATGATCAGTTAACCAAGGCTGTCTTTCCTGTGGCCCTGGCAGGTTAACCATTGCTAGTAACTGCTAACTTATCTACTTGAATCAGCAGTGAGATGAATGACAATGTCATATATACCATCACAGAGACCGAGGTCAGACAAGAATTAAAGTTTAAGACCGCTGGATTATTAGTCAGGCGCGCTTCTGACGGAGCTGACTTGTTGAATGGCATCAATAAGTTGAACCAGTTGTGTTCATATTGTCTCAGGCTATCGGTAATTGGTAGGCTTGAGTTGAAGTTGGCGATGATCATTTGAGTTTGTGTTTGTTTGTAATCAATTGTCGCATCACAGTGACTTTTTGCGTTATTTTTCTTACTCTTGGATCATTTGTTTAAGATTATCAGGTATACATTGGGAACCCTAGACTGGTTCTCAGTCTCATTTGAAAACAACACTGAGAGGAGCATATTGGGTTAGAGTATTAGACTGGGTACCTCACACAGCTAGTACTTTTTTTTTTGTAATTAATCCACATAATGAAAACACATCATGAATGTTGTTGACAAAAATAACAATAATTTATATTCATGTCCTGGCGGAAATGCAAATTCTAATGTTTATTTACTTTTTGTTTCTCAAATTCAAAAAGTAAACATGTCATGTATACAGTGAATTTCAAGTTGTAAGAAATATGCAAATAAATGTCTGTTATTTTTATCTTTAAACTTTTTTCTTTTTTTCTTTTTATGAAAATAATTAGGGGGCGGGTAGGGATGATAATCTAGCAATTAATTTATTATGACCTAATGGCAATTTTGATTTCGATCATTTTTTTTATATGCATAATATTATGACTTATTCCAGGTGCAGGTGAACATTGTGAGAATACTATGACAGCGTTTAAACAGTGAGTAATGTTTTAAAAAGGTGTAAACATTTTAGAATTGGCCAAAATAGTCATTTCCAATATATCATGCCTGTTTATGCAAGTCCTTATTAACATAAGGATATCTATTTAAACAGTTATTATGTCATATATAACCTTTAAGAGGCCTCACCTATATCGCCAATATTTATTCGATCTTAGCAGTACAGCTGCACATTTATTTAACGGCTCATTAAACTTACGAAATGGTCGTTTTTAGTTTTAATTTAAGTCAGTTTTACCATTCCAGATGGTAAAATACATGTTTATTTGATCACTGAGAGACTTTGCAAATGAAAAAATAAATATAAAGCAGAGTATTAGCTCATAATTAAGAACGGGTTTTGTTTACAAATCAATGTTCGTCTCTTTCCGATAAACACCTTAGGCAGAAAACAGGGAGTAACGAAGCTTGTTTGGAAACACGTCGGTTGGTAATATACTCAATTCACTTCAGAGAAAAAACAAAGTATGGGGAACTGTAGGGGATGCAGTTAAAAATTAAATAACTCCTTGCGATTTTAAGAACATCCCCTTTATTCCGCTCAGTGTATTAATGGACTGGAACCCATGAGCTAGTTTTATTGCACGTAAGGATGAATTGTTCATATAAAATGAAAAAAAAATACTTTTTTAATAACTGTACTTAACAAAACACCCTTGGTAGCCTCTTAGTATTGACTGCGATAAAAAGATTTGTGACGTAGTAGCATGTGCGATAGTATGGCGCGTATATGCAAGGGAGGATCCTGAGCAAGAGTTACTAGACCAAAGTAGCAATCCGTACTCAATGATTCAATTATATAGTTTCTTCGTGCTTATAAATAATATAATGCATACTGCGTTCAATACAGTTTTTTTGCAGATATCAATATATTTAACCAAAAAAAATGAACCCCTTATCCAGTTTTAATCCACACACTACCACTCCAGTATTCATTTGTGTTCTTCTGAACACTTGCAGAGTACAATCAGAAAGCAACCGAGTCATTACAGAATTACAAAATGTAAACAAAAGTTAAAAGCTAGGTCCACTCATCTAAGAAATACACATTTATTTATTTATTTATTTTCTTGCTTTTTATAAAAACAGTCACTGAGAGGTCTACAGGAATAGTTTTAGCAATACTATAAACAATTTAATTACAATCATTTTTTAACGAAAAAATGTACATTTCGGAAGTTTAATGAGACTTTAAAACGTCATATATTATGGATATTCTGTTCAGTAACTTATAAATATGTATTTTGTCTTTGTAGTGTAAAATTCTTTAATTATGATGACCAAATACTAAATCTTGACTCACAATAAAGTCACTCATTGGTCAGTATCGGGCTATACTAAAACATTGACGAATAAAATTAAAAATGCTGACCTGTGTATAAAAGAATTTCTCGTAAATTAAATTAAAAAACATGGACAGAATCAGCCATTATCTTTGAATGGGACCTTCCTCTTTGTGATTCAATAAACTTTTAAAAATTTACTGAACAGAAATTTATAGTTGATGCATCTTTATATGAAAAGGGATTCCTTATTTTGCTAAAAAAGGCACCCAGAATAGACGAAGATAGATTCCCACTTAAAATTGCACAGTCTGTTGTAACGTATCAAATGAGTCACATGATTTAATTTTGAATGTGATTAAATCTGTCGTATTGGTTACATATCATTAAATTTGGTTTAATTGACATATAAAGGGTCTGAATAACAAAATGAGGGCATCAAGCGGTATATATGAAAAGTTTATTTGTAGAGAAAGGTTTGATCGTTTGTTGCCAGATGTTGGGGATTTGCAATTCCGAATCTAAAGTATTTTATTTATAAACAGTGACATACCAAATGCATGTACTTCAAAATGCTGACTACATGTAGCACCTTTTTCAACAATATTTCAGTTACGTATTGGTGGTCAGTGCTCTTAATCTCTACAAATCACTGATTACTTCCCCACATACTCAGGGATGGGAGATTTGAGGCCGTAGAACATTGTTCATTGCCAATCATCACAAAGACTGTGGTCAGGCAGGAATTCCAACTTAAGACCCTTGGGTTGACAGTCAGATATGTTGCCAGCTATCAAGCTAGCCAGGTGCATCTGATTAATGGTAGAGTATCGGATCTAGGAACCGAGGGTTGTGAGTTCAGTCCCCACCATGGGCATGTGATGCGTCATTTTACAATTGAAAATAATAAGTTCAAACTTAAATTGATTATATAAGCTGTGCTACTTGATCCATATCAGATGTAAAGTAGAAAAGGGATTTTCATATCTCTGCATGTTGCCATTCTTTTTGAGTAGTATCATCATATTTTGTTAAAGAATTATTCTGAAATAATACAGAATCCCTTTTTAAATTGAATGTCAATTAATTCCAGTGCTGTGGCTCTTCGTACTGACATGCTGGAGCTGGACTGTCATCTGACAAGGGATGGTGTTGTTGTTGTGTCACATGATCAGAGTCTACTCCGAGGGTGTGGACAAGACAAGAATATAGCAGATGTAGATTACAAGGTAGCTAAGTCTGGCAGTAGTTCAAAGCACATCAATGTTTTAATTGCCAAGCAAAGTGATTTGTTTGAATATTAAGCGTTATGTTCATGCTATTGAGGGCTAACAGACGATTATTTAAACTAACCACTCTTTCCTGGGATTCTGGAAGGTTAACCAGTACTTGAGAAAATCCAATTCGGCAAGGAACTAATAACTTTCTCACTTGAATCAGCGGTGAGAGATCCATGACAATGAGTGTCAATGTTGTATACCGATCATTATGAAGACTGTGTGCTGGCAGCGATTCAAACTCACGACCCCTGCATTGGTAGTCAGACATGCTACCAACGTAGCTAACTTGGCCCAGCTTGTATGGGATTGAAATTAACATGGCATATACAGTTTACATGGGATGATCACCTTTTAAGCTCACCTTTGCTTAAGACTCAGTTTGTGTTTTTGTGATCATTTGATGTGCTTTGTCCATCTGTCAAAATTTGCTTCAAACAACTTCTCTATAAACACTTTACAGATTTTCACCATATTTGGTGTGAGACTTAGCGCATATGTGTATTCCCTTATCACTTGAATTCTTTAACAAAATTTTGCAAAAACTTACTTTCCTCTTAATCATTATTTTTCTTTGCATATCTTTTATCATTTTAATGCCTAAAATGAAACCTACTAAATATGATGACTTTAACTGATTAATACAAGTTTTACTAGTGAAATATATTTCAATGAGTGCCTTACATAGCGCTTGGAAATATGTTGAAGGTGTTTACGTGCTCTTACCCCAGCGCTTGCATTCCTTCCTGTGGAGGACCCTGTATTGTGAAAATTTCTCAATTTGTTAAAGTCATGATATCTGTTGGGGTTTTTTTAAATTAAATACATCTGGAACAACAAGGTCAGGAGTTTTGATATTTTGCATGTAGTATCACCGTATTATATTCTTTCAGAACTGTTCAAGCAATGACCCAAGAGTAGAAATTAATTCTGCCCTGTTAGCTTATCAGTTTAACACAGGGAAATTTAATTTAAGAAGACCAAGTGGATTTGTTCATATTTCATATGAATGATCTCTATGAGAAGGGGTTTTAAGTTTATTCAAATGAAAAGGCCTACTAAGTTGTGTTTTTGGGCCAAGTCAGGTGATTTCAATTTTACATAGGAAAGCTATAGTAAAAAAACAGAAAGTTCACTTTTTCTCATATTTATTTTAATTATCTTATGGTCTTTACATTGTTTAGTCATAAAAATTGTGACTGGAAATTTAAAAGGGGATTAAAACTCCATAAGGGGTCAGCAAGGGTTCAAAAGGGATATAACTGTCAGATTTCAAAAATCTACTCAAAAACTGATTAATTTGTTCCTATTCAGTATAAGTGATCTCTATTAGTAGAGGTTTATTTTTTGTTCAAAGAAAGGAGCTAAGGTTCATTAGTCCCCTGTAAGTAGACATTGATTTAAGCATATGAATACTATACCTATAATTTTTTTATTAGGGAATTGTTTTAATCATCTTAGATCTGGAGTATCGTTCAGTCATAATAGTCGAAGCTGGGTCCTTCAAAAGTGACTTAATATCCATAAGAGCCCTACTAGGGCTGCAGAAAAAGGGATAAACTGTGAATTTTCTAAATAATTCTCCTCAAAAAGCAAGGAATTATAAAGAAAAGGAAAGGCAACTGATAGAGATTTTGTTAACACTTGCATATTCACGCAAAACCTTGCAATATCCTGTTTTTTTTATTATCATCACTTCAATTCATCTCAGGAACATAAATCAAATTTCTTTTAATTAATTGAATTAAAATCTTTTAATTTAACGATAAATTATGATAAATTTTCCTTCAAACCTCAATATATTTAATTCAAGTGCATTTTGCATGATCGAAACATGTTTATACATCTAAAATAACATAAAACTTACAGTTTATGTACAAGAAATCAGTTGCCTGTGAATTATGAATGATTAATTAGCAAATTCTGAATCCTTCGTGTGCTGTTTCATCAACATACATGTATAGTCAGGAAATGCAAGTTTCCTATCCTTCTATACAAGTCCTTGTCAAAAACTGATATTTGGTATAAATGGTCCTCTCAATGTTCTTTCCATTTTTTAAGATCCCTCCAATGTTTATTGTCTATTTATAAAACTTACTTCAAGTTTTCCTGTACTATTTTCAGGATTTACCTCCATATAAATCAAGCATGAAGTTGGATTTTCAACCAAGTAAGTTATTTTTTGTTATTAAATGGCTTCCATTGGTCGTCATGTTTTGGACCATAAACCTTGCGGGAGCAACTCCTCCCACAGAGTTAATCCGATTCAAATGAAATTTGCTGTACAGCAGGTACATGGTCTTAACATGAGCTTTTGGTATTGGTGTTCAAATTCAATGATTCTTATTGAGTTATAGTTTTTTAGTCACACCTTGGACTAACAACTTCGTGAACAAAACACCAGTTTTAATCTGTTTTAAATGAAACTTGTTATACATTAGGTACATGATCTGTACATGAGTGTGCGGAATTGGTACTCCAGTTTAATGATGTTTTAAATGAATAAGGGCCCTTTGTTCTCTTAACTCAAATTGTATATCAATGTTACGACTGTACCAATTTGACTTTTCATGATGGATGGTACTGCTACCCAATAGTTTTATGCAAAGTTGAAAATCAATGAAATTTCATTAAAAAGTTCAAGGGCTTTAACTTAATAATCATTTAAAATAAATGCTAAGACAACAGGCTCATGTTCAGACCATGTACAGCAAGTTTCATTTGAATGGCTAACTGATCATCCATGACACAGAATATTTTTTATTCCTTGAATTTAATTTCTTTTTCATATACAGTAGAACTGTTGGCTCGAACACGGATGGCTCAAACTATGTATTGGGTCCTGGCTGAAGTCTTATTTCGATGTATCTACATGTACGTGTATGGTATGTTGTAGAACAAAATTTGGCTCGAACAACCCTTAACTATTTTGTCCAGTCCCGTCTGGTTCAAGCAATAAAAAGTTCTACTGTATTTTATATATGCAACAAATCAAACAATATATAAAAATATTTTTGACATTTGTATAAGGTCATTATTAAAAAATGTTGCATGAAAGAAACAAAATGTTTCCATCAATACCAATTAGAAAGGCATATGAATATTTATTGTTCAAAGACCAGCTATCAGTATTGAAGTACTTTGATATTAAATTGCTGAAAGAACTGGGATTTTTTTCCTTTACAGATTTTGTTCTTCAATGTGGGGAAGATCGTCGTATTCCAACATTACAGGACGTCTTCACTGCCTTCCCAAATACACCAATTAATATAGATGTGAAAACTTATGATGAAGAACTCTTTAATAAGGTAAGCAAGGTATCTGCTGGGTATATCACCAAACTTACAAGCTAAAGAAACTTTCTTGTCAAACACATTTATAATAATATGCTTTTTTAGCTCGCCCGGATGAATGTCCAGGAGAGCAACTGCCATGACAGCAGCAGCATCATCGGTGTCATCTATAGACATCCAGGTTAAACTTTTGCGTTAAGTTGCGTTTAAGTTTTGGTGTTTGCCTCCAATCTCAATATTTGCATGGGTGGTGAGTTTTATTCCATAGGCGAGCTTTGTTGTCTTCTGACAACTCTTGTTAGATGAATTATATGTAATAAGACCCGACTTAAGCAGCCATTTAATTTGAAAACTAAATCAGCTTTATAAGACAGATGGTAGCTTAAAGCAGGTCTTTACTAAAGCAAAGCTATTCATGTAGCAAACTTTCCATCTGTATTCATAGTTATTGACACTTTTTTAATGACATATTTTCTGAAACCATGATTCAAAGTTGAGACACCGACTGTTTCTAAAAATACATGTAGATAAGAGAATCCCTCCAGGTGAGCTTGCTTTACCTCAGGTGAGCATGTTAGTGTCATCTTGGTCCTTTTGCTTTCTACACTGTGATATGAAGGTGATGATGCAAACTGTGACTGCTGTAGAGAATTATCTGCTAACACAGGTGAAAACTGAGTAAAACACCCCCTGGTGGGGGATATTGATAACTATGTATTTTCAAGTTTCAAGGTCCCAGGTTATAAATCTTTTTTGAGTTTGACTGCATGCTTGACTCAAAAGTTTCAGCTCAACTCAAGCAAATTTTAAAATGTCAAGGTATAAAAAATTTTAGTCTGTACTCTGAGTAAAACAACCGCTGACGGGGGATATTAACTACGACTTGTATCCACGTCCCCGCAGTTGTAATCATAATAAAAATGTGTATATACATGTACAACATGTGTATATGTATTTGTTTATTAATGTGCACTAACTTACATTCTAGTACATATCAGTTATCAATGGTATGTGTTGGTAACTATATGACCCACAATTGATGTTCCAGTATCTTTAATCTTTATTATCATTTGAAATATTGGTTTTAGTTATATGTACGTTGCAAGTTCACCATTAAGATCAGCCATATTTGGGACAAGGTATGTCATTGTGCAAGGAGGGTAGATAAAGTTCATTGAGAATGCGAAAAACACAAATTAACGCAGTGTAAACGGCAATAATCGGAAAACACAAACATTAAAAAAGACGGGTCTAAATATTAAAATGTCAATTTCAATGAATGCTCCGCCCTCACTCTGCCCTCCTGTCATTGTTTTGGGTTGTCAAATAGATTTTTCTGCCCTCTACCATAACATGCCTACCTTGAGAAGGCAAAGGTTAAAACTTTTGTGGTTGGTAAAAACCTTAGAAATCCATGTCTGGTATGGAAGAAAACCCATACTGTCTTACATAACTGGGATAAATGACATCATTAACTTGTACCCGGATATTATTATTATTTCAATCTTTCCTAACATCTAGCTCACCTATAACTGTTTTAAACTTATCTCTATTTGTACATGTATGTCAGAAAATAAATCTAAAATGACTATGAGATGCCTATAAAGTAATCCAGCACATCAGGCTTAAATACATATATAGAAAGAACTTGGTCTCTTTCTTTGGACATACCTTTTACTGCTCTTTGATATAATTTATACAAACGGCAATTTTATTTTAGACTCAGTTTGTTTGACATTATTATTGTGCTCTTGACAATTTATAATTTCAGTTTCACAAACGTATATACTTTTAAAGGCCATAATTATAGTCATCAAGTTTATGAAAATGGACTTCAAGCTTCATTTTTAGCTCAACTTTTCGTAGAATAGGGGGGCTATTGTACTCGCCCCGGCTTTGGCGTTGGCGTTAGTTTTCTATGTTCAAGTTTTTTATCAGCTAAGATATCTATGCAAACACTCATTGGATATGAATGAAGCTTCACATTGTGTTTAGCATCATCAATGGTACACACAGAGACAAGAACCATAACTTTGGGTGGATTTTAGCAGAGTTATGGCCCCTTTTGGACTTAATTTTTCAGGTTAAAGTTTTTTTATTAGGTAAGATATCTGTGCATCCACTCATTGTATATGAATGAAACTTCACATGTGTGTTCAGCAGCATCAATGGATGGAACACACAGAGACAAGAACCATAACACTGGGTTGCATTTTTACAGAATTATTGCCCTTTCGGACTTTAAAAATTTGATTAGAGATTTTTTTTTAGCAGGTTAAAGATTTTGAGTTTGTATATATTTCATCAATCCATCATTGGACATGAATGAAACTTGACATGTGTGTTCAGCATCAACTAGGAAACTCATAGAGACAAGAACCATAACTCTTGATTGCATTTTTGCAGAATTATTGCCCTGTTGGACTTACAGCTTTTTAGCTGGTTAAAGATTGTAGTACATACATGTAGCCTTGAGCTTAGATGTTTTACAAATAGGGTTGTGGCCCTCTCTCAAATTTGTTCAGAACCATGACCCTGGCAGTAAATTGGTTCAACCTAAGGTGTAAAACCTTAAATAGTGTTATATAGGGAAAACTTTAAAAAAATATTTTTCTACCAAAGTTGAAGGTAGATCTAGATATAATTATTCACATTTTGGGGGTTTTTTTTAAATAATTTTAATTTTTCATTTTCATAAAAGTTTTGTTTTTTTTTCTTCAGTTTTTTTCACTTTCATGAAAGTGTTTTTGTTTGTTTTTTTCACTTTCATGAAAAGGTATCTACATGTAGCTGTGATAAACTGTGTATGTTGGTACAAGATTATTTCAACTATTTAGATCCATTTTCATGAACTGGTACCAATATTTTGCCCCATGATGTGAAGTTAGTGCATATATTGTAAATGTGTAAAACCGAACAACTTAGAATTTTGAAGGATATCCGGCACTTATTAACTGTATGCGTTGGTACAAGACTATAGATCCATTTACAAGAACTGGCTTATTACCCTATGATCAATAAAATTTTGAAGGTAGAGCATATATCGCATACGTAAAACATTGATAAACTACTGTTGAAACAGAATATCTCAACTATGGCTTACACTGTATTTTAAATTCTTGCTGGAATTATTTCAGATAATGTTTAATTAGTATTCTTGATATGATTGACCAAATTATATTATTCTAGTCATGCAGTTGTAGTATTTATGGTAATTATATGTACATGTTGTGCCTTAAGTTAGGTATTGGCACACTTATCATTTGTTTTCAACAATGGTTAATGAATTTATAAATCAATTTTAAAGTTTGAAAGACAAATGTAACTTAATGCTTCATTAAATAATATTAAGGCTAATGAAAATGAATATTGTTATTAAATCTTTTTGCTAATTTAATTCTAACAGACAAGCATTACCGGTATTTAATAATTATAGCTTAGTCTTACCACCCCTGCGTTTTATATTAATTGTCTTCCATTTGGTACTTATTTTCTGAAAAAGCTGTCATTTTAGAACAGCATCAAAAAAGTCAAGTGCGCTGTCCTTCTGACAGCTATTGTTTTATTTAAATTCAATTAAAATATAAAAAAAATAGACAATAAACATCGTGTTTAAGTTTTACAGAAAATGTCAAAGTTACAGAATTTTTACTGAAAATTGTTTTGGTAAAGTTCATACAAAGGTAATTCCCCATCAGAGTTGTTACCAATTTCTGCCCAAGTCTGTCCAGGAAATCAAGATTTGGTCTGTAATTTATCATATTCTTTTTATGCATTTATAAAAAGATGCTGTATGTCAATTTGATTTCAAAAAGTAAAATGTATAGAAAACATGATGATACAATTATATACCATATGTGTTAGTTTGGGCAAATACTCCTTAGTGTAACCAAGGACTTATGTAGAGAAGGAAACACAACTGACTGAGGCATTATGAATGCTCACATATATTCACGTCAAATCTTGTGAAATTTTGTTGTCAAATATCTTTACTTCCATTCATCTCAGAAAAACATATTAAAATTCCATCTTTGCATTATGGAACTATCTACAAAACGAGACCATTCCCAGCAAATTACATTTAAAATTGTTAAAGTACTTGTTATTACAAAATGCATATACTTCAACTAAAAAAAGGAAGGAAAGTACTTGAAATTTTACTTCAAACTGCATTGTTTTTAATTCAAGATTAAGTTGCGTGTTTTAAACACTATAAAATATCTAAGGTTATAAGATAATACACCATACATTTTATGTAAAAGAAACCAGTTGCCTGTGAAATTTGAAAGATTAATTTGCCAAATTATTAATTCTACGCATACTTTTTCATCAACATTTAGTAAGGAGAGTTTCCTATCCTTCTATATAAGTCCTTGGTGTAACTACATGTATGTGGTATATTTGTTAGGTGAGGCAAAACCTCCTTTGTGTAACTACATGTATGTGGTATATTTGTTAGGTGAGGTGAAACCTCCTTGGTGTAACTACATGTATGTGGTATATTTGTTAGGTGAGGCAAAACCTCCTTTGTGTAACTACATGTATGTGGTATATTTGTTAGGTGAGGCAAAACCTCCTTTGTGTAACTACATGTATGTGGTATATTTGTTAGGTGAGGTGAAACCTCCTTTGTGTAACTATGTGTATGTGGTATATTTGTTAGGTGAGGCAAAACCTCCTTTGTGTAACTACATGTATGTGGTATATTTGTTAGGTGAGGTGAAACCTCCTTGGTGTAACTACATGTATGTGGTATATTTGTTAGGTGAGGTGAATCCTCCTTGGTGTAACTACATGTATGTGGTATATTTGTCAGGTGAGGCGAAACCTCCTTTGTGTAACTACATGTATGTGGTATATTTGTTAGGTGGGGCGAATCCTCCTTGGTGTAACTACATGTATGTGGTTACTATTTCAGGTGAATGACTTGATAAAGGAGCACCAGAGAGAGAACTTGGTGATATGGGGAGGGAGGGTCAGTAAAACATGTGCAGCTTTACACAAACTTGTAAGTATTTGTATGCAGGAGCACTAAACTGTATTTAAAGTGCTGTTTGTTATATAGACAATATTTCTATGTACAGTCAAACCTGTCTTAAGCAGCGAGTCAAGGGAAGGATCCAAAGTGGCCTTTTAAGACAGGTTGTTGCTTAAAAGAGGTGAATTTGCACTGAAAACATAAAAATGGGATATAAGAAATGTGGCTGCTTAAGAGAAGTGGTTGCTTAATACAGGTGACCACTTGCACAGGTATGACTGTACATGCAGGCATTAAATTCTATGTCATCTGAAACAAAATTGTGAAAGAAACAATGGTTAATATAAATTGACAAATTGTTGTGAGATACAGTCAAACCTGTCTTAAGCAGCCAGTCAGCAGGAGAAAAAATGGCCTTTTAAGACAGGTTGATGTTAAATACATGTTAATTTGCTCAAAAATGGTGATTGCTAAGCGGCAGCTTACACAGGTTTTACATGTACCATAATACAAGAAACACAAGAATTCAAGGATTAAAGATTAAATCTCTTTTAGCAACATCATTATCTTGTTTAAGTTTAATAAAATTATTTTTATTATGTTTTTAGTTCATGAGCTGTGTGCAATTTGGCGTCCACATTTTTTATTGGATCTTTACTGAGCTCACACATTTTTGTTTGGGGTGCGTGTTTCAGTCCAAACCTACTTTTTTGAATATGATTTCATTGGCTCATAATTAAATAAATTAGGTATCAAGGCAATCAATCTATTTTTGTGGTAAATATAATATTTTATTCTAGAAAATCTGTTAGATTACCTGTAAAACAATTTTTAAAACAAAGACTGATCTAAATGAGAAAATTAAATGTTATGTTTATGTTACCAAAACAGCAGACATTTAGTTATTATGCAATAAATTCTGATAGGCGTAAAATATTGTGATTAAACTTTCACCATTTCTTGATACACCGATAGGCATTTGACATATATGCTTTGGGCCATAATAAATTAATTGTTAGATTATCATCCCCGCCGGCTCACTAATTTTTTGCCGCCCTGACCCTTTTTATTTTCAGAAAAAAAAAAATTTAAAAGAACAACAAAAATAAAAATATTTAAAAATGTAAGCTTTTCCCTGTTTTTAAGAAAAATTTTGATGATAATCTAGCAATTAATTTATAATGGCCTTATAATGTGTGTCCACATACTTTATACTTTCAGAATCCAGATATTCCAGTTTTTGTGTCATTCAACAGAGTGATAGCCATTGTAGTGCTGTACTATACAGGGTTGCTTCCCTTTGTGCCTCTCAAAGAGTCCGCTTTAGAAGTGATAATGCCGAGTATAGCCTTAGAGTAAGATGATTTGCTTGTTGAACAATAATTAGAATGTTTTATTTTCTCGTTTGATTATCAACTGTCAGAGTTGAGAGTTACATTAATATTCAGAGGGATGCTTGTAATCCAATGTTAGAGAAAAGTAATGTTCTTGACCCATGACCAGATAGTCATCTGATAGTCATAGATTTCTGTTATAGTCATTTTTTATTCCTTGTTGTTAACCATTTCAGTATCATTCAGAAGATGTGTTCATTGTAATTTACTGACTCTTGTTTTAACTGATATCAAGACTTAAACTATCTTAGCTGAACTGCTGATTCAGGAAGATTTTTTATTTTACAATAGGCCATTATAAATCAGTTGCTAGATTATCATCCAAATTTTTCTTAAAAATGGGGAGGGCGGGAGGATATTATTTTTTTTGCATTTTTGAAATTTTTGATATTTGTTTAATAAAAAGGGTCGGAGCGGCATGAAAATTAGGGGGCAGGCGGCGATGATAATCTAGCAATTAATTTATTATGGTCATAACACCATTTTTAATATGTGACACGTTATAAAAGAAATATGTAGCATGTCAAGTTTGACTGACAGAGGAAGAACTACGAAAAAAATTTAATAGAACAATTGTCCTTCCACAAGTAACTGGTAAACTTTATCGCAAGAGGTCTTTAAATGACATTGCATGAAAGCATGGAGCCTACAAGGACCTGATTCAGAAAGAACGGAATGCAAGTTATATCATTAAAATAACTTTGAAATGTCATTTAGACATAAGATCCTTTCAAAAATATATATAAAAAAGTTGATTAAAAATGAATCCAAAATTTTGTCTCCTTCATGAGTTTTTGTCTCCTTGTAACTGAAATGTGTTCAGGTTTTATTTATTCATGTCCATTTAACAAGTTAATTGGAAAAAGTTCTTATTTTGTCAGGCTAATTATGATATATGTATATGTTTTTTTACAGGCAATTTCCATCCTTTTCTTCCTCATGGAAGGCAAGAGCAGCCGTGCATATTTTAGACACGTAAGGAATGTTTTTAATTGGTCATTTAATTTAGGATTAAAAGCCGAATTTTGAGTTTTCATCAGGTGATGAAAAACATAAGGCAAGTGTAATGTTTGTAAAGCCCAAAGGGCTTTTTGGCAACATTAAACTAGCCTATTTTTTTTTTCATCACCCGATGAAAACTCAAAATTTGGCTTATAATCCTTATATTTACATTATATTCTCTAGCTTTTTTAGATACCACATGAAACTAACAGCAATGTGACGTCTCGCCAGCAAAACAAAATCATGCAACCAATGAAATGCAAACTGATCCTTTTTAGCTTCGCCCAGCTGCAAGTGTTTTTCATTGAGAAATGAAATGCAGTAAATCTAATAGTTCATTTAGACTAATTGCGGTGGGAATGTAAATATACATATATATTATACCTATATATTTATTTACCCAATATATATCCTTCCCTCAGTTTTAATGTCAAGCATATATTGTGACAGTATTCATGCATTCATACAATTAACACGTTAGTATGGCATATACGTACGCAGGCACAATACAAAATGCAAAGTGGCAAATGCACTGGGGAAAAAATTAACTGTTATGTGTGCTCCACAATCTTTCACTTACCCGCTTATCCATTAAAATACAATGTACTACTGTTAGTGTCTATCACTTTATATGATAATATCTTGGAATCATCTACATTTATGATTACACTTTATTCATATGGCATTGCCTGGTACACACATAGATGTGATTGACCTTGTTTGACCATAATTACATGTTTTAGTTTTAGAAATTTACTTAAATTCAGTTAACATGTGACAATGTTCTGTGGTGTTTGTACTGAATGATGGCTGCTTTCACCTGCTGTGACGAAAATAAAACAGACTAAAGTCACTATGTTTCACGGAGTGTTAACAGAAATTATCATGCACTTCACAAAATAGAATTTTGTTTTTTTTTGTTTTCCTCTAAATACGAAAAAAACGGAGGTCACTCCACTTTGAGAAACCCGGTCTAAAAGTTGATGTCTTCAAAAGTCAGATCTTAAAAGTCGGCGCATAGGTTACTGCAGTCTTGTTTATTAGGGATGTTTTAAGATTTAACTAATAATGTCTACTGGAATGAAATTCATTGTTATTTCAACATACATAGATACCTTATGAAAATATTCTTCATTACAGAATCAAACATTAAAAATACAAAATTATCAATTGTATTAAATTTGTCCATAAACAAAAAAAATCGTTTGCTATATTTTTTGGGCAACAATATTTTAATATAGAATAGGAACATATACTTGAAATGCACTATTTATGCATTGTCTGATAACTCAAGGTGTTAATTTTATACATCGTGATGGATGAGAATATCATAATTGATACCGAGGGATATCCGATGATGCATTAATGAACACAAAACTTTAAACTTTTTTCAACACAGGATGGCATACCCATCCCATACTCACTCAGTCTCAATTTTTGTTACATGTATATCTTTGTTTTTTATTTAAATTAGCTACCATTTTCTAACAAGAGCTGTTTCATAAATGGTGAATACCAGTATTTCCCCATGTACTTGAATACTGGTTAACCTTCTAGGATCTAAGGGAAAAAAAAGGCTTACTGATCATCTTTTAGTCTTAGATGGCATAGCAATGACTCTAAATATTCAAACAAACAAGCCAGGCTCGATTAGCTCAGTCGGTTAAGCGTCTGACTATCAAGTCAGGGACCGTGAGTTCGAATTCCCCGCCCAGCAACAGTCTCCTAACGATTGATATACGACATTGTGTCTCAATATCATTCGTCCATCACCACTGTTTCAAGTGGGAAAGTTATCAGTTACTTGCGGAGAGGGTGTTTGCTCGAGTACTGGTTAATACCAGGAAACAGTGGTTATGTTAACTGATCGTCTGTTAGCCCTCGATGGCATAAAAATGATGCTAAATATTCAATCAATCAATAAATCAAACAAACAAATGGCATCTCTCAGGACCTTGAGTCCTTTGATTAATGACTCCAAAGGTAAAGTCTTCATAATATCCTCTACGTTCATATCGCTGTATACAGTTTAGGAACTGATATTTCAGCGTCATTATCTTGAAAATAAAAATCTCATGTCACAAAAACTTTATTCCACTTTGACACCATTGAAAGAAATTTTTATTAAAACATGATGGAGACCATCACATTTCCGTGTCTGGTGTAATTTCATAACCAGTGAATGGCACTTCCAAGGTGTTAGTGTTTTTTGTTACTGATAACATTATAGCAAACAATTATATTATTGAAAACACAATAAGTAATCTATGATACATTTACCTTTGCATATATGAAATTGTTTTGGATTCTTACAGAAAACTTTTTACACATTTTTAGAGTTATCATGGCTGATACCAGTAAATCTACATAGTCTTGATTTATCAATGTCACCAAAGATGCAAATTCTTCAATGAGAAAAAATTTGATTAATGAAATTGGTTGCATACATCTTTAAAAGATATTATTTGGAAACAATTGCATAATATATATATAGTCATTTAGTGTGTTTAGAAACCAGGGAAATAACTTTTCTGTTAATTTAAAGGAAAATGACAAATTAATAAAACTGTTCTCACTTTGTACATGTAACATGTATAAATAATATTGACAAAAAAAAATCTTCTCTACTGATAATAATGGTATATAAGATATACAATGTAATGAGATGTTTGTTCCATTTCCAGGTTACTAATGCGGCCATCTTTGTTTAGACATTTAAAGAAACGAGGCATACAGGTAATATTGATATCCTTTATCCTGACCACATAGCATAACAGGTATATAGTAATGGGCTCAATCTGTCCTGTAACTGACATCCGACCTCCTTTTGTTCTGTTGTGGAATCCATGGTTTGTGTAAGTGAATCTCGTCTTTGATCTCCCTAACTCTTACATCCATCAGAGAACTACACATGTAGAATAAGTGGCGAACCATGTCACATTCACCAAAACATTGATTGTAGAAATAATATTTGTATATATATTTGCCTTGGTTACCTAGGACCTAAACTTGGTTACCTGGGACACAAGCAATAGGGGTCTTAAAAGATAATGATTGACTGCTAAACACACTGACATTGAAATACACACAATGTCACAAAATACCATTCTTTTAAAGGTTTAAAGCAGCTAAAGGTGTATGTACTGTCCCCTGCTTTTGTCCATTACAAGTTCCTTCGCAGGTTAATTACACCTACAGTTTTGATGTATAGTCAGACCTGTCTTAAGCAGCCAGTTAAGGGAATGAGCAAAATTGACCTTTTTAAGACAGGTTGTTGCTTAATACAGGTTAATTTACTCTGAAAGCACAGAAATAGGAAATAGAAAATATGGTTTGTTAAGACAGGTGACTGCTTAATAGAGGTGGCCATTTATACAGGTTTGACTGTAATTCAAACTTGGTGATAAGCATCAACATGAAATGGGAATGCAAATCTTGTCTATAAAGAGTCATGTCCCTTTTCCATATACATATATCCCTTTTCCATATACATATATCTCATTGCAACTTAACCTTGTCTTTTCTACCACAGTATTTATGCAATTCAATGGCGGATTTGGGATTATATCTAACATTTATTGGATATGTCTATGTTGACCCTTAGAATCCTGCTTGCATTATTTTTCCTACAGTAATTGCTGTCATTTTCACTGAGTGGACCATTTTAAGCAGGGATTAGATTGCTTGTTACAGTAGCAAAATTGCAAAATTTAGTTGTATGTGGAGTGTTCATAACATTATTGCCCATTCACCTTTTTTAATATCCAGATAAACTACATTGCTTAATAAAAATAAAAAGTCAACTTAAGGCCATTATAAATTAATTGCTAGATTAGCATCCAAATTTTTCTTAAAAACTGGGAGGGCGGATTTTATTTTTTATTTTAAAATTTTTTGATGTTTTTTTTTTATATATATATAAAAAGGGTAGTGGCGGCATGAAAATTAGTGGGGCGGGCGGGGATGGTAATCTAGCAATTGATTTATTATGGCCTAAAGGTATAACAATCTGCACAACATTTAGAAAGAAATAGTTTTCATCTGGTTGGTATGGTTACAATACTAGTTATATTTTTAATGAATATTTGAACATGTTTATTATATAAGTTTTTATATTTTTACCTAAATAATGCCTTAACTAAGAGTCTGTTTATATGAAAATAAAAAAAATGTCAGGGATTTGAGATTTATTTTGTACCAATAATCAGACACATTCAAGTAAGTGTTTAGTGGTAGTACAGTCAAGTATCAAAGTGATTAATGGTAGTACAATCAAGTATTAAAGTGATTAGTGGTAGTACAATCAAGTATTAAAGTGATTAGTGGTAGTACAATCAAGTATTAAAGTGATTAGTGGAAGTACAATCAGTTTGATATTGTGAGATTTTGATTACTCACATTAGTGTTTTTTTTGTTTTTAAATTTACTAGAAAAAAAAGGAATATCAAACAATTATTGATTGTAGAAATTACAACCAATGATTACCTTCAAACTTTAAATGATTATATTTGTTTCATTCAATTTTTTTTTACATTGATTGTAAAACAAGTTCTTACCTCTTACCACTGAACCATATACACCATCATAGTTGATCGTTGGATCATGACTAACTGGAGCTGTGTGATTTCAACTCTAATAATGCAAAATGAAAAAATATTTTTACTTTTGTTCCTGTGACATGCTGAAAAAAAAAAAATAGGGTCTGTAGGTAAGAATTTCTTCCCCTACACCCACCCACCAACCCCCTTTCCATGGTTCATAGATCAAAATGGAGTGAAGGACAAAAAAAAATAATAATAAAATAAAACTTTTTTTTTTTTAATCGGAGGTTAGGTTATTGGCTTGGTAGAGTTACAGGAAACAAAACTATTTTTTTTCATTTGGCCAAATCAAAAATGTGTAAGGCAGGCTAGTGATTAATAGAGTGAAAATAGCCAAAATCTCTACACCCAAAATCATTTTATTTCAGTTGATGTTATCTAAAACTATACACCAAAATATTCATTCTGTTAGTGCAGAAATGTTCTAAAACTATACATCAAAATTCTCAATCTAATAGTGCAGAAATGTACTAAAACTATACACCTAAAATCTCATTCCAATAGTTTAGAAATGTACTAAAACTCTACACCCAAAATCTCATTCTAAAACAGTTAATTTGATCTAAAACTCTACATCCAAAATCTTATAGAAATAGAACAGAAATGTTCTAAAACTGTACATCCAAAATCTCATTTTAAAATATTTGACATGGTCTAAAACTCTTAAGCCCAAAATCTCATTGTAATAGAGAAGGAATTATCTAATCTCCACCCCAAAAATCTCGTTCCAAATTAATTAAATATGAGCTTTTTTTTTAAACACTCAAATTATATCTGAAGGTTTTTTTTAAATTATATACAAAACAATACAGTTACTATTATTTTTTCATCTTTCAGACATATTTATGGGTGTTGAATCAAGACAAAGAGTTTGAGAGGGCATTCAATCTCGGTGCTACGGGTGTAATGACAGATTTTCCAACACAGCTGGCGGAGTACCTGAAGAGGAATCCACAGTACATGCAGGAAATGAACCAACTTTGATGTTAGTTATATTTAGGTGTACACAAATTGTTATTATGTACAGTAGTTCTATATAAATAACTTTTATAAATATATTGCTAGATTATCATCCAAATTTTTCTTAAAAGCCGGGAGGGCTGGAGAGTTTTAATTTTTATTTTTATTTATTTATTTTTATTTTTTTTATTTTTTTTTTATTTTTTTTTTTTTTTTTGGATGAAAATAAAAAGGGTCGGGGCGGCATGAAAATTAGGGGGCGGGTCGGGATGATAATCTAGCAGTTAATTTATTATGGCCGTATACACCTGTCTAGTATTAGCCATTACAACGCTTTGGGCCTCAAATAGAACCTTTAAATAACTTTTCACATTTCAAAATATAATTTAATTCAACCAACTAACACAGGCATTTAGAACACACTATCAGAGTTTTGAATTCTAAAAATAGAAAACATATACGACATCCATTGTCTTTTACCAAAGAAAGTTGATTGGCTTTTATCTAAACTGATAACGGCTCACATGAAAAGGACAAAGAACCAATAAAACAACATGGAACCAGTCTTGTTTCTATTTGGTCAATATCTTTAACTGAGAAGGGACCAGCTTTCCCGATCATAACAATGAGATTTGAGCACAATATTTTGTTAGTTACATCAGCAAAAGTTAAATGATATCATTATATAGCTATGAATTGTGGGAAAGGCATAGATTTTCCTGCCTTTTCATTGGGCTTGAACAGATCTGATTTGGGTGATATCATGAGTTGTGATAGACTAATCAATATCTATACTGTAATAGTTTTGCTGGTTCACATTTTTCCAGATAGTGTTCCATTGATGCTTCTTTCAATTTTTGTGTGTATAATTTTTCTTTTTTCCAAGTTTAACCTAATCACAATTATTATTAAGTTTACAAATGTTTTCATGAAATACGTGTGTAAAACAAATTCACAAAGTTTGGTATATTTTACAAGTAATTTCTGGCTCCAACATCATGGAGCCAAGGAAATAATCATGATTTTTTATGTATTAACATGTATTTCTCTGCATCAGCATGTATTGCAGCAAGCAGACAACAGTTGTGTGAAAGTCAGCAATAAAATTATAAGGTGCCTTTAGTATCGTCTGCAGTGTTTTTATTTTACGACTTGCAGAAAAACAATAAATAAACAACTCTTGACTAGTTACACAGTTTGTTATTTTGTATACTTTTGTTACATTTTCGTAACAAAATAAACAAATTATCAATATATTTATATATTTAAGTAATGGAGAGTGAAGTGGCCTCGTTTGCAATGTTATTATTTAATAAAAACAGTCGCAAAATAGAAATTTGATACAAATTGTACATTTATATGTAAAAGTAGTTTTTTTTATATACAACAGGTCCTGAGGTTATATAACGTTCATACTCAATGAAATATAATGGACTTGTTATAACAAAATCCATCTAAATACCTTTAAGTTCCTACATCAACTCTGCATTTATACTTTCAAATTTGAGGCTGAGTGATGTTTTTGCGATTTAATTAATGTTTTATAGGAATCCTGGAAATTGTGTTCGAGTATGAATTTTGAGGTGAGCATAAAAAATGTTTTATGATCTCAGGGCCAGAAGATGGCCACATGGACAAAAATAAAGGAACTGATTACTCAACTGTACATACAAATGCTCACTTGATTTATACTGAGGTAGACATGTGATATGTATAATGATGGATGCTGTATTTATTATTAAAGTCATGACGACTTGAACATAATCTTAACCAAACTGTTAAAGAAAAAACTGGGATGAGAAATCAAGTATTGATTTTGCCTTTTTCATTTTTACGAAGAAAAGGCAGCTTATACCACAATGTATAAGGATTTCTTTACGAGCAGATTCTCATTTAAAGATTCACAACATTTTATTGTATCTTATCTTCATTAACAAACTTTTTGTGTCATACACAGATCTGATGTGTAGGAATTCCAACTGTTTTGTTTTGAGCTGGAATAAAATAAAGAAAGCACAATTCATATCATGTGGTTATAATTTCATAAGAAGGTACATGAACATATTTTAAGCACATGTACCTGATAATCCGTAGACAATAGAGGTTGAATATACATGTATGTCTGTGACCTTATCATATGCATATTTTCCTGTCCTATTGTCTGGATGCGTGTTTACAATGCAGTATTATTCCACATTTGTAAAACACTATTTGGAAATAAAATGTAAATTGCAAGTTCTAGCAGTTCGTTATTAAAAGTGGGAAATTTCAATGCAAAATCTTTGGTGAATATTTTAATACAAAAACAAAATCTCAGATATTTTATTAAATCTGAATTCAATTATTTAAGTTGCAAAGATTTATTTTAAGAAATCCAATAAAAGAAATATATGTAGTAAACTTTTGATTTACCGTATTTACAAAGTTATTGCAAAATGGGACCGGTCCTTTAAACAATTGGCTGTTAAAATTGTTTGCATAGCTCTGCCTTAAGTTACTCTCTCCTGATATATAATTGACCAATCACTGGACATGGTAATAAATGCATCATTGCATAAACGTCTGAAATCTTTTGGCTTAACCATTTAGTTCATATAGACGCCTTTGGACACTTAATATAAAAGGCTTTTGAATTATTGGGTGAATTATGTTTATATTAACTGACAGAGTGGAAAACAGTGCAGGAAGTGTTCAGATTGCTCATAACGAGCAATCTGAACTCTTCCTGCACTGTTTGCAAAGGCCTTCTGTGATTGGTGTGGGAAAACGCGTATCTATAGAGTAAAGGGTTGAACAAGCACCTATTTCTGTCACTGTGGATCTCTATGGGTACAGAGAAAGGCTGTTGTTCACTTTGACACTATTTTAATGACCAGAATAATTATATATTCGTACAAATAGTCTGTGATTATGATGATGATATGTTATTTATATGTAATGAATAGATGTGTTATTGTTGTTATTTATTTTTTAATTATTTTTAGATGTGTTGTTATAGATTTTTGTATTCTATTTATATTTTTAATTAATAAAGATTTTGTCACTGTATATTCATTTAATTTATCTGCAATATCATGTATTTAATGAATAGTTATTGTTCAGTGTAATTTGTTGTTTTTTTAGATTGTTTATAAGTGATAATCTCCACTTTCATTGAAATTTTTCCAAAGGAGCAGGATATCAAAATTCTAAATAGATTACATGTACTTGCACTTTAAATGAGGATCAATATGTAGTTGAAGGGATTATACTGGCAAGTAACACAAACACGCTGTTAATCCAGACTTTTCCTGTATGCAGTGTGCACAAAATAATGCTTAAGTATTGACGTATAACCTTTATTTACTTGAAAGTTATCAAATTAACAGTAATTAAATATTGGCCAAAACTTTAATACATCCCGTAATAAGTATTGCGCAATGTTTACATTGAACTCCGTAAACTTCCCGAACAAAGCCTCGAAAACGAGATCGGGAATGAATCTTCACGATGTTATTCGATGATTGGTCGGAAACCCGAAAGCAGTTCGTTGAAAATGGCATATGTAAACAAAACAAAAAATGTGGCTTCAGGAACCCGATGTTTGTAATAAAGAGGTTATGCAATTAGACACTTTAGACATGTATATCTCTTAGTTATAAGTGTATCTATATGCTGGGCGTGTGTATTTAGGACTGAGAATTGACGGTAATACATGCATGCCAATATAATCCCTTTAAGGAATAGTCTGCATTCTGATTGACATTTTGAAAAAAGTTAACCCACACATGATAGGTGGTAAACACAAATACTTTGGAATTTTTTTTTTTTTTTTAATGGGGTTTAATGCCATATTCAGCACATTTCAGGTTATAAATGGCATATCCAGTTTTACTGGTGGAAGAAGACCTCAGACTGATTCAGACTGAGTAGAACCACCATCCTTCCACAAGTGACTGGAAACTTTCTCACATAAAGTTTTTGGAGCGAGCGGGACTCGAACCTACGACCTTAGCGGTGAGAGGTAAGTGATCTTGAGATGGCGACTTAGATCACTCGGGCACGGAGGAACCTTAGTAATATATAAATGAGGAACCACACTTCGGAATTATGATATGAAATAGGTAAAACCTACAGGTGAACTCTTAAGAGTGTCAAGACGTTTTGTCTTGTAGAAAAGCAACCATCGCAGATGATGTAGATTACCACTCATTAAGCAGGCCAGGTACCAGAAGACCTTAGCAGAGACAGGATTACAGTTTGCTGCAAAAATTAGACTATGTGTTTTTGGTATAGAAAAATGGAAGTTATTCAGTATATTTTATTTAAACATTATATTTAAAACTTCGGTATCTTAATTTTTTCTAAGAGATTGCTGTAATACAGGGTAGTTTATTTCAATCTGCTAGCTATTTGAATTCTTTTCAACATACATGTTACCATATTTGTTTGCTTGCACCTTTGTCATTCTCACTATAAAACAACAGAAATGATAAAATACAGCAAACTTATATGTGTAACAACCTAACAGTTTCATATTTTCACATTTTTTTACCTTTATTTTCACAATTTACTTGCCACTTTTTTGTGCAGATACATTTGTTTTATTCTAATACAGTGTAGTAAGTAGATATATTGTTGTATACTACATGTACGTATTGTTTAGTTTTGTTTTAGTTTCATTTAATTTTGTATTTATTAAGATCTTTCTGTGGCAAATTTTTCTTAAATCATTTTCTTTTAATAGAAAATGATTAAAGAAAGATTAAATAACTACCAAAAATGTTGATTTTTTTCTGCAAATCAGCAATTTTCATTTTAAAAGCACTTGTTCAATGATAACCATAAGATCATGTACATGTCTTGAATTGACCACATTTGTTAACTATTTCCAAACTGTGGCCTTCATACTTTACAATATTTCAAACTTGCTATCCAGACTCAGCCAATTCATTAGAATTTTCATTTTGTCCCTGAACTGAATCCTGATTAATGTTGTGTATTGCTACTTAAGTATTGATCATCCTGTTGTCTATTCCAATCATTATTGTGCAAGTTACACGACCTTCAGTTTTTGTAAACATGCACAAATTATTCCTTGTTATGTTGTGAGTATAAGAACTTGGGCATAAAGAAATCCTATGTGGCCTTCATACTTTACAAAATATTTCAAACTTGCTATCCAGATTCAGCTAATTCATTAGAATTTTCATTTTGCCCCTGAACTGAATCCTGATTAATGTTGTGTATTGCTAATTATGGCTAAAGTATTGATCATCCTGTTGTCTATTCCAATCATTATTGTGCAAGTTACATGACCTTCAGTTTTTGTAAACATGCACAAATTATTCCTTGTTATATTGTGAGTATAAGAACTTGGGCACAGAGAAATCCTATGTAGAAATCCTATTACCGGTAGGTATGCCAAAAATACATATAGTGAAGAACTTTGTTGGCTCGAACACGTATGGCTGGAACAGCACATATAGCTCAAACCAATTCTCTGGTCTCAGGCCAAATTTCTATTTTGATGTAAATACATTTACGTATATGGTACGATGTTGAACATTACACGGCTCGGACAACCCTTAACTCAAACTATTTTGTCCAGTCCCATCGAGTTGAAGCCATTGAAGTTCTGCTGTACGTAAAAGCTCTTCACCAAAGTTGGAGTATTTCTATTCCAAGACAAGAGTTACTAGTATTTAAGAAACTTCTAATCTGTTTTTGACACTTCTTTAACTCGAAGCTTTAAAGACTTTTAAAAGGAATAGGCAAAACAAATTGTAAAATAATTGTTTATAAGCGGGTCAAAATATTTTTGCAGTAATTTCCAATTGTCGGCAACATTTACACACTTATGTCACAAGACATTCATGGATGTGCGTACCACAAAACTGACAGGCGCGTAGTGTGGCATACTCAATTACTCTGCAGAGTAATATTTAAAATCAACTCCTGAAAATAAAAAGGCTAGAAAATCGTTAGAAGCAATAAACATTTAATAGGAGGGGTGTTGCAGTATGAACTTTTTGATATATAAACCAACAGTGTCCTTTATGTAAAATATTGACCTAATTTAGACTCAGCAGTCCAAAAAAAGGTATCTGGACCAACTGACAGTTTAAGTAATGTTTTTTAGCCCAATGAAGCATAAAAGTTTTAGAAGTTTCACCAGGGAAGGCGGCCTCAGACCCAATCAGGAGAAGTTGGACTCCACCCGAGTTACTTCCAAATTTGTCACGCTACGCCCCTGACTGATGTCCATACTCTTAATTAACAGCTTCCGTCTTAGTATGAAACTTGTCTTCCTTATTTTTTGATGAATTTAAAACTGTTTTATTTGAATGAAGGAGTGTATATTTATTATTGCAACCACATTGATGACTTTCACAAGATTGCCTGAAAGAAAGTGAACTATTTTTGTGATGTTGCTCTCCAAATCAGTTAAAAAATAAAATTTGGCTAATCACATAAACATATATGGATAAACATACTAAACAATGTTTGATTTACACATATTCCGTACAGCATTCCACCATCTGTCACCTATTCCACCATCTGTCACCTTTGGATATTCAAAAATAGTCAAGAAATAATAAAATGATATAAGAATTTCATACCCAATCGAAACTGTCTCAAATGATACAGTGGACTATGCCAAAATTTGTATCCATAGTTGTTGCTTAAGTGCAGGTTGTAATACTAGTTGCATACACAATATTGACACGTACGTGGGTTTGGTGATAATGTTGATTATTCAATGGCAGTGGACAGTAGCGTCAATGCATTTGAATTTTTTAGTGAAACTCTGGGATTACGTTTTTTAGGCCCCCCGAAAAAAATTTTGGGGGGGGCATATAGTAATCGCAGCGTCTGTCCGTCTGTCCATCCGTCCGGTATTTCGTTTCCGGCCTGTAACTTTGTCATGCATAGATGGATTTTGTTGATACTTGCTACAAATGATCAACATAGTATATTGACGTGTCGCGAGTAAGACCCACACCCTTACCTCAAAGGTCAAAGTCACACTTTGAGTTTGTGTGAGATTTCGTTTCCGGCCTGTAACTTTCTCATGCATAGATGGATTTTGTTGATATTGCTACAAATGATCAATATAACATGACGACGTGTCGCGAGTAAAACCCACACCTGTACCTCAAAGGTCAAGGTCACAATTTGAGTTTGTTTGACAACACTTTGAGTTTGTGTGAGATTTCGTTTCCGGCCTGTAACGTTGTCATGCATTGATGGATTTTGTTGATACTTGCTACAAATGATCATATATTTCTATTTTCACAGACCATTTGGGGGGCATGTGACACTTAACAGTTACATTTCTTGTTTTTTTATACAATGAAATGGAGGTTTTTGATTTGAAATCTATGTATGTAAAAACAAAAAAACATTACCGTGCATTTTTTTTTCATTTTAGCATATACCGATATTGATTTATAATATGGTGTAAGGCTTTATTGAATTCATTTACATAGTATCCTGTGACGGGTATTTCTTTACTGCTGTCACTTGAGAGACAAATTTGTGTTTTGAAATTTATCATTATACATGCATGGCAAACTATTTTGTCACTGTAATTACTGGTATTTTTAAAATCTTAGATTCACATTTTTGAATAAAACATTCTTTATTGTCGTTGCCTTACTTGCTGTCTATTATTCATACCAATATCTTGCATAGCAAATTCACACTTTCCTACAAAGCAAGAAATATTATCTTGTATGTTATATGCTTGTTGTAGTTAGTATGGTCCAGCCAAGGAATTATATAGAGAAGGTAAGTCAACTGATTGAGATTGTGTGAACGCTCGCATATTCTCGCAAAATCTTGTAATATCTCTTTTTAATTATCTTGGCTTCCATTCATCTCAGGAACATAAATCAAAATTCTTACACTGCAGAATGAAATTGTCATCAAAACAATACCATTCTCAGAAATTGGTGTTTAAAATTGTTGAAGTACTTGTGATTGCAAAATGTATACACAGCAGCTAAAATAATGATAAATTACGATAAATTTTCCTTCAAACCTCAATACCTTTAATTCAAGAGCATTTTCCATGTCGAAACATGTTTAAACATCTAAGATTACATACAACTTACAGTTTATGTACAAGAAATCTGTTGCCTGTGAATTATGAATGATTAATTTGCAAATTATGAATTCTTTGTGTGCTGTTTCATCAACATATAGTCAGGAGATGCAAGTTTCCTATCCTTTTATATAAGTCCTTGTATATGGTAATTCATAACACTTGCAGACACTTAGTCAAAACTCATGGACATTAAATTTTGATACTGCAAAAGTTACTTGACAAAGAAACCTCAACACATAAATAAATATATATCTTGCATGGTTTTGAGAAGCATTAATCATTCAATAACTACAAGACCACCTTCGGTGACCTCAAAGAAATGGAGCTAAACACAAACACTTAGAAACTGTAAAGTTAAAGATCACCTGGGAAAAAAGGTTGCATTGTTTTGGTGACTCAAGGGCAAGCAGTTACTGCGAAAAAGAACTCAGAGCAACACTTTTAAAGTTGTGTATAGCCAAGATAATTATCAGTAGACGCCAGGTGATATCATCTGAAAATTTGTTGCATATTCTTTAATACAACTATCCATTACACAACTATAGACACAATAAGGTGACTAATGGTCAAACAGTTTATGAGGCAGAGCTCAACACAAGTATTTGCATTGAATTGTTGACAATGCCACTTCGAAAAAAGTCAGACAAAAATGGACATGGATGAATTGGTAGTTAGGTAGTTTGAAAGGTAGTTAGGTGGTAGTGTAAGAAACAGGGGAACCAAAGTCATGTAGGAGATAGGTTGGGAGAAATTTCATGGTCCGTCCTGTACTAAAAGAAAATAAATGCTGGATTATAAATGCTGCTGAAATCTATTAGTTACTTCTGTTTAAAACAAGTGACATAATTGGGATTGTTTATAAAAAATTGGTAAACTTAGTTATGAGCAGGGTGATAGTGTAGTGGATAGAGCATTAGCTGCTCACACCAGAGGTTGCTGGTTCGATCCCTAGCTTGACACAATGCCTCTCAAAAACACATTCAGCTCTGGTTCTACCCAGGAAGCGGACTCGAGAGCCGTTCAGCCGGACACGAAATAACCGAAAAAGTGGTTACGAAATGACAGACATTTAAAAGTGGTTATGAAATGACAGAAAAAGTGGTTACAAAATGACTGAAAAAAAACAACGTTACAAAATGACTGGATCCCTTCATACATTATTTGATCATTCTTCGTAATCAATCTAAAATAAATTGGTAATCTAAACTAGATTACCAACCTTGTTTAAGATTGAAAAATAATTCTGCATACGTGAGTTGATATATACATATATTATCAGTAAACATATATGTGTGTCATTTATAAGCATAAATAGTTATTTACTGGATCCGATATTTTTTGTATGATTTGTTTTTATTTCGTCACGAGGTGATATCCCGGGTGTATATCTTTTGCCTGCATCATAAATGTGAAAAAAAGCATTTTGATGAATAAGCAGTGAATATATTAGATTTGTCCAATAATGGTTTCGCTTGAAATCTGTTTCATTGTAACCGCAGCCTATGCCGAACCGCAAAATAGACAAGTCCGCACCGTTACACACCGCCGGATATTACACTTATCTTCTGAAACACATGGGCCTGTGTTTGTAAACAAGGTGGTTAACTTAATATTGAATTTATTATTTTTTAGAATAGTATTTATTATAAAATAGCAATAAGTACCTCATATTTATGTGATGAAGTTAAGTTTCTGTGGTACACCATTATCTTTCCTGTTAGAAGTTAGTGTAAAACTTAGAGTGTCATGTGTTTTCGTGGCATTTAAATTTTAAAACACCTACCAACCACTGGCGAATTTAGGTATAATGCAGCTAATCTTTCTTCTTACTGATAGTTAAAATCTTTCTTCGTCATATTGAGGTCTGTCAGGCTTCTAATAGTGGCATAACAATATACCAGTACAGTATATCAATATATTGCAACATGGGTACACTTTCAGATGTGTTGCATTCATAATTGGTAATGGCATTTGTCTTCTCGTTTGTGTGTTTACAAACTCAGTTGTTTTGCATTAATAGATATCTGACTTGGTGAGTAGTGTGTCTGCTTAACTTAACTCCGTTACAATCTATTTACTAATGGTGTAATTGATTTGCAATATATTGGTTCCGATATGGTAGGAATTCTGTTATCAGTTTTCAATCACTTAGAACTACCATTAAATATATTTCAATGTAAAATGAATGTTAACACTTAAAACTTTTATATAATGTTTAAATAACTAATATTATGTTTAAATAACTATAAAATAATAATTTTCTAACAAAAAGATAAATACATGTCCATTGCCTTTATCATTCACGTTAGTCCATGGTAACCCAAATATACCTCCAACAAAATGGTGACTGGATGGCGTAAAGTGTAAAACTTAAATGGCATGAGGCTGTAGAAGTGCAAATAAATGAAAGCAGATAAAACTGCACTTGCCTTTCACATGAGTGAATGTTTTTTTCAATAGATTTTGCCAATAGAACAGCATGATGTTGTTTAATTTTTCTAATTTTATTTTTAAAAAAATGACATAGTAACCAAATGAATAAACCGATTTGAAAAAAAAAGATTTTTTTTTATTTTTAAATTTTATTAATGCATCTTTATTTACCAGCCTCTTCTATCAACTTCTTGCAACAAACCTTGTCAACTATTTACTTATTTTTATTCTACATTTAAAATGTGGTTCCGTGATAATTTCAAACGCATTTTTTAACAAATTTTTCTCCGTACCCTCTTTAAGGCCGTTATAAATTGATTGCCAGATTATCATCATTAATTTATAATGGCCTAAGCATTATTCTTTTATATTTTTCATTGTATTCAATGAACATGTTGATTCTATTTGCAAATAATGCCAATTGTGCAGGAAGTTGAAATATGTGTGCTTGATATTCATAATTCTCGGAAGTGATCTAAAACAGGTGACGGTACCATACTCAGATCTTATAAACTGGGATATTTGTGCCTCTTGATGGCGTTGACCCATGAAAATGATATATGCCCACGGGCCTCATGTCACTATGTTGAATATGACCAACAGTCACACCTATCCCAGTTAATAATCTGTTTAAAGGGGCAAACCAGAGACATCTGTGATGAATTTTCATTGTTTTTAATGAAAAAAAGATTTCATTTTTTTTTTTTTATGAAACCCAACAATGTGATCTATTAAATAGTAAAAATGTGGGTTTTGTGCCAAATTAAACTTCATTATTAAAACAAAATATGTTTTTAACAGTATATCAGCAACTGTGGTCAGAACAAGAATTGCCGGTTGAAATCCCCAACCCTTAGGGAAGGGACAGCCCTGTTCAAATGAACAAGACGGTGTGACCACCAGTAAACATCTATAGATAACATTTCAACTCATTTTCATCACAAAAAGGCCAAATAAGGGCCCTGGCCCCAGTTTCACTAAACATCTCAACTTGAGATTTTTCTGAACTTGATTATTTGAAAACCTATAACTTCATTTAAATTGATCATTTTGCATGGCATCTTTTACCAATGAGTAAAGATTTGTTCTGATTTCAATTATGTGTTGTCATTTAGTAGATTACAAGCCCAAATCTTTTAGAAAAAATTGAAATTTTTGAGTTGAGGAAAATCTCAGTTTGAGATGTTTAGTGAAACCAGACCCCGGTTGTATTGCAAAATATTGTGCCATGATTCTGGAAGATGCTACTCAGTCCTAGTGTTAGACTGGCTGGCATCAATTTAGCTTTCTCTGTTAGAAGATGAATACTATTATGTGTTAATATGTCGTAGTTATCAGAATATCCGTCAAACTTTTGTTAAATCATACTATTGCAAATGGCAAAGTACGTTAAAATTCACTGAGTTAATGCAAAGTAAGAAGTATTCAGTTTTATTAAATCTTTGTAAATTTATTTATCAAGCTTTTGGTGTTCGTAAATCCTTGCATCAAAATGCGTAAATGTTTACATCTATCTATTTGTATTGAACTATTCAAGTATATATTGACAAAGTGTGTTAGATAGGTAATTTATATTTGTCCAACATCAAAAAATAATAAACAAAAATGTATTTAGATAACGTTATATACAATGTATATAATTTATTTGAATCTAACATTATTGATTATTTGTCTATTACCTACTTGTCAAGTGTTGCATTTATTATTTGAATTTGTGTGTAATGAGAAACATTATATATTTAAATTACTGAATAAAATTACTTGAATCTTGAATCTGTTAAGACATGACGATGTTATGACTGGTATAACTTCAAAAATTCATAAAGAACAATTGAACCACATGACTTTGTCCGGAAATAATTTTACTACATTTGAATACCTGCATCCATATGATGTTCATTCCTACATTTCTTTGTTTACATCTTTGCATATATATCCTAACAAGGTCACACCTAACATGTCTATTAAAGATGATATTTTTATATTTCAGCTAGTAAAGACTTAAAAAATATATTTCAAACATGCATCCAAACCCAAGATGGGGATTTCCACCTGGGAATGTACATAGATTTCCACCTAGTCATGGAACATTTCACCAGAGAGGTCCAGCACCCCAGGGAGGCCCCCCACATGGAAGAGGTGCTTTCTTACAAAGAGGCCCTCAGAGAGGTCCTGGACCACAGCACCAGATGTTCAGTGGACCACCACCTCCCATGGGACAACAAGATCAAAATCAAAATCGATATATCTCACCAAGACAGATGGTAACATTATCTCGGTCTATAATAAAATATAACTAAAATAAATGGTCAGAATTTGAAAATATTATGCAATATATCTTTCTTGTATAATATATCAAAATCACTGTTAAATATGTCACCACAGGTAGTGGGTTCAAGCCAAATTTGATCCAAAATAATGAGATCCAAATAAAAATCGATAAACAGTCAAACCTTTGAAGCAGCCACATTTACTACTTCCCATTGTTATATTTTCAGAGCAAACTAACCTGTATTAAGCAACAACCTGTCTTAAAAGGCCACTTTTGCTCAGTCCCTTGACTGGCTGCTTAAGGCAAGTTTGACTACATGTTTTTCACCAAGACAGATAGTAACGTTATTAAGGTCATTTATAGTTGTAGCTTATCTTTGTAAAGCTTCCTTAGCAACAAGATGAATTATGTACAAGGTACTCGGAAAGCTTGGTTAGAAATGGGGGAACATTTTTTAGCATCTTTCTGTCATGATAAATGTAGTTAAAAAAGAAATTGTTCCTTTTCCAATTTTCAATTGCCATGTTTAACTGAAAAATGGTCAGATTTGGTAATCGTGTGGTATTCTTTCTTCCGCAATGTATCAGAGCACTGTTATACATCTCACTGTTGAGGTCACTGTTGAGGTCATTGGTATGAGTCAAGCTTGACCTAGTAAAAAAATATGTGAGAAATGTTTTCAGTTACTATCAAGTATGGTGGTTCTACTTATGTTCATTCTGAGGCTTTCCTCCAATAAAAGTGGATACCATGCATAGTTGGCAGTTATGTGTTGAAAATGGCATTAAACCCCCTGGGCATTGTTTGTACAGACACTCGTTTGGAATTTGTTTAATTTATGTTTGCCTGAACAGTGTTCATTGGTACAAGTTTATACAATACATCAGCTTTGTGTCTGCTAAGCTAAAAATGTCATGTAAAGTATTGCATATTTATTAAATAGCAGATCTTGTATGAGTGCTGTAATATAGAAGACAAATTGTGTTTCCCAGTTTCTATTAATTACATTTTGCATACAAGCATAGAAATGGGAAATAAAAATATGGTTGCTTAAGGCAGGTGGCTGCTTAATAGAGATGACTGCTTACACAGGTTTGACTGTATATATATATATATATTAGTTTCCATCAGTTATTATACGACATAACATCTGCAAATAACATCATTTTACAATTCCAAATTGATAACATTTAAATATACCAACAAGTCTGAAATAATCTTTAATTTACATATTTGAGCTGAGTTATAACTACAACAAGGATTATATTGACAGTAATATCAGCTAAAAGTATATCATGGGTTTATTACACACCTGCACCATTAGTTATGTGATAAATCTGTTTTACGACTGTCATCTCATTTGTAGAGACCGCAGATGGGACATCAACATCAGTATAGACCATTTCAAGGACCTCCATCTGGGCCCAATGCTGGACCATCAAACTTTAACAGACATCCAGGCCAATTTCAAGGCAGGCCTAGATTTAATCAGGGACAGAAGCCTCAGGATGGAAAACAGGTGACAAATAAATCATTTCTCCATAATTTACATGAAACATGATATTACTTATTGAGTTGGAATCTGCTTGCAGGGTGACATCATTTTGCAAATTATTCCGGTATATATCATGTTTTCTTTTTAGATTGTTATTAACTGCATTGACATCTTACTACTGATGATTTTTTGTAATGAATTACTCTGACATTTTGATAAAGAACAATCACCCATGTGAATTCCTATTTTACAATATTCCAGAGGACCGTTTCTCTAACCTTCATAAGTCTAAGATTTTCGTATGAACAAATTGTCACCTAAGTGAAATTAGGAACATTTTATTTGTGCAGTATTTGTGCAAACTTTAGAAATACTACTACATGTATTGACAAGGCTAGAGAAAGTTGTAAAATGATGCAAGTGAAACACTAAATGATTTTCCCGACTTTTTTCATAATTTCAATTTGTTCACTGGTTTGTAAACTTGCAAATGTTAATGAAACAGGCCCCTAATCTTTAGCGTCTTCTTAATGACCACACCCTAAGGCTACAATGCTATTGAATTGAGTTTTCAAGAACAAATTAACTAATAAAAAGTATTAAACAAAGAATGTATCATAAAAGCTTACCCCTACCCTCGATTTCTATTGTTAGAAAAGCTAGAAGTTGAAGGAGAAAAATCTCAAAAACTGAACATGTTTGTGCCTTAAATTGTTTCATTTATTTATATTAGTTATTTTTTTTTGGTGTTACAACTTAGGCAAATCATGCTCAAAGTCTTCTTTGGTAGAACCAGTACTAAGCATATGCGGAAAAGTTGTTTTGCTCAAGGACACCACACATAGTCATGGAGAAGGATCAAACCCATGATCGGAAGGTTTGATGCTTTACCACTGGACCTCGCACTCTACATGTATCCATCTGATGTCATAAATGGTTTCATAAAAGAAATTCAACTTCAGTTTAAGATATCTTGAATATTCCTAGCCAAGATTCTAAAAATAAGTGCTATTTGTTGATCACAGTGGAAACCCAAACAGAAGGTGGATAAACGTGATCTGGCGGAGAATAACAGGTTCTACTGTGATGGCTGTGACAGGGGGTACAAGGACGAGGACAAATATCAGGCACATGTACAGTCACATGAGAAGGTAGGAACAGTGGTGGTGATGATGGTGCTGATGGTGATGATGATGGTGGTGCTGCTGATGATGATGATGGTGGTGGTGATGATGGTGATGATGATGATAGTGATGATGATGGTGCTGCTGATGGTGGTGGTGGGGGTGATGATGATGATGATGATGGTGGTGGTGATAATGATGGTGGTGGGGGTCAATAATGGTGATGATGATGGTGGTGCTGCTGAGGAGGATGATGGTGGTGGTGCTGCTGATGATGATGATAGTGATGATGATGGTGCTGCTGATGGTGGTGGTGGGGGTGATGATGGTGGTGATGATGGTGGTGGTGGGAGTCGATGATGATGATGGTAGTGCTGCTGCTGATGATGGGGGGGGATGGTGATGATGATGATGATGATAATAATGGTGGTATGATCAGAATGTATATATGTTTAAGTGCAATAAAGATGATGATGATAATAGGGGTGATAACAGTTTTTGGAGTGAGCAGGGCTTAAACCTTCAACCTTAGCAGTGAGAGGTAAGTGATCTTGTGATGGCACCTTAGACCTCTCTGCCATAGAGGACCGTTTGGTATTTTGAAATAAAAATGTCATTAAAGCCATTATAAACCTATGGCTTGGTTATCATCCAAATTTTTCTTAAAAACCAGGAGTGCTGGAGGATTTTATTGTTTATTTTTTATTTTTTATGAAAATGGAAAGGGTTGGTATGGCATGAAAATTAGGGGGCGTGCAGGGATGATAATCTAGTAATTAATTTATTATGACCAAATGAAGAATTTTCGGTGTAAAATTGAAATGTTAAAGAGTGACAGAAACCCAGCATCCAGATGAAGAGAGAAAACTGCTATATATATCAATATAACATTTAATTGTGATATGGATAATCACCATATACATGAAGATGAAGATTAACTTAGTTATGGCAATGAAAATAGTGGTGATGAGGATGATAATGTTGTTAAATTATTTGGAAATAATAATGTACTGCTTGTCTACTTCAGTGTCCAGAGGCGGGCTGTTCCTATATTGCAGCATCCAAACTTGTCGAGCTCCATGTGAGACTGGTAAGTGATGTTTTCATTGTTCTAAGCAGCAGATTCTACGTAACAGGTATATAACAACATATATATTACACTGCTAAGATTGATTAAGCATTACAGTTACAGATGCATTACAGTGACTTAACTTTAATGAAAATATTTTTTACCAAAATTTAGTTGTTGATTTTTTTACAACCCTGTTTTATTCGGATTTCAATTCCTCCAGCAACACAGATCTGGTCTCGCAAAAAAGATATGGGCAGTTGAATCACCAGAAGACATCAAGAAATGGCGGGATGAAAGGAAAAGTAAGTGAACATTTTCTTTTACCAATGTGTCTGTTGTTTTGACATCCGATTTAATAGACAAGGTTTTTTTTTGTTTCAGCTTAAACTGATAATCTGTCCAGGTATCTTTATGGCTATACTTAAGGGTATTTGTTAGCTGTGCTCCTTTCTACCCACTCAAACTGATAATCTGTCCAGGTATCTTTAAGGCTATACTTAAGGGTATTTGTTTGCTGTGCTCCTATCTACCCATTCAAACTGATAATCTGTCTAGGTATCTTTAAGGCGATACTTAAGGGTATTTGTTTGCCGTGCTCCTATCTACCCATTTAAACTGATAATCTGTCTAGGTATCTTTAAGGTGATACTTAAGGGTATTTGTTTGCCATGCTCCTATCTACCCACTCAAACTGATAATCTGTCCAGGTATCATTATGGCTAAACTTAAGGGTATTTGTTAGCTGTGCTCCTATCTACCCATTCAAACTGATAATCTGTCTAGGTATCTTTAAGGCGATACTTAAGGGTATTTGTTTGCCGTGCTCCTATCTACCCATTTAAACTGATAATCTGTCTAGGTATCTTTAAGGTGATACTTAAGGGTATTTGTTTGCCATGCTCCTATCTACCAACTCAAACTGATAATCTGTCCAGGTATCATTATGGCTAAACTTAAGGGTATTTGTTAGCTGTGCTCCTATCTACTCACTCTAACTGATAATCTGTCCAGGTATCTTTCAGGCTATACTTAAGCGTATTTGTTTGCCGTGCTCCTATCTACCCACTCAAACTGATAATCTGTCCAGGTATCTTTATGGCTATATTTAAGGATATTTGTTAGCTGTGCTCCTATCTACCCACTCAAACTGATAATCTGTCCAGGTATCTTTATGGCTATATTTAAGGATATTTGTTAGCTGTGCTCCTATCTACCCACTCAAACTGATAATCTGTCCAGGTATCTTTATGGCTATATTTAAGGGTATTTGTTAGCTGTGCTCCTATCTACCCACTCAAACTGATAATCTGTCCAGGTATCTTTATGGCTATATTTAAGGATATTTGTTAGCTGTGCTCCTATCTACCCACTCAAACTGATAATCTGTCTACAGGTATCTTTATGGCTATACTTAAGGATATTTGTTTGCTGTGCTCCTATCTACCCACTCAAACTGATAATCTGTCCAGGTATCTTTAAGGCTATACTAAAGGATATTTGTTTGCTGCACTCCTATCTACCCACTCAAACTGATAATCTGTCTACAGGTATCTTTAAGGCGATACTTAAGGGTATTTGTTTGCCGTGCTCCTATCTACCCACTCAAACTGATAATCTGTCTACAGGTATCTTTAAGGCGATACTTAAGGGTATTTGTTTGCCGTGCTCCTATCTACCCACTCAAACTAATAATCTGTCCAGGTATCTTTATGGCTATACTTAAGGATATTTGTTTGCTGTGCTCCTATCTACCCACTCAAACTGATAATCTGTCCAGGTATCTTTAAGGCTATACTTAAGGGTATTTGTTGGCTGTGCTCCTATTTACCCACTCAAACTGATAATCTGTCCAGGTATCTTTATGGCTATATTTAAGGATATTTGTTTGCCGTGCTCCTATCTACCCACTCAAACTAATAATCTGTCTAGGTATCTTTAAGGCTATACTTAAGGATATTTGTTTGCCGTGCTCCTATCTACCCACTCAAACTGATAATCTGTCCAGGTATCTTTAAGGCGATACTTAAGGGTATTTGTTTGCTGTGCTCCTATCTACCCACTCAAACTGATAATCTGTCCAGGTATCTTTAAGGCTATACTTAAGGATATTTGTTAGCTGTGCTCCTATCTACCCACTCAAACTGATAATCTGTCCAGGTATCTTTATGGCTATACTTAAGTGTATTTGTTTGCTGTGTTCCTATCTACTCACTCAAACTGATAATCTGTCCAGGTATCTTTATGGCTATACTTAAGGGTATTTGTTTGCTGTGCTCCTATCTACCCACTCAAACTGATAATCTGTCCAGGTATCTTTATAGCTATACTAAAGGATATTTGTTTGCTGCACTCCTATCTACCCACTCAAACTGATAATCTGTCTACAGGTATCTTTATGGCTATATTTAAGGATATTTGTTTGCTGTGCTCCTATCTACCCACTCAAACTGATAATCTGTCTACCGGTATCTTTATGGCTATATTTAAGGATATTTGTTTGCTGTGCTTCTATCTACCCACTCAAACTGATAATCTGTCTACAGGTATCTTTATTGCTATATTTAAGGATATTTGTTTGCCGTTCTCCTATATACCCACTCAAACTAATAATCTGTCCAGGTATCTTTAAGGCTATACTTAAGGATATTTGTTTGCCGTGCTCCTATCTACCCACTCAAATTGATAATCTGTCCAGGTATCTTTAAGGCGATACTTAAGGGTATTTGTTTGCCGTGCTCCTATCTACCCACTCAAACTGATAATCTGTCCAGGTATCTTTAAGGCTATACTTAAGGATATTTGTTTGCCGTGCTCCTATCTACCCACTCAAACTGATAATCTGTCCAGGTATCTTTATGGCTATACTTAAGTGTATTTGTTTGCTGTGTTCCTATCTACTCACTCAAACTGATAATCTGTCCAGGTATCTTTAAGGCTATACTTAAGGGTATTTGTTTGCTGTGCTCCTATCTACCCACTCAAACTGATAATCTGTCCAGGTATCTTTATGGCTATACTAAAGGATATTTGTTTGCTGCACTCCTATCTACCCACTCAAACTGATAATCTGTCCAGGTATCTTTATGGCTATATTTAAGGATATTTGTTTGCTGTGCTCCTATCTACCCACTCCAACTGATAATCTGTCTACAAGTATCTTTATGGCTATATTTAAGGATATTTGTTTGCTGTGCTTCTATCTACCCACTCAAACTGATAATCTGTCTACAGGTATCTTTATGGCTATATTACAGGATATTTGTTTGCTGTGCTCCTATCTACCCACTCAAACTGATAATCTGTCTAGGTATCTTTATGGCTATACTTAAGGATATTGTTTGCTGTGCTCCTATATACCCACTCAAACTGATAATCTCTCCAGGTATCTTTATGGCTATATTTAAGGATATGTTTTTGCTGTGCTCCTATCTACCCACTCAAACTGATAATCTGTGTACAGGTATCTTTATGGCTATATTACAGGATATTTGTTAGCTGTGCTCCTATCTACCCATTCAAACTGATAATCTGTCCAGGTATCTTTATGGCTATATTTAAGGATATTTGTTTGCTGTGCTTCTATCTACCCACTCCAATTGATAATCTGTCTACAGGTATCTTATGCTTATATCTACCCACTCAAACTGATTATCTGTCTAGGTATCTTTATGGCTATATTTAAGGATATTTGTTTGTTGTGCTCCTATCTACCCACTCAAACTGATAATCTGTCTACAGGTATCTTTATGGCTATATTTAAGGATATTTGTTTGCTGTGCTTATATCTACCCACTCAGACTGATAATCTGTCTACAGGTATCTTTATGGCTATATTTAAGGATATTTGTTAGCTGTGCTCCTATCTACCCACTCAAACTGATAATCTGTCTAGGTATCTTTATGGCTATATTTAAGGATATTTGTTTGCTGTTCTTCTATCTACCCACTCCAATTGATAATCTGTCTACAGGTATCTTTATGGCTATATTTAAGGATATGTGTTTGCTGTGCTTCTATCTACCAACTCAAACTGATTATCTGTCTAGGTATCTTTATGGCTATATTTAAGGATATTTGTTTGTTGTGCTCCTATCTACCCACTCAAACTGATAATCTGTCTACAGGTTTCTTTATGGCTATATTTAAGGATATTTGTTTGCTGTGCTTATATCTACCCACTCCAATTGATAATCTGTCTACAGGTATCTTTATGGCTATATTTAAGGATATGTGTTTGCTGTGCTTCTATCTACCAACTCAAACTGATAATCTGTCCAGGTATCTTTAAGGCTATACTTAAGGGTATTTGTTTGCTGTGCTCCTATCTACCCATTCAAACTGATAATCTGTCTAGGTATCTTTAAGGCGATACTTAAGGGTATTTGTTTGCCGTGCTCCTATCTACCCATTTAAACTGATAATCTGTCTAGGTATCTTTAAGGTGATACTTAAGGGTATTTGTTTGCCATGCTCCTATCTACCAACTCAAACTGATAATCTGTCCAGGTATCTTTATAGCTATACTTAAGGATATTTGTTTGCTGTGCTCCTATATACCCACTCAACCTGATAATCTGTCCAGGTATCTTTATGGCTATACTTAAGGATATGTGTTTGCTGTGCTCCTATCTACCTACTCAAATTGCTGCTACCCCAATTATCTATTGACTTTGAAAGTATTGTTGTTGTTGTTGTTTCCATGAACTTTATCCATTTTTGTTCAAAATGATAAAAGAAAAGTCTGGGGAAAAAATATCTATCTACCTAGCCACATTAAAAATGCTGGGTCGGAGCAATGCAAGCATTTTTTTGGGAAGGCAAACGATAGGGAGTCCTTCTATAGCTGTCTTGGGAGGTTTTATTTTGTTTTATATTATTTGTTAAACTGTTGACTGTGATATTCAACCGACCAATGAAATAGATCTCAAGTTTCAAAACACATTTGATATAGCAGTGGATGTATTATGTCAAAGTTTTATTTTATTGTGTATTGTCTTCTTTTAAACAGAAAGCAAAAACTGAGATATGGAAATATGCAAGACTACACATGTTGCTGCACATTTAGTTTGCTCGTAACAGTATGGAGCATGTGGTCAACATCTCATTTTCATTTTTTTAATGCTTGGAAATTATAACTGATGTGTGTTTTTGATGCACGACAATTTAAGTTGAAGCATCAGTACAATAAATACATTGAGTCTGTACCAATAATGTCTGTAGCTGGTCAATGAATTTACATATGTACTACATGTGCATAGATCTACACTGGATAAATAGGCCAGGCAATCACAGCCCGCATACAAATAAACTAGGCAGAGGTAGGTAGAGTTACGGTAGACAATATCCGAGGTCAGACATAAATGGCTGACTGATTATAAAATGGGATCGCTGATTATTGGCGATGATTTGCTTGTGTGCATTAATCAAAAGACAACTTGATTGATTAAATGTTTAATTTGATCTCCAGCATAACTATGAGTTTCCAAACCGCTGGAATTTAGCTGTGACTAGTGACGCATCAAAGGTAAATTGGCAGAACAGGTGCTTGGTGACGTGATATGCATATTTGTGTGTGTTTTTTTTGTGTTTGTGTTTAAATAAACATAATTTTAACGTGATGTTTCCACCAAGTGTTCCTGAAATCTATACGTTCTATGAAAAATACAAACCACATACCTCTTATATACGTTTTACTTAAGTAGTACAGCTTGTTTTAAGAATAAGCTGAAAGTAACTTTGTTTTATTAAAACTGTTGAAGCTGTAGGTTTCACAAGATCTTGTCCAATAGTTGTATAAACATAACATCTTGGACAGGCAAACAAGTGATTTTGAGTTGTTGTTCTTGAATTATCAAAACTTACAAAAAATTAATTTCTTGAATGCAGTCCCATTATACATGTATGCTGTCTGTTTAAAGTAAAGCTTGTCATAACATTTATTTTCCTTATTTTCAAATACAAACCATTCCAACTAGATATCCTGAAAGTTGCATAGTAACACATGGAAATTGCAACAAAATCGCAATGTTTTTTGTCAAGTCATTTTTTTTTATCCAAATGTCACCAATATTAGGGTTATGTGTCAACTGCTCCTAAATTCTTCACTAAATACTTCATTAATAACAAAATCATGTTATACAAAGATACATGTATTCAGAAATGAAGCTGTCTGGAGCTATGTACATGTTTCAGTGTGTCCTTTTAAGACCAGTGAAATCTAATTAATATTTTTTGAAAGCAAGGCAGTAGTGAAGTGGATAGAGTGTTGACCGCTGACATCAGATGTTGTGGGATCAATCCCCAGCTCTACCTGATTCCTATCAAGAAAACACCCAGTACTGGGTCTACCCAGGAACTGGACTCGGGTGGTTCATATAGGGCCTAAACTTGCCTCCCAATTGAGCTGAAATAAATTAATATAAACTGTTTCTTTTTGAATAATCTTTAAAGCCCTTAACATGGAAAGATATGAATCACATCTGTTTTATTTTACAGAAACTTTCCCACAGCAGAGAATGTAGCAAAGCGAAATGCAATACAGGCAGATAAAATAGCAAGAGGTGAGGTGATCGAAGAGAAGTATTTTGGGTAAGTTTGTGCTGTGTGATAAACTTCAGATATTTGGGCCTGAGTTCATCTGTGGCAGTGGTACATTTAAAAAAGGTCAATTAACATTTAAAACAATTGAACTAGAAATGAACTACTAATTGCATAATTGACAACATATCCAGATAAAAACAAATGATGCTATAACAAAACACAAATCGAAAGTTTTGTAAAGTGACATTTTTATAAAATAACACTGAATGTGATTGATGCTACTGAGACAGCTCTAGACTATAAAACGATTGGATGTATTTTGGCTCAGAGATCATCAGAATAAATAATAGCATCTTCGTTATGTAGATGGTGGTGTAAAAATCCTGTATGATCTCTATGGTTCTGGATATGATCATTCTGACTTTCATTCTTGTGTAGAAATCCCGTGTGATTCTGGATAAGATCATTCTGACTTTCATTCTTGTGTAGAAATCTCGGGTGATTCTGGATATGATCATTCTGACTTTCATTCTTGTGTAGAAATCACGTGTGATTCTGGATATGATCATTCTGACTTCTATTCCTGTGTAGAAATCTCGTGTGATTCTGGATATGATCATTCTGACTTCTATTCCTGTGTAGAAATCTCGTGTGATTCTGGATATGATCATTCTGACTTTCATTCCTGTGTAGAAATCTCGTGTGATTCTGGATATGATCATTCTGACTTTCATTCCTGTGTAGAAATCTTGTGTGATTCTGGATATGATCATTCTGACTTTCATTCTTGTGTAGAAATCCCGTGTGATTCTGGATATGATCATTCTGACTTTCATTCTTGTGTAGAAATCTCGGGTGATTCTGGATATGATCATTCTGACTTTCATTCTTGTGTAGAAATCCCGTGTGATTCTGGATATGATCATTCTGACTTCTATTCCTGTGCAGAAATCTTGTGTGATTCTGGATATGATCATTCTGACTTCTATTCTTGTGTAGAAATATTGTGTGATTCTGGATATGATCATTCCGACTTCTATTCCTGTGCAGAAATCTTGTGTGATTCTGGATATGATCATTCTGACTTTCATTCTTGTGTAGAAATCTTGTGTGATTCTGGATATGATCATTCTGACCTCTATTCTTGTGTAGAAATCCCGTGTGATTCTGGATAAGATCATTCTGACTTCTATTCCTGTGTAGAAATCTTCTGTGATTCTGGATATGATCATTCTGACCTCTATTCTTGTGTAGAAATCTCGTGTGATTCTGGATATGATCATTCTGACTTCTATTCTTGTGTAGAAATCTCGTGTGATTCTGGATAAGATCATTTGACTTCTATTCTTGTGTAGAAATCTAGTGTGATTCTGGATATGATCATTCCGACCTCAATTCTTGTGTAGAATCTCATGTGATTCTGGATAAGATCATTAAGACTTCTATTCTTGTGTAGAAATCTCGTGTGATTCTGGATATGATTATTCTGACCTCTATTCTTGTGTAGAATCTCGTGTGATTCTGGATAAGATCATTCTGACTTCTATTCCTGTGTAGAAATCTTGTGTGATTCTGGATATGATCATTCTGACTTTCATTCTTGTGTAGAAATCTTGTGTGATTCTGGGTATGATCATTCTGACTTCTATTCCTGTGTAGAATTCTTGTGTGATTCTGGATATGATCATTCTGACTTTCATTCTTGTGTAGAAATCTCGTGCAATTCTGGATATGATCATTCTGACTTCTATTCTTGTGTAGAAATCTCGTGTGATTCTAGATATGATCATTCTGACTTTCATTCTTGTGTAGAAATCTCGTGTAATTCTGGATATGATCATTCTGACCTTTATTCTTGTGTAGAAATCTTGTGTGATTCTGGGTATGATCATTCTGACTTCTATTCCTGTGTAGAAATCTTGTGTGATTCTGGACATGATCATTCTGACTTCTATTCTTGTGTAGAAATCTTGTGTGATTTTGGATATGATCATTCTGACTTCTATTCCTGTGTAGAAATCTCGGGTGATTCTGGATATGATCATTCTAACTTCTGTTCCTGTGTAGAAATCTCGGGTGATTCTGGATAAGATCATTCTGACTTTCATTCTTGTGTAGAAATCTCGTGTGATTCTGGATATGATCATTCTGACCTCTACTCTTGTGTAGAAATCTCGTGTGATTTTGGATATGATCATTCTGACTTCTATTCTTGTGTAGAAATCTTGTGTGATTCTGGATATGATCATTCTAACTTCTTTTCCTGTATAGAAATCTCGGGTGATTCTGGATATGATCATTCTGACTTTCATTCTTGTGTAGAAATCTCGTGTGATTCTGGATATGATCATTCTGACCTCTACTCTTGTGTAGAAATCTCGTGTGATTCTGGATATGACCATTCTGACTTCTATTCCTGTGTAGAAATTTGGTGTGATTCTGGACATGATCATTCTGACTTCTATTTTTGTGTAAAAATCTCGTGTGATTCTGGATAAGATCATTCTGACTTTCATTCCTGAGTAGAAATCTCGTGTAATTCTGAATATGATCAATCTGACTTTCATTTTTTTTTAAAATCCCGTGTGATTCTGGATATGACCATTCTGACTTCTATTCCTGTGTAGAACCTCGTGTGATTCTGGACATGATCATTCTGACTTCTATTCTCGTGTAGAAATCTCGTGTGATTCTGGATAAGATCATTCTGATTTCTATTCCTGTGTAGAAATCTCGGGTGATTCTGGATATGATCATTCTGACTTCTGTTCTTGTGTAGAATTCTCATGTGATTCTGGATATGTTCATTCTGACTTCTATTCCTGTGTAGAAATCTCGTGTGCTTCTCAGACTGGATATGATCATTCTGACTTCTATTCCTGTGCAGAAATCTCGTGTGATCTGGATATGATCATTCTGACTTTCCTTCCTGTGTAATAATCTCATGTGATTCTGGTTAAGATCATTCTGACTTCTATTTTTGTGTAGAAATCTCCTGTGATTCTGGATATGATCATTCCGACTTCTATTCTTGTGTAGAAATCTCGTGTGATTCTGGATAAGATCATTCTGACCTCTATTTTGTGTAGAAATCTTGTGGATTCTGGATATGATCATTCTGACCTCTATTCTTGTGTAGAAATCTTGTGTGATTCTGGATAAGATCATTCTGACTTACATTCCTTGTGTAGAAATCTCGTGTGATTCTGGATAAGATCATTCTGACTCTATTTTGTGTAGAAATCTCCTGTGTGATTCTGGATATGATCATTCTGACTTCTATTTTTGTGTAGAAATCTCCTGTGATTCTGGATATGATCATTCCGACTTCTATTCTTGTGTAGAAATCTCAGGTGATTCTGGATATGATCATTTGATCTCTATTCTTTGTGTAGAATATCTTGCTGTGATTCTGGATAATGATCATTCTGACTTCTATTCCTGTGTCAGAAATCTCAGTGTGATTCTGGATAAGATCATTTCTGACCTCTAGTCTTGTGTAGAAATCTTGTGTGAATTCTGGATATGATCATTCTGACTTCTATTCTTGTGTAGATATCTCATGTGATTCTGGATAAGATCATTCTGACTTCTATTCCTGTGTTAGAAATCTCGTGTGAATCTGGATATGATCATTCTGACTTCTATTCTTGTGTAGATATCTCATGTGATTCTGGATAAGATCATTCTGACTTCTATTCCTGTGTTGAAATCTCGTGTGATTCTGGATATGATCATTCTGACTTCTATTCCTGTGTAGAAATCTCGTGTGATTCTGGATATGATCATTCTGACTTTCATTCTTGTGTAGAAATCCTTGGGTGATTCTGGATATGATCATTCTGACCTCTATTCTTGTGTAGAAATCTTGTGTGATTCTGGATATGATCATTCCGACTTCTATTCCTGTGTAGAAATCTCGTGTGATTCTGGATATGAACATTCTGACCTCTATTCTTGTGTAGAAATCTTGTGTGATTCTGGATAAGATCATTTTGACCTCTATTCTTGTGTAGAAATCTCATGTGATTCTGAGTAAGAACATTCTGACTTCTATTCCTGTGTAGAAATCTTGTGTGATTCTGGATATGATCATTCTGACTTCTATTCTTGTGTAGAAATATTGTGTGATTCTGGATATGATCATTCCGACTTCTATCCCTGTTTAGAAATCTCGTGTGATTCTGGATATGATCATTCTGACTTTCATTCTTGTGTAGAAATCTCGGGTGATTCTGGATATGATCATTCTGACTTTCATTCTTGTGTAGAAATCTTGTGTGATTCTGGATATGATCATTCTGACTTCTATTCTTGTGTAGAAATATTGTGTGATTCTGGATATGATCATTCCGACTTCTATTCCTGTGCAGAAATCTTGTGTGATTCTGGATATGATCATTCTGACTTTCATTCTTGTGTAGAAATCTTGTGTGATTCTGGATATGATCATTCTGACTTTCATTCTTGTGTAGAAATCTCGGGTGATTCTGGATATGATCATTCTGACTTTCATTCTTGTGTAGAAATCTCGTGGGTTTCTGGATAAGATCATTCTGACCTCTATTCTTGTGTAGAAATCCCGTGTGATTCTGGATAAGATCATTCTGACTTCTATTTCTGTGTAGAAATCTTGTGTGATTCTGGATATGATCATTCTGACCTCTATTCTTGTGTAGAAATCTCGTGTGATTCTGGATATGATCATTCTGACTTCTATTCTTGTGTAGAAATCTCGTGTGATTCTGGATAAGATCATTTTGACTTCTGTTCTTGTGTAGAAATCTAGTGTGATTCTGGATATGATCATTTCCGACCTCAATTCTTGTGTAGAATCTCATGTGATTCTGGATAAGATCATTAAGACTTCTATTCTTGTGTAGAAATCTCGTGTGATTCTGGATATGATTATTGTGACCTCTATTCTTGTGTAGAATCTCGTGTGATTCTGGATAAGATCATTCTGACTTCTATTCCTGTGTAGAAATCTTGTGTGATTCTGGATATGATCATTCTGACTTTCATTCTTGTGTAGAAATCTTGTGTGATTCTGGGTATGATCATTCTGACTTCTATTCCTGTGTAGAAATCTCATGTGATTCTGGATATGATCATTCTGACTTTCATTCTTGTGTAGAAATCTCGTGCAATTCTGGATATGATCATTCTGACTTCTATTCTTGTGTAGAAATCTCGTGTGATTCTGGATATGATCATTCTGACTTCTATTCCTGTGCAGAAATCTCGTGTGATTCTGGATATGATCATTCTGACTTCTATTTTTGTGCAGAAATCTCGTGTGATTCTGGATATGATCATTCTGACTTCTATTCCTGTGCAGAAATCTCGTGTGATTCTGGATATGATCATTCTGACTTCTATTTTTGTGCAGAAATCTCGTGTGATTCTGGATATGATCATTCTGACTTCTATTTTTGTGCAGAAATCTCATGTGATTCTGGATATGATCATTCTGACTTTCCTTCCTGTGTAGAAATCTCATGTGATTCTGGTTAAGATCATTCTGACTTCTATTTTTGTGTAGAAATCTCGTGTGATTCTGGATAAGATCATTCTGACTTCTATTCTTGTATAGATATCTCATGTGATTCTGGATAAGATCATTCTGACTTCTATTCCTGTGTTGAAATCTCGTGTGATTCTGGATATGATCATTCTGACTTCTATTCCTGTGTTGAAATCTCGTGTGATTCTGGATATGATCATTCTGACTTCTATTCCTGTGCAGAAATCTCGTGTGATTCTGGATATGATCATTCTGACTTTTATTTTTGTGCAGAAATCTCGTGTGATTCTGGATATGATCATTCTGACTTCTATTTTTGTGCAGAAATCTCATGTGATTCTGGATATGATCATTCTGACTTCTGTTTTTGTGTAGAAATCTCGTGTGATTCTTGATATGATCATTCCGACTTCTATTCTTGTGTTGATATCTCATGTGATTCTGGATAAGATCATTCTGACTTCTATTCCTGTGTTGAAATCTCGTGTGATTCTGGATATGATCATTCTGACTTCTATTTTTGTGTAGAAATCTCGTGTGATTCTGGATATGATCATTCCGACTTCTATTCTTGTGTAGAAATCTTGTGTGATTCTGGATATGATCATTCTGACCTCTATTCTTGTGTAGAAATCTTGTGTGATTCTGGATATGATCATTTTGACTTCTATTGTTGTGTAGATATCTCGTGTGATTCTGGTTATGATCATTCTGACTTCTATTCCTGTGTTGAAATCTCGTGTGATTCTGGATATGATTATCTGACTTCTATTTTTGTGCAGAAATCTCGTGTGATTCTGGATATGATCATTCTGACTTCTATTTTTGTGCAGAAATCTCATGTGATTCTGGATATACTAATTCTGACTTTTATTCTTGTGTAGAAATCTCGTGTGATTCTGGATAAGATCATTCATACTTCTATTCTTGTGTAGAAATCTCGTGTGATTCTGGATAAAATCATTCTGACCTCTATTCTTGTGTAGAAATCTCGCGTGATTCTGGATACGATCATTCTGACTTCTTTTCTTGTGTAGAAGTCTCGTGTGATTCTGGATAAGACCACTTGATTTCTGCAGAGGGGTAGGAATCATTGACATCAGTCTCATCTCCATTTTCCCTGTTTTATCAGGTTGATAGTTTATATTATGTTATCCTGTCTTGTTCCAAGGTACAGAATGAGTTATGGCAAGAATGAGACCACTGTTACATGTAATACGAGTATGTTGCTATAAGAGATATATTAAGTACATGTATTTGATATAATTTGCTGAAGTTCTGAAGGTATACACGTTCTTGGTTCATTTTTCATATCATTTGTTAATATATTTTTTGTGTGTTGTGTATATTATTCTGTTATTTCTGTACATGGAACATAGAGACAAATCATTGAATCTTTCTTCCTATAAGGCCATAATAAATTAATTGCTAGATTATCATCCTCACCTGCCCCCTAATTTTCATGCCACTTCGACTATTTTAATTTTTATTAAAAAAATAGAAAATAAAAGAAATAAAATTAAAATAAAAAAAAATAAATAAATAAATAAAATCCTCCCGCCCTCCCCGTTTTTTAGAAAAAATTTTGATGATAATCTAGCAATTAATTTATAATGGCCTAATGTATAATGCCTTAAAACTCCAAGTCCATTGATTCCTGTGTAGCAACTGGTGCTGTTTGTATTTGCCTGGTGTTCCTGTATAGTTGTGAATTGTCTATAAGTTTTGATGGGTTTTTTTAAAAGAGGTTTAACGCCATTTTCAACACATTTCAAGTTATATATGACATATTGAGTTTTATTGGTGAAGGAAGACCTTAAAATGAATCTAAGTAGAACCACTGTCCTTCTGCAAGTAACTGGAAAATGAACCTACAACCTTAGTTAGGTAAGTGATCTCGAGACAATGTTGAAGACCACTCAACCACGGATGAACCCCTGGACATTAGTCATGTGATAGACAATGCTTTCATGTATGTGCTAGATGGTTGAGAAGCTGGACATGCTCGTGTATTGTATGGTTACGAGAAATCCAAATTTTATTTGAAGACCGAGACGTTACCAACATAATTTACATAAACCTCTTTTTCTACCTTAAAGCAAAATGAAACGAGGCAGAAACAACAGAGGGCGAGGCAGAGGTGGCAGGAGGTCATTCGAAGGTAAGGAAGATAATAACAACAAACGTAAAATGGCAACCACAGATGGGGCAGATTGTACTGGTGAAAAGCAACTGAAGACAGATGTCAACATGGAAGATGGTGCTGATTCCTTGTCACTGTTCTTTGGTGCTGGAGGTACATAGTATATTTTATATCAACCTACTTTAGGCTCACTTGGACTTGACTGACTTTCCATAAGGAGCTTAACTCCATTTTCAACACATTGCAGGTTACCATATATTCATATGGCATCCTGTTTTGTTGGTGGAGGTATATATCTGAATGAACCAGAGTAAAATCTGCCGTTTTGCAATAACTGGTTAATTTTCAGAAATGAACTTTATTTGACTGAGCTGGTCAGGGTTAAATATTCTGATAAATTTACTTTAGTTCAAATAGTTTTACCTTTATTGGTCTTCATCAATGATAAAATAAAATTAAGAAGGATTATTGGTTGCTCAATAATCTAATTTATTTTGGTGCAAATCATGACGTTTTAATTAGTTCAATGCTTTTAGTCTTTATATTTTTACAAAGTCTAATTCTACCTCCTAATTCGATAACATTTTATCAGCTGATACAGTTGAAGTCTTCTTTACATGTACTTGTATATGTAGCAATATTGTATGACGAGTTGTTGTGTGTGTTAGTGTCGTGTTGTCAAATGGTTTGCTATCATAAAATAACACCTCATCTCTGTGGTAGAAATGATCTTTATCATCATGATAAGGCTCAAACTATTGAAAATAGCGTGAACGTATATGAATATTTATAATGTTACAATCGCAGAAAAGCAGCCTAATGATCATGATTTTAGACTGGTTCCAATTAAATTGCATATTGATTCATTGATATTGATTATAATATAGATAAACAACCAGTCAAAACTTAGTTAAGTTTTTAAGTATTTAAGTAAAATGTTGGTGAAACAGGAGCCAGGCTTAAAAACTTAACTAGTTTTGACTTAGATACTTAAAAACTTCAATCTAAGATAAGCAGCCAGGTAATCATGATTTTAGACTGGTTCCAGTAAAATAGTATAGTTTCATTGATATTGATTATATAATAAATAAATAGTGGTCAAAACTTAGTTAGGTTTTTAAATATTTAAGTATAAGGTTGGTGAATCAGAATCCAGTTCAAAACATGTGACTAAATAAAAACTTCAACTGACTGAAATAAAAACTTCAACTGACTGAATACCACACAAACTTAGAAAATCATTTTAAGACCATCATATAATGAATATCAGATGAAATTGGGCATATCAGAATTATTAAAAAAAAATTGAATGAGGTTTCAACATTTCTGGTTCTGATATGGCATATCCAGTTTTATTGCTGGAGGAAGAATTAATCTCGAGTAGAATTACTGTAGTTCATCAAGTAACCGACAAACTTCTCATATAAAGTTTTGTACAATGTGCTACTCAAACTGTACAAGACATTTTGCTTTGATTTTCATATGATTAATATTTCAAAAATGATTGAATGTTTCAGATTCTGACTCAAATTCAGCCAAGGAAGATGATGGTGACAAGTTAGCTGCAACTTCTACCTTACCTAATGTTGTAGCAGCAGGTGGCCTTGGAAGTCTCATTGCATCATATTCCGACAGTGAAGCAGAAGAGGACGACACAAGTACAAAAGGTGTGTATGATATTTGTATGTGGACAAAGTTTAGAATACAGGAAACACATGTTTTAGTGTGATCATCTGTGTACTGTTACGTCATAATAATTTGATTGCTAGATTATCATCCCGCCCGCCTCCTAATTTTCATGCGCCCTGACCCTTTTATTTTCATAATATAATGATAATCTAGCAGTTAATTTATAATGGACTTTCTACACTTGTTTATAATTACATTTGATAATTTCCTCTGCCATGATTATCATTCTCTGTAGATTTATTTACAGTGTGCTAAGATATATTGGATGAACATTCTTAAGAAAAGTTTTTGTTTTTTTCCTTTTTATTGTACATATCTTAATTAAAGGTAAATTGAAAATTTCATGCATCATTTAAAACCACAAAAAGCATTTTTTAGCTCACCTGAGCCGAAGGCTCGCAGATGAGCTTTTGTGATCGCCTGGTCTGTCATCTGTCGTCTGTCATCTGTCGTTAACTTTTAGCTTCTAACAACTTCTCCTCTGAAACCACTTGGCCAATTTTGATATAACTTCACAGAAATTCCTTGGATGACCCTCTACCAAGTTTGTTCAAGTCATCTTGATTCGTCAAAAAACATGGCCGCCAGGGGGTGGTGTTAGTTTACTATATAAGCTTTAGTAAAAACTTAAAAAATCTTCTTGTCAGAAACTACTGGCTCAATTTGTAAATAATTTCACAGAAATGTTCCTTGGGTGACCCTCTATCAATTTTGTTCAAGCCATCTTGATTGTCAAAAAACATGGCCGCCAGGGGGTGTGACAGTTTAATAAGTAAAAACTTAAAAAATCTTCTTTTCAGAAACTACTGGCTTGATTTTAAAATAATTTCACTGAAATGATCCTTGAGTGACCCTCTTCAAAGTTTGTTCAAGCCATCTTCATTCGACAAAAACGTGGCCGCCAGGGGGCGGGCAGGTTTAATTATTAAAAACTTTAAAAAATCTTCTTGTCAGAAACTGCAGGCTCGGTTTTAAAATAATTTCATAGAAATGTTCCTTGGGTGACCCTTTACCAAGTTTGTTCAAGCCATCTTGATTTGTCAAAAAACATGGCGGCCAGGGGGTGGTGTTAGTTTACTATATAAGCTATAGTAAAAACTTAAAAAATCTTCTTGACAAAAACTACTGGCTCGATTTTAAAATAATTTCACAGAAATGTTCCTTGGGTGACACTCTACCAAGTTTGATCAAGCCGTCTTGATTCGTCAAAAAAACATGGCCGCCAGGGGGCGGGGCAAGTTTAATAAGTAAAAATTTTAAAAATCTTCTTGTCAGAAACTACTGACTCGATTTTAAAATAATTTCACAGAAATGTTCTTTGGAGGACCCTTCACCAAGTTTGTTCAAACCATAGTGATTTGTCAAAAAACATGGCTGCCAGGGTGTTGGGTTACTTTACTATATAAGCTATAGTAAAAACTTAAAAAATCTTCTTATCAGAAACCACTGGATCAATTTTAAAACGATTTGCGCAGAAATGTTTCTTGGGTGATCCTTTACCAACTTTGTTCAAGCCGTTGTGATTTGTTAAAAAACATGACAGTCACAGTGAGGTGCTACTTTACTATATAGGCAGCTATAGCAAAAACTTCAACAGCCTTCTTGTCAGAATCTTCTGAACTGGTTTCGATGTAATTTCACTGACATTTAACATGGGTGAACATCTACCAAGTTTGAACTCTTCTACGCATCTGTTACATCTTCAAAACAAGATTGATTTAATGACATTCCCTCATCAAATGATATATTAATAAATTCATGCTCTGCTCAATCTTTAATAATTCTTTAATTTAGATGTCCGTACGATCATCATGTCAATTTTCAACGCATCTGGGAGTTTATATCTTTACTTCAATTTACTTTTTAGCTCGCCGGGAGGAATGTCTGGGAGAGCTTTTGCTATGACCCCGGCAGCAGCGGTGGCGGCATCTGTAAATACCCTGGTTAAACTTCTGTGTTTAGTTGCGTTTAAGTTTTGGTGTTTACCTCCAATCTCAATCTTTGCATGGGTGGTGAGTTTTATCCCATAGACGAGCTTTGTTGTCTTTTGACAACTCTTGTTTAAATAACAAGGCAGACAAGGGAAGTAATCCACACAGACTCTGACATAATACAGGAAAAAAACTTGTTGCTGATGCCTTCGTTTGTAGGACTGGTACCTATCAATTATTACAGGAATACAATACTTGAAAATTTGAACTTGTACCTCTGCAACTTATATGTTTTATTCTAATTACTGAATATAGAGATCTACAAAGATTTTCTTTTTTTTTTCAGGGGAGAACTCTAAAGATAAAGAAAGAAAACATTTTAAAGACAATTATGACAGAAAGAGGCAGAACAGACGAGGTAGAAAGAATAAAAATAAGGACAAACAGTCGTCTGATAAAAAAGTCGACAAATCTTTGCTGGAAAAGGTACCAAATATATTTATTACTTTGTTCAGGGTCCACATGTGCTAAAGGCTGAACGACATGCATTTATAAACACACAATATCCATAGCTTATCATTTATCTATTGTTATCCTTCAAACCACAGTGGTAGGGAGTTTGCCTTGTATACAGGAGGTTTTGGGTTCAAATTCCGACTCGGCCAAACCAGTTACTTAAAAATGGCGATATCATGATGCTCAACATATATAGCAAACACCTCTTGGACTTGATTGCCCAGACTCAGTATTTTGAAACTGGTTTCATACCAGGTGCCTGTGGCATGATTTTTCAATGTGACCTTGCTTAGAAAGCTGTCTTTAGCAGATGCTGATAGCAACGCTGAACATTTGCCTATGCACAATGGTTGGACTTAAATAGTTTCCCATTTAGATTGTATAGCATTCTTGTCACTTCAATTTTGTTCACATTTTTGTGAAGTTAGTTTATCTTGGAGTCAGGGTCAACAAGCAGTGTATGTGTGGTATTTATTTTTGAGGCGCAAGATTATCTGGTGTATCTTTAGAATCATACTAGTCAATAAAATCATCTCATTTCATATGCACCGTCTAACTGCTCAAGAGAAAGTAGTTCTTGGTTTTTAATGTATCTGTTAGATAAAGGTAACTTTTCGATGTACGAAAAATAAAGTAATGACGTGATAACGTGTTTGAGTCTTTTCTTTTGATAACTGATGTCTGCAAACGATTGCTATTTACTATGAAGGCTGAAATGTAGCAGTGTCCATACTAATTAGCATTCCGCTCAACAATGAAAATAGACCCTTGTGGGAGTGTCCATACTAATTAGCATATTGACAACGAAAATAGTCTCTGAAGCAGATGTAATATTACCGCCGTTATGTCGTCGTCAATCACTGTTGATTTAGAATTGATGTTAGATTCAGCAATGATAAACATTATTGCAGAAAAGTTCTGTAATATGCTGTATTACTTGAATATATGTTGTGTAGATTCAGATTCAAATCAGTCCACTTTAAGGGATTATATTGACAAGTTACGCATACACGCTGTTGATGACGGGTGTCTGGAATTTTAATCGTAGTGTATTATTGAGACCATTTCAATCAAATCGATGTAATCGTAAAAGGTTTTCTGAGGGTCTAATTTCAACAAATATAGGATAAAATCACCACTTAAAATGGTTTATTTTGTAAACAAATGGTAGAATTTGAAGCAAAAAAATATGGGAGGTTCCTTACCTTGAGAAACCCGATCTGAAAGTCGGTGACTTCAAAAATCGGATCCTAAAAGTCGGTGCATTTGTTACTGCTGTCCCATTTATTAGGGATGTTTTAAGACTTAATTAATGTCTACTTTTATGAATTTTATATTTATTTCGAAATACACAGAAACCTAATGAAAATATTCTTCATAACAGAATCAAACATTAAAACAACAACTTATCAATTGTATTAACTTCTTTTTTTTTTTATACCATATTTTTATATTCTTTTTAATACAGTTATGATGATATTTTATACGTTTTAATTCTTTTTATACATTTATAATTATTTTTTATATATTTATGACTTATACATTTATGTTTTTTTTATCCATTATAACGATTTTTTTATACGTTTATAATGATTTTTACAGATGCTCTGCCTTTAACATGTTAATTTTTATTTCAGCTGTTAGCCAAGGAGATCCGACAAGAAAGAAATAAAATACTACAATGTGTTCATTTTATAGTGAAGAATAACTTCTTTGACAAGACAGATAAAGAGACAAATGAAAGTGTCAATACTTAATACAACCAGACAGATATTACGGAAGGATTCGATTGGTGTATATACAGCACTCTACATCATAAAGTGAATTATCAGCCGTTATAATCATTACCATAAAAGCTCACCTCAATCCAGAAATGGAACAAGTATTTTCAAAGATGTAGTGAGGCAACTGTCTTATTTGAAAATAGAATATAAAAAAAAATGTTTAATGACATGACAAGGAGATACCTGCAGTAATGAGTTGACAATTCAATACGATTATTGAAGGAAAGTCCTAAAAGTTCTTATTGTTGTTTTTCATTTGTACATACTGTTTTGAATATGTTTATTAGCAGCAATAGAACAATTGAAATAAGAAACATTGTGTTAATTCATTTGTATCCGACAGATCAATATTGTTTTTAATGAGCATTGGTTTTGGAACACTTTATATACATGTGGGGAGTCGTAGTTTAAATAAGAACATAGTAGTTTTACAAGAAAATGACGTAATTTTACAAATTTTATATGGCTGTATTGATCACATCACCTGTCAGTTAAATGCCAGGTTCAGACTACATTCACCTGTGTATTTACATAGTTGTGATTTCTACTGTGTATTAATGTAGAAGTGTTTTCTACTGTGTATTTATATAGTAGTGTTTTCACCTGTGTATTAATATAGTAGTGTTTTCTACTGTGTATTTATATAGTAGTGTTTTCTACTGTGTATTAATGTAGTAGTGTTTTCTACTGTGTATTTATATAGTAGTGTTTTCTACTGTGTATTTATATAGTAGCATTTTCTACTTTGTATTTATATAGTAGTGTTTTCTACTGTGTATAAATATAGTAGTATTTGTACTGTGTATTTATATAGTAGTATTTGTACTGTGTATTTATATAGTAGTGTTTTCAACTGTGTATTTATATAGTAGTGTTGTCTACTGTATATTTTCACCTGTGTATTAATATAATATTGTTTTCTACTGTGTAAAAATATAATAGTGTTTTCACCTGTATATTAATATAGTAGTATTTTCTACTGTGTATTTATATAGTAGTGATTCTACTGTGTATTTATATAGTAGTATTTTCTACTGTGTATTAATAAAGTAGTGTTTTTTACTGTGTATTTATATAGTAGTGTTTTCACCTGTGTATTTATATAGTAGTATTTTCTACTGTGTATTAATATAGTAGTGTTTTCTACTGTGTATTTATATAGTAGTGTTTTCACCTGTGTATTAATATAGTAGTATATTCTACTGTGTATTAATATAGTAGTATTTTTTACTGTGTATTTATACAGTAGTGTTTTCACCTGTGTATTTATATAGTAGTATTTTCTATTGTGTATTAATATAGTAGTGTTTTCTACTGTGTATTTATATAGTAGTGTTTTCACCTGTGTATTAATATAGTAGTATATTCTACTGTGTATTAATATAGTAGTATTTTCTACTGTGTATTTATATAGTAGTATTTTCTACTGTGTATTTATATAGTAGTGTTTTCTACTGTGTATTTATATAGTAGTATTTTCTACTGTGTATTAATATAGTAGTGTTTTCTACTGTGTATTTATATAGTAGTATTTTCTACTGTGTATTAATATAGTTGTATTTTCTACTGTGTATTTATATAGTAGTGTTTTCTACTGTGTATTAATATAGTAGTATTTTCTGCTATGTATTAATATAGTTGTGTTTTCTACTGTGTATTTATATAGTACTATTTTCTACTGTGTATGAATATAGTTGTGTTTTCTACTGTGTATTTATAAAGTAGCATTTTCTACTGTGTATTTATATAGTAGTGTTTTCTACTGTTTAAATATAGTAGTATTTGTACTGTGTATTTATATAGTAGTGTTTTCTATTGTATATTTTCACCTGTGTATTAATATAGTAGTGTTTTCTACTGTGTATTAATATAATAGTGTTTTCACCTGTATATTAATATAGTAGTATTTTCTACTGTATATTTATATAGTAGTCTTTTCTACTATATATTAATATAGTAGTGTTTTCACCTGTCTTAGTATAGTAGTATTTTCACCTGTATATTAATATAGTAGTGTTTTCACCTGTATATTTATATAGTAGTATTTTCACCTGTGTATTAATATAGTAGTATTTTTACCTGTATATTTATATAGTAGTGTTTTCTACTGTATATTAATATAGTAGTGTTTTCACCTGTGCATAATATAGTAGAGTTTTTATACAACTGCTGATAATATTACTAGGTAAAATTGTTCACACACCAAGACAATGTGCACAACACAAAACCAGGCCTGTATGTCAAAGGTCAAGGTCCCAACAGCACTAAAGTTCTAAAACGGTCCTTTTATATAAAGCATGTCATATCAAGTAGGTTTTATATGCATGGACGGACTTTACTATAACTAGTTAATGTTCACCACATCAAGCAGGTCTGTACATCTAATGTCAAGGTCACCCGTGTGGTTCTGGCTAAGAATAGAATCACTGCCGATCTCTGCAGAGGGGTAGGAATCTTCCGAATGTGTGTCATGTTCATTTTATCATTTATTGTCCTGTTCACTACTGTGGTTAAATTATCAACCCGTGTGGTTTCAGGGAGCCATATAAGTGATGGCAAGAATAGGATCATTGTGGCTTGTGCATGTCGTAGGAAGCGACAATTTGAGTAATACGATAGAATTTGCTGAAACTCTGCAGTTCTGCTGGTATCAAGGTTCAAGGTTCATTCTGCATATTCATTTGTTGATGTATTATTTTTTTTAATCTGTATGTTAATTTGCTGCTTTTTGTACATGTAGAGTGAACCTGGAATCTTCCTTCCTGTTGGCATTGAATAACCTATAATGTGTTGGTACGCCGTAAAACCCTATTCATTCATTCATTCACACCTGAGCACTTAATTATAATGTATAGAATTATTTACTGTTCTACTCCTAAATATCAAGACAATTTGAATATCGGAGTAATCCCGTCTGTAGCTCTAAGTTCAAGGTCACTGTAGAGTATTGAAAAAGTCATTTTTAGCTCTACTGGCCAAATGCTAGAAGTGCTTATGCGAAGGCGCGTTGTCTGTCATTCATCGTCTGTCGTTTGTTAGCAGCACTTTCTCTGAAACCACATGGCCAATTAAACTGAAACTTCACATGGGTGTTTTTATTGCATAGGAGACTATACAGGAGATTTTTTTTTTTTATCTGAAATTCAAGATGGCCACCATTACTAAAAATAGTCCAAAACTTAAAAAATCTTCTTCTCATGAACAGCCCAAAAGATTTTCAAAATGTTTATGAAGTAATGATGACCAACTATAGTTTTCTTAGATTTGTTCAAAAGGTGTCCCTAGATTTAAATATGACCCTGCCCCGAGGGTTCTATTAGGGGACACGTCATTATAATATTTTTTTTTATGCCCCCCCAGAATTTTTTATGGGTGGCATATAGTAATCGCAGCGCCCGTCCGTCCTTCCGTCTGGTATTTCGTTTCCGGCCTATAACTTTGTCATGCATAGATGGATTTTGTTGATACTTGCAACAAATGATCAACATAGTATAACGACGTGTCGTGAGTAAGACTCAAACCCGTACCTGAAAGGTCAAAGTCACAATTTGAGTTTGTTTGACAACACTTTGAGTTTGTGTGAGATTTTGTTTCCGACCTGTAACTTTGTCATGCATAGATGGATTTTGTTGATACTTGCTACAAATGATCAACATAACATGACGACATGTCGCAAGTAAGACCCACACCCGTACCTCAAAGGTCAAGGTCACAATTTGAGTTTGTTTGACAACACTTTGAGTTTGTGTGATATTTCGTTTCCGGCCTGTAACTTTGTCATGCATTGATGGATTTTGTTGATACTTGCTACAAATGATCAACATATCATGTATTTTTATTTTTCACAGACCATTTGGGGGTCATGTGACACTTAACAGTGACATTTTTTTTTTTTTTAAATGGAAATGATTTTGCCTATATCTTCACAGAAGCATTGTTTGGTGAAGGAGGTTCAGATTTGTAAAAATGACTGGGTTCCACTGTCTTAAGGGTCAGGAGGGGCCCCAAAAGGGTAAAAATTAGGAATTACTAAATTTGTTTTCTTAAGAACCGGTATGTCAGATTTGTTCATATTTTGCATAAATTATCCCTGTGCGTAGGGGTTTGATTGCAGATAAGAATTTAGGGGCTAAAATATATAGGGGCTCTGTGAGGGGACTTAGAATTTTACATAGGGATACTGTGGGAAAACAGAAAATTCTCTCTTTTTTTCATTTATTCTGAAACCACTAGGCCAATTAAAATGAAACTTCACATGGATGTTTCTATTGCATAGGAGACTATACAAAAGATTTATTTTTTTCTATCTAAAATTCAAGATGGCCATTGTTACTAAAAATAGTCCAAAACTTAAAAAATCTTCTCCTCAAGAACGGTCCAACAGATTTTCAAAATGTTTATGTAGTAATGATGACCAACTATAGTTTTGTTAGATTTGTTCAAATGGTGTCCCTAGAGTTAAAAGTGACCCCGCCCTGATGTTTCTGTTGCATAGTAGAATTTCAAAAAGTGTTATGGCCACTATGAGTTAGTAGAGCGTCCTCAGGCCCTCTTGTTATATTGAACATTGTGTTTTTGTGTATGGTGCAGAACTCAAATTTGCATATTCACTGTATAGAGACAATGTGCCAAGTACAACAACTCTGCCTGTAAATCTAAAGTTCAGGGTCAAATTCACTCTCTTACTTGACTGTCTTCTATGATGTGCTCTGATGCACATAATTACATTAGATATAGCAAAATTGGCAAGTTGATCAATATTGTATGACACTTAACATAGCTTTCAACAATTTTTCATTCATACTGTGACGGTGTCTACTCAAGACAGTATTCCGAGTGCTTCCACACTGGAGTTTCATACCACAGACACATGATGGTATGATGCCCCTACAAGTCCCGTTATAATATTGACACCTGGCTGACCAGACCAAGAACTATTCTCTAAATGCTGAGTGCCAAGCAAGGAAGCTTCTAGTAAGGCAAGTTAAACAATAGAAGCAAATAAGTTTCATTTCCCAGTGATAGCTGTTGGATATCTCCAGTTCCTCTTAGCCCGGCCACAGTCTCCTCGATGATTAATATACAACATTGTGTCTTATTGTCATTTGTCTCTCACCGCCAACTAGAGTGGGAAAGTTACTTGCGGATATGGGTGTACTTGAGCACTGGTTAACTTTCCAGGATCCCAGGAATGTGTGGTTGGGTCATCTTTTAGCAATGGACGACATAAAAAATAATGTAAATATTCAAACAAAACAGAACCTCCAGTTCAAAATACTGGTACAAATACCCGCCTGATCCAAGATGAAGCAAATATATTTGTAAATTTCTTTGTACAAGATTAAGATTTGGATAAAAAATAAGCAACATGATAGAAAATGTATAGTTTATATTCCATCTTAAATAAAAAAAATCAATTCTAAAATTTTTTTATGAATAAATACTTCAAAATATTGCTTAGAATGTACAAAAAGATGACTTGCAAGTCGACATATACATACAAGTAAATAAAATCAATACTGTTGATATTAATTTGTACATGTAATTTGGGAAAGAAATACATGTAGGATAGTGTGTATTCCATCTAAATCTTGTTTATTTACGACTAGTATCAATGTATGAATATTTATAAAGAAGCCAGTAAAAATTGGACATGCATGAAAACTGACATTTTGGACTGGATTAAAAGATTTAACAACCAATGTAACCACCCTAGATGTATCATGTGTGAGTTAATTCCAACAACCATGGCACTTTCATTTTGAAGTTTCTAGTTCATTTACTTGAGTGAGGTAAAAAGAGTTACTCTTAACAATTTCCAGTTTAGTTGCTGAGTTAGTTCCCTTAGACATCTGCATCCCTATTTGCACATGCAAAATTAATTTATGATCAATTCAGAACAAGATTGTGATGATGATGTATTGATCACAGTGAATTATTCCCTTTTTAGAAAGTGCCTTCTTTTTAATACTAAGACAATCACTTGCATAATTGAATTATAACTTACTTCCAATTAAGAGGGCAATTAGAAAATGTTATTACCAGTATTGCAAATTCTATATCATATTTTCAAAATACTTCAAATTTGTGATTAAAAGTAAACTTTGGTTCAACTAACGAGGGCAACACAATCAGGTGCAGAGACTTGTCTTTTATTGCCATTAAAAGTATGGCAATGCAAATTTAAAAATAAAAGCATTTAGTGTATTGTCAGATAATGAAAGTAGAATTTTGAAAAAAAAATCCATATCTTGATTATAGAACACTCTATATGCCAAATAGAAATGTTCTTTGTAAAATCAATAAATAGGACTGACTGGTAACCACACACTCCCCACCAAAATAGTAAAGAGTTACAGTAAAAATAATATGTACAGTATATCAACCGACGCATTTATAAATACTTATAACAATAACTCAAGTTTTCAATGATTGAAGGACAATACATACAATTGTTGGAAACTATTACTATAGAAAATAAAATGAATCCAACTACTTTTGTATGTAAACCTTCACATCTTGAGTTTCAATTCATTGAACTAAAATGATGACACATACAAGACTGGAAGGTTAAATTATTGTCTTATTATTAAAGTATTCCTAAATATTCTCAGTAAAAAGTAAACAAGAGCTATCAGAGGACAGATTATTCAATTTTTCGAAGCTCTTCTTGAAATAATAGCTTTTGGACAACTGAAATTGGACAATAATATGAAGCATGCTTTAAAAATTAAACCAAAAATTTTCAAGTATAAAAAGAAAAAAACAATTAAAGGTTGTATCACTTGTCTATAGAAACCAAAGATTAACATTATTTCACTTGACAAGACGATTTCAAGAACAAATTGCCATCTTTATCGCAATGAAAGGCTATTACGTGTAAGCAATATTAAAATGAAATTTTCTAAAAAAAAAATACCCCAATGAATTTGTTCAGCAGTTTGTAGATTAAAATATGAAATTGACAAACTAGTGTTGACAAAATACCAATAAATCCAGGTGACAGACCAATTATAACTTTTGTTCTATGTTTAAACATTGGAAAATAATGTTGATATAGTTTAACCGAAAATCATCATTGAATGAAATCCTATAAAACATGTGCTGCACAGCATCCCAATTCACACGACATCTGTTGTAAATAAAAGGACCATGATGGCTACTTTAATGTCCACCTTGACCTTGATATTGTATAAAGTTCTGCAAGAAAACAAACAATTAATTTGCACTGAAGATAATATTTAACGTTAACAACTAAACTGTCTGGTGTGCTTAATCAAGCTATTGATATATGGACAAAATCTCTCCCGGACAAAATTATTAGAATTTTTATAATATATTAGAACTTTATTGGTTTGGACATGGTTGACTGGAACACTACAGATGGCTCTTACCTGGTCTGAGCAAAATTCCTATTGAGTTTCTATTATTCTACTGCCAATGGTTAGAACCCCTATGACAAGAATACTCAAGCTAGAAATGATGTCAATACCAGAGTTCAGCACAGCCTTGACAGTTTATTTGTTAAAGTGAAATTATAAATCAAACCTGTCTTTCCACAAACAACAACCAGTCTTATAAGGCAAATGTTCCCCCCTTCCTTGACTGCCTGCTTAAGACAGGTTTGACTGTATTTAACCCTTTACACCATATATATATATATATGTGTTTTCCCGCACCAATCACAGAAGGTCATTGAAAACAGTGCAGGAAGAGTTCGCAATCTGAACACTTCCTGCACTGTTTTCCACTCTGTCAGTTAATATAAACATAATTCACCCATTGCTGATATGTGGTGAATTAATGCCTTCAATATTAGAGGTGTCCAAATGCGTCTATATGAAGTAAAGGGTTAAAATGCAAAAAAATTTTTTATACTACCCAACCGTCTTCAAGTCCATTAATGGAGTTCTACTGTATTATTTTTTTGTTGTTCATCATTTTCAACACATGATGGGTGACAACATTATATGGCATATCCAGTTTTATTGGCTGAGGACCTCAGAATGAATCTGAGAAGAACCACTGTCCCCTCCGCATGTAACTTTGCAAACAGTAAGTTTTTGAACCAAGCGGAGTTCTACGATGGCTCTGCAGTGGGAGGCAAGCTGTTAAAACTACATTCATTTTTACTTCACATGCTTGAACTATAAATTGACTGTGGTGAAGACAAGAAAAACTTTTCTTTCTATTTTTTGGATCGAAATAAACATTTACCAAGATTATATTCCATTTATCATTTAAAAAGGAGTAATAAGGATGAGATAAAAGATGAAGTTGCAACAGACCACTGATGGACAAGGCGTTGTCACAAATGCTTATCTCCAGTTTTGGTTCAGGCGAGCTAATAGTATGTGCCATCTGCACATCAGGGACAATCCATACCGATCACAGATCTCGATCCTTCACAAAACCCATCTGTCCTGAACATGTACACCACATCAAATATCTATGATGACAAAGACTTCATGTTTATCACCGTCGTATATCTGCATGTTGGAGTATGTGATTGCCTTCACTTCTGTACCCTGGGGATGTTTCCCTATTTCGAAAGCTTCACCATATCTGCCAGTATAAATAAAATAATACATATTAAAAAATGCAAGAAATCTACAACGTCGGATAACCCCAGGGTACTAATACAATTCATGGATGAGATAACGTCAGATAGGCTCAGGCTATTTATAAAATGAAAAATACAATGTCAGATATGCATTAGCTAGTTATATAATGCCAGTTTTATTGGTGGAGCAAGATGTCTGAATAAATCAGAGTAGAACTGCCATCCATCTACAAGTACAATGTAACTGGCAAACTTTCTCACATAAAGTTTTGATCCAAACAGGGCTTGAACTTGCAACCTCAACAGTGTGAGATAAACGGTCATTAGACCGTGCCTTATACCATGGAGGACCCATTACTGCTACTTAGTTAATCTTTGCAACCTCAATAGTGTGAGATAAACGGTCATTAGACCGTGCCTTATACCATGGAGGAACCATTACTGCTACTAAGTTAATCTCTGTGTACACATTCATCACTGTAAACATGTTAACCAAGGTTGGTCAGTATCAGATAAAAAAAAATTACTAAAGTTTCTGAGTGTTTACAAAATAAGTTAATTGACATGACATGCACACTTTGGTCCTGTAAAGTTAAAGAAAACTTACCCCAATGATTTTATTTTGAAATTTTCCAAATCAAATTCTGTTATAACAACTTTCTGAAATGATACAGAAATTATCGTTTTAGTAACAATCAATCTCTTTCATAAACATTTTTAAAGCAACATAACCAGTTATTTGTATCCTCTTGATGTAATGCATTACAAATGTTGTATAATACATGTAGTAATATTTAGCATAAAATGCGGCTATCTGCATCATTTCTGGTGTAAAATACCAGAGAAAAAAAAGAATTACATTGCCATTTTGATGTAACCTTGGACTATCTTATATCCAAATACCTAAGGAATTTCCGGGAGCCAAGCAACTGACTTGCATTGCATATCAGAACAAGAAGACATAGCCATCAATATCTCGCGCCATGAGAGGTATTTTATTTAGATGTTCTTCTCCACAGCAAAATGCACAACTAGACCATTAGGTTTTGAAGTTGTGCACCAGAAAGGAAAAATTTTATATTTTTTTGGCTAAATGTTTCCATGGTAACAGAACAGTTTCAATGGCAACAAAACAAATACTGAAAATGAAAACTCCCTCATAGCAAAAGGCATTATTAGATCACTAAGTTGACATATGTACAAACTTTTATTTAAAGTTATTTTGAACAGTTTTGGAGCTTGCTCCTAAATGGAGAATTCAATTTAATTTTGGCCAATGTTTCCATGGAAATAGAAAAAATAATGAAAAAGAAAACTCCACAACAGCAGAAGGCAATACTTAACCACTAGGTTGACATGTATACTAAGGTTTATGGTTTTAGAGTTGTGCACCAGAAACAGCAAATTTTGCAATTTTTGTTACTTGTGTCCATGGTAACAGAAAATACATGAATTTTGTATTTAAAGCCTCCCCAAAAGCAATAGTCACTACAAGATCACTAGGATGACGTATTCAAAATTTTATACAGTTACCGTAAACATCATTTGAGTTTACAATATTATGTTTACGTAACTACTGAGGAAGTCTGGTAACAGTCAAAATTAATAAAAATCTGGGTACTAGAATGCACACAAGGTAAAAAATACAATTGTTTACAAATCAAGGACCATAACTCAGATTTTTATTTTTTTATTTTATCATAAACTTGTCCGAGATATTATGGTTATATAACTACTGTTACTATGTAACCTTGATGAACATCCATTGAAAAGATTGCTAGAGTGGACACAAAGTCCAATTGTGAAAATGTTAATGTTTCAAGGGCCATAATTTTGTCATTAATTATCTGATTAGGACAGCTCGTGAAATTATCTGCGATATTATGGTTATATAACTACTTTGAAAGTTTAGTGAAGATCCAATTCAAATTGCGGGTAATAGAGCGCACACAACAAAAATGTTTATAAACAGATGCAAGGTGATCAGAATGGGTCATCTTGAGCTTTGCTCAGGTGAGCTTAAAAATATAATGTTACCAAGGATAAGCCTCTATGACTAACAAATTGGCATCAACAAGTATATGACAGGTACTAATGTTTTAGCACTGACTTACCACACATTATATTAACCACTGATATACCTACTTACCCTCGGAATAAAAAATGGATCAGCAGAAAATATAAACAACCATTCATCCAGAAAATGAAACAACAATGATTCCATATCGTCCCCTGAAATCAACATCAGTAAATAGTCAATCACATAATAAACAGCAATGATTCCATATCCTCCCCTGAAATCAAACATCAGTAAACAGTCAATCACATCATAAACAACAATGATTCCATATCCTCCCCTGAAATCAAACATCAGTAAACAGTCAATCACATCATAAACAACAATGATTCCATATCCTCCCCTGAAATCAAACATCAGTAAACAGTCAATCACATCATAAACAACAATGATTCCATATCCTCCCCTGAAATTAAATGTCGGTAAACAGTCAATCACATAATAAACAACAATGATTCCATATCTTCTCCTGAAATCAAACATCAGTAAACAGTCAATCACATAATAAACAACATTGATTCCATATCCTCCACTGAAATCAAACATCAGTAAACAGTCAATCACATAATAAACAACAATGATTTCATATCCTCCTCTGAAATCAAACGTCGGTAAACAGTCAATCACATCATAAACAACAAAGATTCCATATCCTCCCCTGAAATCAAACATCAGTAAACAGTCAATCACATAATAAACAACAATGATTCCATATCCTCCCCTAAAATCAAACATCAGTAAACAGTCAATCATATATAAACAGCAATGATTCCGTATCCTCCCCTGAAATTAAACATCAGTAAAAGATCAATCACATAATAAACAGCAATGATTCCGTATCCTCCCCTGAAATCAAACATCAGTAAAAGATCAATCACACAATAAACAGCAATGATTCCGTATCCTCCCCTGAAATCAAACATCAGTAAAAGATCAATCACATAATAAACAGCAATGATTCCGTATCCTCCCCTGAAATCAAACATCAGTAAAAGATCAATCACACAATAAACAGCAATGATTCCGTATCCTCCCCTGAAATCAAACATCAGTAAAAGATCAATCACATAATAAACAGCAATGATTCCGTATCCTCCCCTGAAATCAAACATCAGTAAACAGTCAATCACATAATAAACAGCAATGATTCCGTATCCTCCCCTGAAATCAAACATCAGTAAAAGATCAATCACACAATAAACAGCAATGATTCCGTATCCTCTCCTGAAATCAAACATCAGTAAAAGATCAATCACATAATAAACAGCAATGATTCCGTATCCTCCCCTGAAATCAAACATCAGTAAACAGTCAATCACATAATAAACAGCAATGATTCCGTATCCTCCCCTGAAATCAAACATCAGTAAACAGTCAATCACATAATAAACAGCAATGATTCCGTATCCTCCCCTGAAATCAAACATCAGTAAACAGTCAATCACATAATAAACAGCAATGATTCCGTATCCTCCCCTGAAATCAAACATCAGTAAAAGATCAATCACATAATAAACAGCAATGATTCCGTATCCTCCCCTGAAATCAAACATCAGTAAAAGATCAATCACATAATAAACAGCAATGATTCCGTATCCTCCCCTGAAATCAAACATCAGTAAACAATAATCACATAATAAACAGCAAATCCTCCCCTGAAATCAAACATCAGTAAACAGTCAATCACATAATAAACAGCACTGATTCCATATCCTCCCCTGAAATCAAACGTCAGTAAACAGTCAATTACATAATAAACTAGAAATGTGTCCATGGGAAACAGATGCCCCCACTTTATAACTGCATTGTATATATCAATAAAGCCAAATATCAATAAAGATTTTAGGGGTCTGAAATCATCAGCCAATCAGAGTCCAGATCACCTAATTAATATGGACCAATTCCATCCATTGTCGATCTTGACCTGGGTCTTGTTGATATAAAGCCAAATATAAATTTTCGTCAAAATCGGTCCATAAATAAAGTCTTTAGAGGTTGGAAACTATCAGCCAATCAGAGCCCAAACACCTCATTAATAAGCAGGGATTTTAATGGAAATTGAACACGAGCTGTAGTTTATCCCCATATGTCTCTCTACCAAATATGAATCAAATCCATCCAATCCTTCAAGAGATATCGAGCGGAAATCAATTTCTTGACATTTGTCAATAATCGAAGTCCAAAAAGGGGCATAACTCCATCAAAAATCATCAGACCGTAACGAAATATGTACTTGACCTGTATTACCTGAATGTGAAGTCACACACCAACTTTGGTTTAAATCTGTTTTTTTAAAATGAAGATATAAGCCGGAAACCAATTTCTTAAGAACGGACAGCGGTGATACTATATGCCTCCCATTGAAAATTGCGGGAGCATAACAACAATGATTCCATTCCATAATTGATTCCATTTCATAAAACATATGCATGTACTTATATACAGAACCTTCAATAAAACACATGCATGTACTTAAATACAGTACCTTCAATAACACACAGGTATATACTTATACACAGTACCTATAGACAACACACAAGTATGTACTTATATACAGTACCTTCAATATCACACAAATATGTACTTATACAGTATACAGTACCTTCAATAACACACAGGTATGTACTTATGCAATATTCGGTACCTTCGATAACACACAGGTATGTACTTATAGACATTACTATCAATAACACACAGGTATGTACTTATAGACATTACTGTCAATAACACACAGGTATGTACTTTTAGACATTACTATCAATAATGCACATGTATGTTCTTATATACAGTACCTTCAATAACACACGGGTATGTTCTTATAAACATTACTATCAATAACACACAGGTATGTACTTATATACATTACTATCAATAATGCACAGGTATTCACTTATATACATTACTATCAATAACACACAGGTATGTACTTATAGACATTACTATCAATAACACACATGTATGTTCTTATAGACATTACTTTCAATAATGCACATGTATGTTCTTATATACAGTACCTTCAATAATACACAGGTATGTACTTATAGACATTACTGTCAATAACACACAGGTGTGTTCTTATAGACATTTCTAACAATAACACACAGTAATGCTCTTATAGATATTACTATCAATAATGCACATGTATGTTCTTATATACAGTACCTTCAATAATACACAGGTATGTACTTATAGACATTACTATCAATAACACACAGGTATGTATGTATAGACATTACTATCAATAATGCACATGTATGTTCTTATATACAGTACCTTCAATAACACACAGGTATGTTCTTATAGACATTACTATCAATAACACACAGGTATGTACTTATATACATTACTATCAATAATACACAGGTGTGCACTTATATACAGTACCTTTAATAATACACAGGTATGTACTTATAGACATTACTATCAATAACACACAGGTATGTACTTATATACATTACTATCAATAACACACAGGTATGTACTTATAAACAGTACCTTTAATAATACACAGGCATGTACTTATATACATTACTATCAATAACACACAGGTATGGACTTATATACATTACTATCAATAGCACACAGGTATGTACTTATAGACATTACTATCAATAATACACAGGTATGTACTTATACACATTACTATCACTAACACACAGGTATGTACTTATATACATTACTATCAATAGCACACAGGTATGTACTTATAGACATTACTATCAATAATACACAGGTATGTACTTATATACATTACTATCACTAACACACAGGTATGTACTTATATACATTACTATCAATAACACACAGGTATGTTCTTATATACAGTACCTTCAATAACACACAGGTATGTATTTATATACAGTACCTTCAATAACATACCGGTATGTACTTATATACATTACTATCAATAACACACAAGTATATACTTATATACATTACTATAAATAACACAAAGGTATGTACTTATAGACATAACTATCAATAACACACAGGTATGTACTTAATAGACATTACTATCAATAACACACAGTAATGTTCTTATAGACATTACTATCAATAATGCACATGTATATACTTATATACATTACTATAAATAACACAAAGGTATGTACTTATAGACATTACTATCAATAACACACAGGTATGTTCTTATAGACATAACTATCATTAGTACACAGGTATGTACTTAAAGACATTACTATCAATAACACACAGGTATGTACGTAAAGACATTACTATCAATAACACATACATATATAATGATATACATAACTATCTATAACACACAGGTATGTACTTATATACAGTACCTTCAATAACACACAGGTATGTACTTATATACAGTTACTTCAATAACACACAGGTATGTACTTATAGACATTACTATCAATAATACACATGTATGTACCTATACACAGTACCTTCAATAACACACAAGTATGTATTTATATACATTACTATCAATAATACACATGTATGTACTTATATACAGTACCTTCAATAACACACAGATATGTACTTATACAGTACTTTCAATAACACACAGATATGTACTTATATACATTACTGTCAATAAAACAAAGGTATGTACTTATATACAGTACCTTCAATAACACACAGGTATGTACTTATATACAATACCTTCACTAATGTACAGGTATGTACTTATATAGAGTACCTCCAATAACACACAGGTATGACTTATATACATTACTATCAATAACACACAGGTATGTATTTATATAAAGTACCTTCAATAACACACAGGTATGTACTTATACTGTATACAGTACCTTCTATAACACACAGGTATGTACTTATACAGTATACATTACCTTCAATAACACAGAGGTATGTACTTATATACAGTACCTTCAATAACACACAGGTATGTACTTATATACAGTACCTCCAATAACACACAGGTATGTACTTATACAGTATACAGTACCTTCAGCTTCAATTTCTTGTTCTTCCAGCATTTCAACTGTTGAATAATCTGTAGTCATGTAGCCAAACATTGAAGTAACAACCTGAAATAGAAAAGTATAGGTGATTTGACCTACCTAACATACACACATAATTGTCAACACCAGAAGGTCACAATATCAGGTCAGACACCTTACCAACATCAGAAGGTCAATATATCAGGACAGACATTTTACCACCATCATCAGAATGACACTATATCAGGTCAGACACTTTACCAACATCAGAACATGATTATATCAGGTCAATTACCTTACCACCATCAGAAGGTCACTATAACAGATCAGACATCTTTCCACCAGCAGAAGGTCACTTTATCAGATCAGACACTTTACCAACATCAGAACATCACTATATCAGGTCAGACACCTTACCAACATCAGAAAGTCACTATATCAGGGCAGACACCTTACCAACATCAGAAGGTCACTATAACAGGTCAGACATCTTTCCACCAGCAGGTCACTTTATCAGGTCAGACACTTTACCAACATCAGAACATCACTATATCAGGTTAGACACCTTACCAACAACAAAAGGTCACTATATCAGGGCAGACACCTTACCAACATCATAAGGTCACTATACCAGGTCAGACACCTTACCAACATCAGAATGTCACTTTATCAGGTCAGACACATTACCAACATCAGAAGGCCACTATACCAGGTCAGACACTTTACCACCATCAGATAGTCACTATATCAGATCAGACACCTAACCAACATCAGAAGGCCACTTTATCAGGTCAGACACCTTACCAATATCAGAAGGACACTATATCAGGTCAGACATCTAACCAACATCTGATGGTCACTTTATCAGGTCAGGCACCTTACCAATATCAGAAGGATACTATATCAGGTCAAACACCTCATCAACATCAGAAAATCACTATATCAGGTCAGACACCTTACCACCATCAGAAGGACACTATATCAGGTAAAACACCTTATCAACATCAGAAGGTCAGTATATCAGGTAAAACACCTTATCAACATCAGAAGGTCAGTATATCAGGTCAGACACCTTACCACCATCAGAATGTCACTTTACTAGGTCAGACACCTTACAAACATCAGGAGGCCACAATATTATTCAAACACCCTGTCAACATCAGAAGATCACTTTATCAGGTCAGACACCTTACCACCATCAGAATGTCACTATACCAGGTCAGACACCTTACCAACATCAGAAGGCCACAATATTATTCAAACACCTTGTCAACATCAGAAGGTCACTATATCAGGTCAGACACCTTACCACCATCTGAATGTCACTATAGCAGGTCAGACACCTTACCAACATCAGGAGGCCACAATATTATTCAAACACCCTGTCAACATCAGAAAATCACTATATCAGATCAGACACTTTACCAACATCAGAACATCACTATATCAGGTCAGACACCTTACCAACATCAGAAAGTCACTATATCAGGGCAGACACCTTACCAACATCAGAAGTTCACTATAACAGGTCAGACATCTTTTCACCAGCAGGTCACTTTATCAGGTCAGACACTTTACCAACATCAGAACATCACTATATCGGGTCAGACACCTTACCAACAACAGAAGGTCACTATATCAGGGCAGACACCTTACCAACATCAGAAGGTCACTATACCAGGGCAGACACCTTACCAACATCAGAATGTCACTATATCAGGTCAGACACATAACCAACATCAGAAGGCCACTATACCAGGTCAGACACTTTACCACCATCAGATAGTCACTATATCAGGTCAGACACCTTACCACCATCAGAAGGTAACTATATCAGGTCAGAAATCTTACCATCAGATGGTCACTTTATCAGGTCAGACATCTTACCAACATCGGAAGGTCACTATACCAGGTCAGACACCTTATCAACATCAGAAGGCCACTATACTAGGTCAGACACCTTACCAACATCAGAAGGACACTTTATCAGATCAAGCATCTTATCTCCATCAAAAGGTACCTATATCAGGTCAGACACCTTACCACCATCTGAAGGTCACTCTACTAGGTCAGACACCTTACCAGTCTCAGAAGGACACTATATTAGGGTAGGCACCTTACCAACATCAGAAGACCACTTTATCAGGTCAGACACCTTACCAATATCAGAAGGACACTATATCAGGTCAGACATCTAACCAACATCTGATGGTCACTATATCAGGTCAGGCACCTTACTAATATCAGAAGGATACTCTATCAGGTCAAACACCTCATCAACATCAGAAGATCACTAAATCAGGCCAGACACCTTACCACCATCAGAATGTCACTATATCAGGTCAAACACCTTACCAACATCAGAAGGACACTATATCAGGTAAAACACCTTATCAACATCAGAAGGTCAGTATATCAGGTCAGACACCTTGCCACCATCAGAATGTCACTATACCAGCTCAGACAACTTACCAACATCAGAACGCCACAATATTATTCAAACACCTTGTCAACATCAGAAGGTCAATATATCAGGTCAGACACCTTACCACCATCCGAATGTCACTATAGCAGATCAGACACCTTACCAACATCAGGAGGCCACAATATTATTCAAACACCCTGTCAACATCAGAAGATCACTATATCAGGTCAGACACCTTACCACCATCAGAATGTCACTATACCAGGTCAGACACCTTACCAACATCAGAAGGCCACAATATTATTCAAACACCTTGTCAACATCAGAAGGTCACTATATCAGGTCAGACACCTTACCACCATCCGAATGTCACTATAGCAGGTCAGACATCTTACCACCATCCGAATGTCACTATACCAGGTCAGACACCTTACCAACATCAGAAGGCCACAATATTATTCAAACACTTTGTCAACATCAGAAGGTCACTATATCAGGTCAGACACCTTACCACCATCAGAATGTCACTATACCAGGTCAGACACCTTACCAACATCAGAAGGCCACTTTATTATTCAAACACCTTACCAACATTAAAATGTTACTATATAAGTTCAGACACCTTACCAACATTAGAAAGCCACTATATCAGGCCAGACACCTTACCAACATTAGAAAGCCACTTTATCAGTTCAGACACCTTAACAACATCAGAAGGACAGAATTTGTGATAGATATTATGATTACATTAATATTAAATAAGTTTTGTGAAGATCCAATAAAAAGAGAGTCGAACATAGAGTTGTTTAAGCTCACCACTGTTCACATACAGAGTTGTTTGAGCTCACCACTGTTCACATAGAGTTGTTTGAGCTCACCCCTGTACACTTATAGAATCTATGGTCAGTTTCTGTTCTAGGCCAAAACTGTATACATATACTGACATGGCTTTTATCAACACAGTACACTGTCAACAAAGGTTCTAGTAAGAATGGGGTTTAATGCCATTTTCAACACATTTCAGATTATATATGGAATATCCAGTTTTACTGGTGGACAAAGACTTCAGACTGAGTAGAACCACCGTCCTTCCGCAAGTAACTGGAAACTTTCTCACAAAAAGATTTTGGAGGGAGAGGACTTGAACCTAGGTTCTAGTAAGTTCATGGAAATAAGTTACTTTATAAAAACATGGACAGTAAATGAGAGTAACAACAGCTCTTTCTTATGTAAAGACCAGTTTCAATTACATGTACAAAAGGGGAGATAAACCATCAAACATACCTGTTCAAAGGCTTCCTGTAGATTGTCTCCCCCTGATTGGTTTGTTAAGGAAGATTAATTTGTGTGTTACCTCTGAAAAAACGTGTGCTTTGTATACATATATGAGCAATTAGTGCAGGTAGTAATAGTTAAGCACATACATACCTGTTTTAGTTTGAATAATACAGTAAATAACAGCAATTCAATACTGTAAGTACACATGTATCTTTTTTACTTTGTACAATACAGTAAATAACAGCAGTACAACACTGTAAGTACACATGTACCTATTTTAGTTTGTATAATACAGTGAATAACAGCACAATACTGTAAGTACACATGCACCTGTTTTAGTGTGTACTATACAGTAAATAATAGCAGTACAATACTGTAAGTACACATTTACCTGTTTTAGTGTGTACTATACAGTAAATAGCAGCAGTACAATACTTTAAGTACACATGTAGATGTTTCAGTGTGTACAATACAGAAAATAACAGCACTACAATACTGTAAGTGTTTCAGTGTGTACAATACAGTAAATAACAGCAGTACAATACTGTAAGTACACATTTATCTATTTTAGTGTGTACATATACAGTAAATAACAGCAGTGCAATACTATAAGTACACATTTACCTATTTTAGTGTGTACAAATACAGTGAATAATAACAGTACAATACTGTAATTTCACATTTACCTGTTTTAGTGTATACAATACATTAAATTACAGCAGTACAATACTGTCAGAACACATTTTTCTTGTTTTAGTTTGTACAATACAGTAAATAACAGCAGTACAATACTGTAAGTACACATTTACCTGTTTTCGTTTGTACAATACAGTAAATAACAGCAGTACAATACTGTAAGTACACATTTACCTGTTTAAGCTTGTACAATACAGAAAATAACAGCAGTACAATACTGTAAGTACACATGTACATGTTTTAGTTTGTACAATACAGTAAATAACAGCAGTACAATACTGTAAATACCATGTATCTGTTATCGCTTTTACTATAAGGAAATAATAGCAACACAATATAGTGTGTACACCTGATAAACTGGTCTCTGTCTTTCAGTAAAGGATACATGCATGCAGCCTGAAATGATATAATAAATATCAGGTTAAAAGATATTGGTGTAGCTCAAAGTTCACAAAAAGTCAACAAAGAAAATGAAAACACCTCCAACAACTGTCCTACCCTCCCTCCTACACCCCCTCCAACACCCCTCCTACACCATCTCCAACATCCCCTTCCAACACATCTCCTACACCAACTCCAACACCACTCCTACACCCCCTCCAACACCATCTCCATCACTCCCTCCAACACCACCTCCAACACCACATCCGACACCACCTCCAATACTCTCTCCTACACCACCTCCTACACCACCTCTAAAACTCCCTCCTGTACCACCTCCAACACCTCTCCTACACCCCCTCCAACACCATTTCCAACACCCCTCCTGCACTCCCTCCTACACCCCTCTAACACCTCCTCCTACACCATATCCAACATCCCCCTCCAACACCTCTCCTACATCCCCTTCAACATCCCCTCCTACACCATCACCAACATCCAACTCCAACACATCTTCGACACTACTTCCAACACCCTTCCTACACCACCTCCAACACAATCTCCAACACCACCTCCAACACCTCCTAAACCACCTCCAACACCATCTCCAACACCACCTCCAATACCCCCTACACCACCTCTAACACAATCTCCAACACCTCCTACACCACCTCCAACACAATTTCCAACACCACCTCCAACACCTCCTACACCACCTCCAACACCATCTCCAACACCTCCAACACCACTTCCAATACCTCTCCTACACCCCCTCCAACACCTTCTCCAACACCTCCTCCAACACCACCTCCAACATCTCCAACACCACCTCCAACACAATCTCAAACACCACCTCCACCAACACTTTCAAAACCCCTCCTACACCTCCTCCAACACCATCTCCAACACCTCCTCCAACACCACCTCCAACACCTCCTACACCACCTCCTACACCACCTCCAACACCTCCTCCAACACCACCTACTACACCTTCTACACCATCTCAAACCCATTCCTACACCCCGTCCAACACCATCTCCAACACCTCAAACACCACTTCCAACACTCCTCCTACACCACCTCCAACACTATCTCCAACACCTCCTCCGACACCATCTCCAACACCACTTCCAAAACACCTCCAACACCTCCTCCAACACCATCTCCAACACCTCTTCAAACACCATCTCCAACACCTCCTACACCATCTCCAACACCATCTCCTACACCACCTCCAACACAATTTCCAACACCACCTCCAACACCTCCTACACCACCTCCAACACCATCTCCAACACCTCCAACACCACTTCCAATACCTCTCCTACACCCCCTCCAACACCTTCTCCAACACCTCCTCCAACACCACCTCCAACATCTCCAACACCACCTCCAACACAATCTCAAACACCACCTCCACCAACACTTTCAAAACCCCTCCTACACCTCCTCCAACACCATCTCCAACACCTCCTCCAACACCACCTCCAACACCTCCTACACCACCTCCTACACCACCTCCAACACCTCCTCCAACACCACCTACTACACCTTCTACACCATCTCAAACCCATTCCTACACCCCGTCCAACACCATCTCCAACACCTCAAACACCACTTCCAACACTCCTCCTACACCACCTCCAACACTATCTCCAACACCTCCTCCGACACCATCTCCAACACCACTTCCAAAACACCTCCAACACCTCCTCCAACACCATCTCCAACACCTCTTCAAACACCATCTCCAACACCTCCTACACCATCTCCAACACCATCTCCTACACCACCCCCAACACCTCCTCAAACACCTCCTACACCATCTCCAACACCATCTCCAACACCTCCTCCAACACCACCTCTAACACCTCCTCCAACACCATCTCCAACACCACATCCTACACCTCCTACACCATCTCCAACACCACCTCCATCACCTCCTCCAACACCACCTTCAACACCATCTCCAACACCATTTCAAACACCTCCTACACCCCCTAAAACACCATCCCCAACACCACCTTCTTCACCATCTCCAACACTCCCTCCTTCACCACCTCCTACACCTCTCCTACACCATCTCCAACACCCCCTCCAACACCACCTGTAACACTCCCTCCTTCACCACCTCCAACACCTCTCCTACACCACATCCTACACCACCTCCAACACCCCCTCGAACATCCCTCCTACACAACTTTCTACACCCTCTCCTAAACACCCTCCAACACCATCTCTAACACCACCTCCAACACAACCTCCAACACTCCTCCTACACGACCAACACACCCTCCTACACCCCCTATAACACCACCTCCAACATCCCTCCTACACAACCTTCTACACCCTCTCCTACACCATCTCCAACACCACCTCCTACACCCCCTCCAACACCCCTCCAACACCCTCTCCTACACCCCCTCCAACACCACCTCACACACCACCTCACACACCACCTCCAACACCATCTCCAACACCTCCTACACCATCTCCAACACCATCTCCTACACTACCTCCAACACCTCCTCCAACACCTCCTACACCATCTCCAACACCATCTCCAACACCACCTCCAACACCTCCTCCAACACCACCTCTAACACCTCCTCCAACACCATCTCCAACACCACCTCCTACATCCCCTCCAACACCCCTCCATCACCCCCTCCAACACCATCTCCTACACCCCCTCCAACACCACCTCCAACACCACCTCCACCACCATCTCCAACACCATCTCCTACACCCCCTCCAACACTACCTCCAACATCCCTCCTACACAACCTTCTACACCCTCTCCAAAACAATCTCCAACATCCCTCCTACACCTCCTCCAACACCCCTCCTACACAACCTTCTTCACCCCTTCCTACACCCCCTCCAACACCACCTCCTACTACCCCTCCAACACCACTTCCAAAACCCCTCCTACACCTCTCCTACACCCTTCCATCACCCCCTCCAACACCACCTCCTACACCCCCTCCAACACCACCTCCTACACCCCTCCAACACCAACACAATCACCCCCTCCAACACCCCCTCCAACACCCTTTCTACACCCCCTCCGACACCCCACCTGCACCCCCTCCTACACCCCCTCCAACACCACCTCTAACACCACCTCAAACACCACCTCCTACACAACCTTCTACATCCTCTCCTACACCATATCCAACACCACTCCTACACCCCCTCCTACACCCCATCCAACACCACCTCTTACACCACCTCAAACACCACCTCCTACACAACCTTCTTCATCCTCTCCTACACCATATCCAACACCACTCCTACACCCCCTCCAACACCCCTCCTATACCCTCTCCAACACCACCTCCAATACCCGTCCTATACCCCCTCCAACACCACCTCCAACACCCCCTCCAACAACCCTCCTACACTACCTTCTTCACCCTCTCTTACACCACATCCAACATCCCTCCTACACAACTTTCTACACCCCTTCCTACATCCCCTCCAACACTTACTCCTAAAACAGAATTTGAAATATTTCAGGCAGAGAAACAGTATTTGAAATATTTCAGGCAAGGAAATAGTGTTTGTAATATTTCAGACTGGAAACAGAATTTGAAATATTTCAGGCAGAGAAACAGTATTTAAATATTTCAGGCAAAGAAACAGAATTTGTAATGCCAGGCAGGGCAACAGTATATGAAAAATTTCAGACAGAGAAACAGTATTTGAAATATTTCAAACAGAGATACAGTATCCTTAATACTTCAGGTAGGGAAACAGTGTTTGTAGTATTTCGGGCTGGGAAACAGTTTTTGTAATAGTTCAGGCAGGGAAACAGAATTTGAAATATTTCAGGCTGGGAAACAGTGTTTGTAGTATTTCAAGCAGGGAAACAGTGTTTGTAATATTTCAGGCAGGGAAACATTATTTGTAATAATTCAGACAGGGAAACAGAATTTGAAATATTTAGGCAGAGAAACAGTATTTGAAATAGTTCAGGCAGAGAAACAGTTTTTGAAATATTTCAAACAGGGAAACAGAATTTGAAATATTTCAGGCAAGGAAACAGTATTTGAAATATTTTAGGCAAGAAAACAGTGTTTGAAATATTTTAGGCAAGGGAACAGTATTGTAAATGTTTCAGGCAAGGAAACAGTATCTGAAATATTTCAGGCTGGGAAACAGAATTTGAAATACTTCAGACAGGAAAACAGAACTTGTAATATTTCAAACAGGGAAACAGTATTTGAAATACTTCAGACAGGAAACAGAATTTGTATTATTTCAGGCTGGGAAACAGAATTTGAAATATTTCAGAGAGGGAAACAGTTTGTGAAATATTTCAGACAGGGAAAGTATTTGAATTACTACAGACAGGGAAACAGGGAAAGTATATATTACTTGTCCTGACATTTTCCAGCCCCGAGACAGGGAAGCAGTATTTGAAATATTTCAGAAAGTCAACAGTTTGAACTCCTACTTTACAAGGCTATTGAGGTGACATGTGTGTAGGTGGGGCTCTAGTCTTAAAACACATTTTTAATTATTAATTAATCAATAAATATATTTCTCTATAATAAAAATAACTCACTGTACATCTGCAGTATGGTCCAAATCTGAAATAAATAGTAACACAAGTTATAAGAGATTGTTTTATTACTACATTTACAAGTAGATTGAAAGATCAGTACTGACAAGACTGGAATGGAACTGTTACTGCTAGCTCAAAGCTTAGTACTTATTAGATCAAGTTTTAACAATGTTTTGCATATGAAAAGTATCTCGATGAGCTAAATATCAGAAAATTTCACAATATTTATGCATGCTTTCAGTCGAGTTCTCATGACTTACAAACTGAATGAGGTTGTTATTGAAATATAAAAAGAGAACGATGATTATTTACATTGTGTGATGAGCGTGTTGTAGAAGATGAATATTACTTTTTACGGATTGCGATAAATATAAAGATCTAAGAGAAAATTGAATGTATTTGTCATGTAAATATTCTAATACTTTATACAAATTTATTTTAGCTTGATTGCGATGAGCTCTTGAGTCCGCTTCCTGGGAAGAACCAATACTGAGTGTTGTTTTATGAGAGGCATCGTGTCGAGCTGGGGATGGAACCAGCAACCTCTGGCATGAGCTGCCAACATTACACTACCGCCCTGCTCAAAAATTCTAATTATCCAACTTGTCATAAGTTTACCATTTTAATGGCAATGTAAAATGAAAATTTGATAAATTTGGTGACTTATCTCCATTAAGAAGAAAAGGAGTTCTATGAGTTGACAGTTTTGTATGGTGTTTAGCATCGCTTTCAACTGTTCAGCTCTTTCACAATGATGTTTATTTGAGATAGTATTTTAAGCGGTGCCAAACTAAAGTATCATGCCACAGACACATGGTATGATACACCATTCAGTCACATTATACTGACACTGGGCTGACCAGACCTGGAACTATTCTCTAAATGCTGAATGCCAAGAGAAGAAACTTCAAGTATCATATTCCAAGTCTTTGGTATGTCCCTGCCAGGGATCGAACCCATGACCTTCTGCATGTGAAGGAGACGCTCTATCCCTAGACCACCGCTGCATTGAGTTGATAAATAAACTATACATTAATATAGATATAGTCCGAAACCCATTCTATGATTATTCTAAATGGACTACAAATGTTTTCCAAACGTATAGCCCGAGTATTTCTATGACTTTATATCAAAATGGAACAATCTGAGCAAGATGTTGGGAGATATTTACATAATAGTTTCATCGCTGAAACTGAATAAAATAATGATGAAAATGAAAAAATTTAGAAAAAGAAACTAGATGTCAATATTAGGTCTACTGTTATTAACGGACCATAAAAATTGAATTTGGACTACCAGTATGTAATTTGGAATGTCTCTAGTCCAAAGTCTAGTCCTGAAAAGTTTTTGGCAGAGACTGTATATATGCTATACTATAATCATTCTGTATCATGCATGCATTACTGTATATTAATGCAGTAATACTTCGTTTATATATTCATGAACTCATGTACTGTTTTGTTAACATTTATATGTATAACATATGTTGTATGGACTGGTGGCGTGAAAGCAATAAACTATTTGTCATTGTCATTTGTCATTAAAATATTACGGCTATGTAAAATCACACATGTGGAGTGAGGCATCATCTGTGGGCCTTTAAACAAGGTATCGCTGGAATCAATGGATACTTCCCTAACAAGTGCTCCACTTAGTAGAAGAGCTCTGCATTATTTGTAACGGGAAGATAACTTTTGGAATAGATGTTTGGTTCTTCACTTCTAATGCCAGGCCCGATTAGCTCAGTCAGTTACGCGTCTGACTATCAATCCAGGGGTCGTGAGTTCGGATCCCCGCCCGGCAACAGTCTCCATGATGATTGATATATGACATTGTGTCTCATTATCATTCGTCTCTCACCACTGATTCAAGTGGGAAAGTTATCAGTTACTTGCGGAGATGGGGTGTGCTCGAGTACCGGTTAATCCCAGGAAACAGTGGTTAGGTTAACTGATCGTCTGTTAGCCCTCAATGGCATAAAAACGACGCTAAATATTCAATCAATCAATAATTCAATCAATCAGTCTTTTAGGTACAATGACCTCTGTTCAAAGTCTCGTTTGATTCCCTCCCATATTCTTGACAATCAAAACAAGGATTTGTGGTAATGGAGAGAGTCAAAGAACCATAACTCTGTGCATTTCCACTTGGTAGTGATGCATCCTAGAAAGTTTCATAAAGTTCCAAGAGGTTTTAAATATAAGCAAGGACTAGAATTTGATTAAAGACGAAATAAAAGGGTCATAACTCTGTGCATTTCCACTTGGTAGTGACACATCCTAGAAAGTTTCATCAATTCCAACCATGTCTCCTGAAAACTGATGCAATACAGGGCAATGTCAAAAGTTATAAGCATGATCAACTGCATGTGTCAGAAATTATTGAGGTGCTTGAGAAGTACCCTTCTTTTAGAAATTTGATAAAAAAAAATGAGTTTAAAATTATTACAAAACCACATGTTAAATGTAGAATAAAAATAAGTTGCATGGTGTTTAGCGTCGCTTTCAACAATTTTTCAGTCATATCGCGACGGTGTCTACTTGAGACAGTATTCTAAGCGCTGTCACACTCGAGTATCATGCCGCAGACACATGGTATGATACCCACCCTGTCACATTATACTAACACCGGGCCGACCAGACCTAGAACTCTCCTCTAAATGCTGAGCGTCAAGCGAGGAAGCTTCTTGTACCATTTTTAAACCCGGCCGGGGATTGAACCCACGACCTTCCCGTGTGAGGCGGACGCTCTACCACTAGACCACGCCGTAGTAGGAGAATAAAAATAAGTAAATTGAAATGGTTTGTTATAAGAAATTGATAAGAAGAGTTGGATAAATAAAAATGCATTAAATTTAAAATAAAAAACATCCATTTTTGTTTTTAAATCAGTGTTTCAATTGGTTACTATGTCAGTCAAGTGAAATGACACTTATAACAGAAATCCATTGAGTATTTCATATGAAAGGTATGTGCAGTTTTATCTACTTTCTTTTATTTGAACTTCTACAGCCTCTTGTCATTTTAGTTCGACACATTACATCATCCAGTCATGTGATCAAAATCTGGTGGCGCCATTTTGTTGGATGTATATAATGGTCAACGTGCTCTAACTTGAATGGTGAAGCAATGGGCATGTATATACCTTTTAGATAGACTATTATCATTTTATAGTTGTTTAAGTATTATATTAAAGCATTTAATGTCATCATCCATTTCCATGAAATATTTTATTCTTAAATGATAGAAAACCAGTACCACTATCATAGATGACTTGTATAAGGTATATCTTTAAATATCAAATGTGCTCTAGCCTCTATCATTAAGAATAAAACATGAAATATTTTCTGTATTGAGCGAATGTGCGGTAAAGCTGTGCATTTGCAAGTATGCAAGCTCATATAGTAATACATAATATTAAAAAACAAAACAAACAATATTTATATATATATATATATATATATATACATATAAAGGGAGATAATTAAATTCACAACAACGGAGTTTACGACTTTTGGGATCTTTTCAGATGCTCATTCACAATGCATGATATATATATATATATATATGGAGATAATTATTTGTGAATAACCAAGACATAAATATACAGACCAGACTATGGTGAGTGCGCCTAGCTACAATGCAAACCATAGATACAATATCAAGGCCTCTGCCAAACCAATAAATTTGGTGTTGACCATGACTTATATACTATGGAATTACATGCAACACATCTGGACAGGGTGGACAAATTTACATACATGAACTGATAGCTTTATATAGGAGTATGATCCAGTTAAGGATTCATGAATACTCACATGCTATATAAAGGACAGATTTATAAACCCGTTGGATCATATAGATACAGTGAATTCATATATATTTAATTTCATAAAGGGAGATAATTAAATTCTCAGCAACGGAATCTATAATTTTTTGGATCTTTTCAGATGCTCATTCACAATGCATGATATATATTTATATATATATATATGGAGATAATTATTTGTGAATAACCAAGACATAAATATACAGACCAGACTACAGCGAGTGTGCCTAGCTACAATGCAAACCATAGATACAATATCAAGGCCTCTGCCAAACAAATGAATCAGGAATAGTTGCCGATATTCATGTATAAAATATAATTAAAACCACATAACACCAATTTAATTTTACACAAAATGTACATAAAAATAAATAACTTGAGTCATTGATAAATAACAAGAATAATAAAAAAGAATCTCATGCGTTGTTTGGCCTGAAAGAAAGGATATTTCTTCTACACAGCTGTTTTATTGGCATGGAGTATTTTCAGCACGTAGTAAGAATCAGTTGATAATCATCTCACATTATATATTGTATTTGCATTATGTGAATATTCGCTCGGCAATTATGTTTTAGCTAATTCATCGTATAAGTAACTGACTATAAATAAGCCGTTTCCAACTTTCGCGAAAACACATGACATTTATTATCAACACTCATATACTTACACTCATATTTCACCGGAGGGATGTCCGTATTAAAAGACGACTTAGCCATGTTTCATTCGATGTATTCTGCTTATAAGATGAAAATTAAGATGAAATTAAGCAACAATAACTTTAAATATAATAATGTTTATTTTCTCTTTCCCAATGTTACTATACGCATGTGCAATTTCCGGTTGACAAAGGCTGGGCAAAAGTTTAAATTGCGGCAACAACAAGTTAATCTTTGCAGCGCCGTTTTCTATACTTCCGATGGGAAGCAAATTTGCAGCACAAGCACTGGCGTAACTTCCTATAGGCACTGTAGGCACGTGCTACACTTTTTTTCTGAAAAATAAAAAAATGCAATAAAAAGATAGTAAACTATAAACATTGTAACACCTGTTGTATGAAATCATAGTAGCCACTTAAAAACTTCATTTTCCCCTTTAAATAACCCTATGTTAATGTGAACAAACCTGAAAACATTACCTCTATTATCAATTTATTTGGTTATAAAACTGTGAATTCAAGGTTAACCAGTCCACTAAAAAAACATAAGAAATATACGCCAAAGCGCAATTACGACAGTCTGGCTGATTTTCTTCCGAGGGAACATGCACCCGGAATCCCCTACAACAGTGCCTACACATCGTTTTCAGCCAAGTTGCGCCTCTGCCAAGTGATAAATAGGAATAGGGGGGCGGGGGAGGGGGGGCACGTGTTGTCACCAAAGCCTGAAAAGAGGATAATATAAAAGCTAGTGTGTAAGTTCCTCGAAATATTAAAGGACCCAAGCCATTTTGATTTATCCATAGCTACACGGTCATTGTCTGTGTTATATAGTATCAGCATCAGTCCGGGTTTCTTTATGCAGTTATCAAGGCTCTTCCACCAACACTGACGTGGTTCTTGTATCTGTTAGTTACAAAGCTAGCAGTCAATCTTTTCACCATCTTTAGCCTTACCGAACTCGGTTTGGTCAGTCGGTTGCGCGCCTGACTATCAATCCGGGGGATCAATGCAGAGCAATACAACATCCCTGTTACCGGTGTATCTATGACTTGAACAGTTACACGAAGTTTTGATGACCTCAAGGGAGAACAATTACTGTAATTGATTACCATCGTTAAATAAAAAACATTTTTATCATTATCATTGTCATTATCATGTTTGTCCACAAAATCTAGATTCTGCGTTATTTGAAGAAGTCAGTGACCGACCCAGGAATTAAAATAGTATGTATACTCTCCTCATTGGCCGCATCTATCAGCAGTCCGCGGCTTGGTCGAGAGCTGTTACCAGTCCGCAGCATAATATATAAGTACTTATAAGTACCTAGTTCTTTTGCATAATGCGGTGTACAGCTTTGACCCTCCTCTCTGGACACATAATGTAGATCTTTAACCCCTTCATTTTCTCTTATTCAGTCCTTAATAAAAAAAATTGAAATCTATAGATGTGTCAATGTTTTTCACTGCAATACATTTTCTTTAGATACAAAAAAATATATATATATTTTGTTCATATGATACATGTATTTTATTCTTAACGAAACCAAGAGCTAATGCCATTGTTTAGACAAAAAATTATTTAGATTAAATGTAGAGTTTTGACCCCTACGTAATGTGTTTGAATGTAGAGTTCGATCCCTATAATTAGTTTGAATGTAGACTTAAACCAACAACTTTTAGGCTGCAAAGTATAGTTTGTGTCTTTATTTTGAAATTAACAGGTAAGAAATATTTTCTTTCGTTTCAATCCTTTTACTAAATATGTTGTGGAATATGCTGTACATAATTTATGAATAAATATGTTTAAACCAAATTAACAGGGCACATAGGTACCCTTGTCAAGTCAAGTGTCCCTCAAGGCCTCCTTCTGTCCACAATCGGACATCGCTCGGCCATTTCCGTAAACGTTCGTCATTTTGAATGTTTACGGAAATGGCCGAGCGATGTTCCGATTGCCTCTCTCCAAACTCCATTACACGTTGAGCCATTCTCGGTGAAGGCATGTACCAGAATCACTCCGAAAACAGTTAACTTTCCACCACGAAAACGTTAACGTTTCTCTTTATGGTGGTAAATTTAAAGTTAATGATAACATAATATGGCATTTTCCCATTTCATTATAGTTTCTTGATCAATCAGATTTTGTATCTACTTTAACACTGTTCATTGTCAAATATTTGCAAACTATATCATATATTCGATATTTTATATAAACCTCTTGGAATTGCTTTTATTTCTGCTAAATTATATTTCGATACATTGCTGCTTCTAATCAAAAAGTCGTCTAAAGGAAAAAAAAACATGAATAAACTTACATACGGCGGGAAATAGTAATTTAGATATTATTTGGCGTTAATGTTGGACTTCTTTAAGTGTAGGTGGTATACTATTGTTAGAAATATCACACAGACTATGTGTTAAGCATATGCAACGTCTACACATTAGAACAAGAACCGATATTGCTCTAAGTCTATTAAATTGTATACCAATTGCACCGGAAATAGAACAAAATAAACGTAATTTCCTTGTTCAGTTGTGTAGGCTACAACGGGATAGTGGTTTCTAATAAGATCTAGTGCATTCTTAATTAGAAACTGCTTGTCAGGATTTATTCCTGATATATTCACTATTTTAGATAAATATGGTCTTATGTATGTTCTTGATGAATTCTTTTCAGAAGGTATTTTTTCGAGTTAAGGCATATGGAAAAAGAAAGTAAACTGTAAGATATATGAAACTATCATCAGTGATTGGATAGTTAGAACAAATGAACCAGAATTTTTCAGATTTCGCTCAATACATTGTGATTATAAAGCGTTTCCAATATATGGTTATATGCAAACAAATATCCAAGGTGATATTTTGTAAGTCTATGTAATATTATTTTTAATACAATGAGAAATAATGAAACTTGCAAGAAATGTAACATAAATACTGTAAATATAGTTGTTCACTTCATCTGTGATTGCCAAAGTGTAAATGAGAACAAACGTAGGTTAAGGTTACAACTGGAACAACAATTTCACCCCGTCCAACGCATACATTACAGAAGCGGCTACTACGCGATATTGGTGATATCTACACACGATAAACCGGTACTTCCTGCTATTTTTGGGCACGCGGTTGGGCAGTGAGGTGGGAAAAACCCTTTATGTCCAATGCTGTCACAATTAGATTAGCTTTCCTTGTCCATTGTCATGCAATGAGTCAGACTAAAGTTGCATGGCATCTTTTAAGATGGTATTTACCAATATTACAGGTTGTCGTCATCGTGGAATGTTACTATGCCGCTGATCCAAGATCCAAATATGACTGAAGCAGGGGAATGTGTATACCATCTTCTAATGTATATCAGAGTACATTTTATCCCATATCGTCTTCCCAGGCAGAGGTCAATTCCATTTGGACCAGTTAAAGGTGTTTGAATGACGAGGGTTGTTCAAGAATAACGTAGACTTTCCCTCTCAAATGTTTTTTTTTTCAAATTATAAGAACAAATAACATGCACAAATAATAATTTGAATATCTCACTTTGTCGTGTCTTCACCACGCCAACACGAAATATGGTATTTGTAAAGTTTTAATGTTGACGGGGCAAAGACACAGCAATCATAATGACAGCATGACAAATAAAAATGTCGTGTTAGTGCCTTATAACGTCGAGTTTTTGCATAAAATGTCTAGTATTTACTTCGTCAACATGTCAACCCGAGGACTCGGCAAATAAGATTTCGTGTTTCACCCCAATTACACCCCGAAGACGACATGGCAGAAATTAGTCACCATACATATTACTTGTGAGCATGCTTTTTAAAAATAATACATAATGTTTTAAGAAGAAATGCAAGTTGAGAAAACTGGTTCATGCCCAGTGGTACCTTTAATTTTGACACCCAGCACACCAGATACTGCAGACGACAATTAGGAACAGCAGACAGGATAACCAATGTACGCATAGAAAACACCCTAGCATAAATTGTCATGATGCCGGGTAACAGTTCATGAATACTATCAAGAACAAAAGCATGGGCAATCAGATAGATAGCGGTTGTCGACCGCATCTTTGTGCGCCTCCAGACGAGAATGGATCCGAAAAGATTTTTCCCACTATTCCGATCACGACGAAAAATGGACCGACCATGGTACTTGTTATCTACCTTTCCAGGGTCATCGTCACACCATTGTCAAGTGTACTGCTGGCTATTTTATTCTGCAATGTGATTAAGTCTATTTAAACGGCTCTTTGTACATTAATCTATCTTTATAGTATTATTTTCACAATTTCCACATACATTGTTACCAGTATATATTTTAATAATTATTCCGATTTTATTTCTTTTCACATTGAGCAGTGTAATTCACATTCATATGCTATTATAATATTGCATTACGGGCATATGCATAAACAAACATACAGTCAAACCTGTATAAGTCGTCACCTCTATAAAGCAGCCACTTGTCTTAAGCAGCCATATTCGCTATTTTCCATTTCTATGTATTCAGAGTAAATTTACCTGAATTAAGCAACAACCTGTCTTAAAAGGCCACTTTTATTCCTTCCCTTGACTGGCTGCTTAAGACAGGTTTGACTGTACATCGAATGTTTAAAACGATAAATGAACATCCGTTTTACTTATGTAGGCTAATGTACTTACAAACAACATTATTCAGCCCATATGGACAAATCCACAGACATAGGCTAAGGTCGGCTATGGTCACACTGTGCCTAACATGAATATTTTTGGCTAATCTCACATGGTACAAATGGATATCATAGGATCAACACCATCCCGCCTGCTGGGATCTATAGGGCGGAATAAACTCTAGAATTTCAAACCTTTTAAGTCATCTTTTTTTATGCACGTTGGGTTTGATGGTGGTTGCCATTCTGTTCCCTTTAATGGCTGCCCCTCAGCCACAAGAAGCAATGGAGATTATTTCCCACCTGTAGACCAGTAGGGGACTTGTGTATTACTTGCAAACAACTCCACTGTTTTGTTATATATATGTTCATTATTTTACTTTCTTTGTGAAGTTGTATATTACTGTGTTTGTTCTGAATAAAAGTTTTATTGTTCAATTTAATTTGCGCTCATTAATTCTTTGTGTTTGTTGTATTTTTTTTACATTTATGTTCTTAGTTTATGTCATGCATATATAAACTCACTGACATCATTTTGCCGAAAGGATATATATATTTACACATGCCAAAATAACATATTGAAAAGGGCTATGTGCCTTGGTTAGATTAAAATAAATTTCCCACATACCAGAGCCGAGTTATACGGGAAACGCGGAGTGAGGATTCGGAAGTACTACTACACAAGGTTAATATCAAAAAAAATGTCATGGGTTTAGTACACGCCTGCTCTGTAACTTATGTGATAACAAGGTTCACATCATGTAGGCAGCAGCCATTAGGATTAGAATGTATCTCTATCCATTATACAGACATTTTCTCAAACACAAGCTATTTTATATTAAGGCAGATAGACGGCCATTTTGAATCCCCACCAATAATCCTCTTTATTTGAGCTGTCCAAGATGTATCATCTACCAACCACTCACCTCACACTGCTGAGGTCGTGGGTTTGAGCCCAGGGAAAAGTTTGTCAGTTACTTGCGGAAGGATGACAACTCCTCTCAGAGTTATTTAGAGGTCTTCCTCAACCAATAAAATTTGATATGCCATAATACAACCTGTTATATCTTGGAAATGGTGTCAAACCCCCATTAAAAGTACTGATAAACTCCTGGAACAGGGCCAAATTTGACCCCAGGGTCATCATTCGAACAAACTTGAGAGAGCTTCGTGTAAGAAGGCTTCACACCAAATTTGGTGAAAATCTGTCAACAAGTTTCAGAGAAGAAGTCGTTAGAAATAAAAGTTAACGATGGACGAGTGACGGACGGACGACAGACGAAGGTAGATCACAATAACTCATCTTGAGCTTTGCTCAGATGAGCTAAAAACTGTGAAAAGAGACATTTTACCAATCAGGTTTCACGAAGACCTTTTTGCACACTTGGACTCAATATCTGCAAAAGGGATTCAACCTATTGTCTGTTACTTTCTTACTGTACATACAGGTAATAGTGGAGACAACATGAAGAAAAGGGTCATTTTATAAATGTCATAATTGTACAAGTTTTGTTAGTTCTCCATTAACTATTAGACACCAATTTGAATTATTTTTGTCTCTTTCTCTTAGCAACATGAATGTCATCAGGAACTGCATCAGGAATGCCCCAGCATTCCTCGATTCTGAATCTTGCAATATGCATAAAACAGCAGCTTTTATGCATCCGATATCATTCATCATTCTGTGTGAAGAATGATATCAGATGCATAAAGGCTACTGTTTTATACATGTGACACACAATGGAAAAAGTCTTCTGGCCTTTAGCTCACCTGATTCCACCTGTCACTTCTTTTCAAATTTTGACTGGACTAAGCCTGAGATGAACGTATAGATGTGGAAAATTAAATATCCGTTTTCTTACAGCATTCTGGACACCATTACTGGACCCTTTATTTGATCAAACTTTTGCTGATATGAATTATTTATACTAAATATACTTAACGACTTAAAAAACACAAGTATTGTATGAAGAATAGATATGACATGAATGATTAACCAAAACAATGATTAGAATGCTATAACAAGAGTTGTCAGAAGACAACAAAGCTTGCCCCTGGGTGTCTTAGTCCAAAAAGGGCCATAACTGTGCCAAAATGCAATCCAGAGTTATGGTTCTTGTCTGTGTGTGTTCCATTGATGATAGTGAACACACATGCGAAGTTTCATTCACATCCAATGAGTGGTTGCATAGATATCTTAAATGCAAAAGTTTAACCTGGGTGTCTACAGACGACGCCAACGACGCCAACACCGACGTCATGGCAGTAGCTCTCCTTGGACTTTGTCCCTGCGAGCTAAAATAACAGAAGGAATAGAGCCAATGTTTTGTCGAAAATTAAAATAAGACGAAAGAAAATAAGAATCATAACAGATGATATGTTTGCAACATCAGAAAACAAATGTTATAAACTAAGGCATGATACTGTTTGTCATGTGGAAGAGCCAGCATCTTCACACGAAAAACTGAAACTCGCACCCTGCTAAATACTGCTACATGCCAGTCAACACTTTAACTATATTGTCATTGAATCAGATGATGTGTTTATGCTATGTCTGGCACTTTATAGGGAGATCAAGCATATATCTATCAGATGTAGGACCAAGACATAGATATATGGAAACTCTCTTAGTGATAATGGAAGTTTTTCAAGCATTTACCAGATGTGACCCAGTGTGTGCCTTCAATGGTCATGGAAAGGTGTCTGCAATTAGATTTGTTATGAAAATCAGTGTATTCCAATCAGCTATGTTAAAGTTAGGAGAAGAATGGATTGTACTACTTTGCGAGCTGATTGCATCTCTCCAATACTTCAAATGTAGAATATATGCTGCAAAGGCTACTAATACTAAAGTGAATAGCTTCTGTAGCAAGATGTTTCGGATTTAATATCTTGGTGTTGAATCAGGAAACCTTCCACCCTGTGAAGGCACATTATATCTCAACTCATTGCGAGCAAATTATCAGACATCTGGCGTAGAAGCCTAATAAACTTTACTGAAATTCAAGTCCAAAAGATCACGGATGGTTCATGGAAGATGGTTAGTTGGAAGCTAAATGGATGAACTGATATTCTGCTACGAAGGTTGTTATAGAATTCATGTCTCCTGCAAGTACGCTAGATAATGTAAATTACCAACATGCGTCTGCAAAAATCGAGTAAGAGTTTTGATACGGAACATATAGAAAGCTCTGATGGAGAGAATGGCAGTAATGATGACATGTACACTATCCAACTACTTCATGTAACAACGGAAATGTACAGAATGGATTAAATACACATAGTGTTTTATTACAGTATAAGATTATGTTACTTTAGAGTTAAAAATTGCTTGAAACAGAAGTTTATTTTGTGTAAAATTTTCCATATTTTGCAAGTGTACCTATATGTATCGTCATTCTGATTATGTTATATGGAAGTCATTAGCAGGCTTGTATGATTTCAATTACGGTTCATATGATCAATTTAAACTTGATAATTATATTTTAAAAAATGAATATATAATACTTGTAAATGTTACGTTTCACATTTTTGTAACGTATTATATGTTATATAAAGTTATATAAATTTGTTTGTATTGTACTAACATGTGTCCACAGAACATTTATAAAAGCACCAGGACGTGACGATACCCTTTGGGTGTTAATATGAATCAAAGCCTGCAGGAATTTGATCTGATCCAATTTAAACTTGATAATTATATTTAAAAACAAATGAATGAATACTACTTGTAAATGTTACATTTCACATTTTCGTTACGTATTTTATGTTATATAAAGTTGTAAAAATGTGTTTGTATTGTACTAACATGTGTCAACAGAACATTATATAAAAGCATTAGGACGAGATGAAGCCATATTGGTGTTAATATGAATCAAAGTCTGCAGGAAATTGATCTGATCCAATTTAAACTTGATAATTAAATTTTAAAGAAGTGAATAAATACCACTTGTCAATGTTATATTTCACATATTTGTAACGTATTTTATGTTATATAAAGTTATAAAAATGTGTTTGTATCGTACTAATAAGTGTCCACAGAACATTATATAAAAGCATTAGAACGAGAAGAAACCATATAGGCGTTAATATGATTTAAAGCCTGCAGGAATTTGATTTGATATTTTAAGATGATTTTTGGAACGATTATATTACTGGTTTTATCAGATGAATGTAACGTAAATATTGTTCAGAAGAAATTACATTTTTTAAATTTATCTGATACAGTTGTGTTTTATTATGTATTTTAGTTTATGTTAAACTAATACTTTATAAACAAATATAAGAAGGGATTTCAATAGAAATATCGGAAATCAATATTACTTCAAAAAAGTAACGTCAAATGGCATTGTAACATAAAAAAAATAATTACAAAATAATTGCTTAATGTGGTATTTTATATCAGAAAAACACTTCTGCTCTTGTTTAAACACCATTGGATAACACATATAACAATTATTCACTGCACTAGTGCAACTGTTTTGTATACTAAAAAAATAAGAAATTATTTGTAATGATTTTAATGAAATTACAGTTTCCATAGAAACTCACTAAAATCAGACACTAAGCTGTGCCTCAGAGGTGGCCCCCTGACTTTTTTCATATACCACAGACATGTATCTATTCAAAAAATAGTATAGCAATTTGCCAGTCTGATTGGTACCAATTTGTTAAATTTTGGGTCATAGCTCACGGCCTATTAATAAAGTGTTATGTAATAACTATGCTTGTATGCAACTTTAAAGTGATTTTTTAACAGAGAACAACATAATTTATTACACTGCATCAAGTTCTGCGAGAGTGATGAAATAAACATAGTAGGATAGTACCTGATGGAAAAGAGATGCTGTCCGTAATATCCGTCACATGTTTAGCCAGTTTATATCCAACAATTTGTCATGCTTTTTAAAAAAAAAACACATTCTTTTTTGTTTGTTAGTTTTTATTTGCTATTTTTTTAAGTTTCATCAAGAATGGAATTGCAATGCTCGATATCTGACAATGCATTGCATCGCTATCTATTTGAAGTTTCATTTAACAACCGATACACACATCGGCGGAAAGGTGAATTGCGATTGATCGATGCATCGATGAATTGTTACACCTCTATTAAATATAACAGCCCTTTAATAGAACAAAAATTCGAGGTATAAGCAAACACCCTTGTGCTATGTAACATTCACATAACTGTAAGTATGCATGTAGCAAGTCACAAATTGCACCAAAACTTTAACAGAGTGTAAAGACAAAATAAGACCTTTTGACCCTGCAATATAACCTTGACCTTCAAGTTAAAAGCCCAATACTGTAGAATCTGGTAAATAAGCACATGACTGAATATAAGCGCATACCAAAATTAAGCCCATATGGCCATACTGTCTACCTATATGCGATAATAAGCGCATGTTAAACTCTTACCGTCGTTCTGTGTTAGAAATAGGCACATATCCCAATACAGGCATACAAACAAATTAGCGGCTAAAAATATGCTAATGGTCATGATCAATATCATGATAACTGGTTACTAGCTACCTGTTGACGACTAATGAAGTGTAATCGTTTTCAGATTATCATGTTCAACGTGTCCAAACGTTTCTGGAGGAGGCGGTGGAGGTAACGTTGGATGACGGTGGGGTAACGTTGAATGGCGGTGGGATTCGCGGTCAGCGGTAAGAAAACTATCTTTTTTAACTATTGTTGATAATTTTTGGAAAATCTGAGTCGAGCAAGAGGATGTCGTATCATTTCCGATTACTCGGCAGCAACCGAATCTGTGCAGACTGCAGACGTTTTCTTGATCATTCGGGAAAGACAAGGAATTGTCTGTGTAAACATTGGCACGAGTGTTTTAAAAGTGCGAAAACTGTCTTGTTACCGAACATAATTTGATATATCATTTTCTTTTATAAGCAACACCGTCCTCAACATTATATTTTTACCTCATTCGGTCTTTTACTAGTGTAAAAGTGATTTAGTAACGGCTTTATGGTGAAAAATCAGCGTAACGATGGAGGAGCTGGTGGAGCTGTTTGAAATTTGCGTAACGCTGGAGGATGGTGGACTTACTCATTTTAAACACTTTTTCTAAGTTTCCCATGCAACCGGTCAATGTTTCGGTTGTTACTATGTTGTAAATGTATTTCAAAAATGTTACTATGGTGTATGTATGTGTATGTATGTACTGTAAAGAAAATCAAACTGATAATTGCCATTATGAGCTGTATAAAAGACATACAGATAGTAATAAGTATGAAATAATGCACAACTAACACTCTAAGCATAGTTAACTGTAATCAGTTACCCGGGAGGATTTTGACGTGAGTTAGTGCCAGTCATTACCCTTTATAAGTTTGTCTTCTTTATATTGGACTCGCCATCAACTGTCCTACAGATAAGTATTGTATATGGGACATTCGCCGAGTGATCATTTGCGGTATCGCACTTTTTAACCAAATTGATAAGCTTATTCCAATTTTAATGAAACTGATTGACAATGTCAATGTATATTATATCCTATACAGATAGCACCATTAGCACTCGAGTTTCGTTCCTCAATTAATCAAAAGTGTCGAAACTGGCGACGTACACTCAGTAATAAAGACATTTTTGATCCAGTCGTGGTTACATATCGCTGCATTTCAATAACTGGCAATGATTTTGAGTATTTAACTGCCAAATGTATAGATAACTGTCAGTGTATTAGTGCATTTAACTGCCAAATTTATAGATAACTGGCAATGTTTTTGTGTGTTTAACTGTCAAATGTATAAATGACTGGCAATATTTTTGTGTGTTTAACTGCAAAATGTATAAATAACTGGCAATGTTTTTGTGTGTTTAACTGCCAAATGTACAAATTACTAGCAATATTTTTGTGTATTGAACTGCCAAATGTATAAGTAACTGTCAATGTATTGATTTTAAATGCATATATAGTTCAACCATTATAGCATATTGTGGAACGATGTGTTATCAACACAGAACATTTTTTAATATATTAGAATTTGAAATATACCGCGACAGTTGAACATGTGATGTACATAATTATCAATGTAGTCAATTGGTTAATACGGATAGGCTAAATTGTATCCGAAGAAAAGATACAGGATTGTATCATGGTACAAGTAAGTGCGAAACGGAACGCTTGGACCTTTATCACACTTCGCCTTAAAGTATACATGTACATGTATATTATATTTTCAGATGAGGCCAAAATTTCCATGTCTACACATAAATCAATTTTTACTCCTATGAAAATAGTAACCTCCTATCATTGCGATACTAAGGTGGCTTAGTTCTGCCACCAGTTATCCACTTAACTAATGCGATATGTTTCTAGTTAACCACTTAATTTTCGCGAAAATTATCTAGTTATCTAGTTAACTAACACGATAAGTTTCTAATTACGATAAATAACATAATTAAAATAAATCACTGTTAGTGCAACTTACTGCCACCACTTATCTAGTTAACTATTGCGAAAACTATCTAGTTAATGCTGAGACCATATAGTTGATGTGTTGTCTAGTATATTTTCTAATGTTTTTAGTAAAATTAGCTTGTTTTACATTTCCATTAGCCGGCATCTGTTGTTTTGGGATATAGCTTTTTATTGTTTTTCATTTCTTGTGGATTTTGTAACATCTATGAAGTGATTTGTCCTACCGGTAACGGTTAAAGGTGGTAGTGATTGAAGATAAACACTTGGTGTAAAGTTCAGCCACTGTATTTCAATTTGTATATTCAATAAACGTTATGATACAACATAATCATCCGTTTAGTAAATAACAGTATATACACTTTCATAAAATTATATAAGTGTAACAGGAAAAACACTTGTACATCGTATGTCCGCAAATATACACTACAGTTATATAGTACAGAGTTGCATAGTCACTGCTATTTAACATATTTGTCTGAAGTTGTTATTGTTCCTGTTTAAAGTTAAAATGATAAAAATGTTAGTTAGAAGTCCTGATTTAACATTAAGCACGTTCGCAGAATCCACGCGTCACGCCTATCGGCCAAAATGGCTGCATTACTTAAGAACTACATTGTGAATGTTGAAATCCGAAAACTAAAGAATGCAACTAAGTTAATAAAGTTGTCACCACAGGTACGATAAGCGGATAGATTTTGCTAAACGAATTAACGTGCATCAATGTACCTGAATGATAAAACAAGTACATTAAAACATGAATCTACATCAATAATAATTATTTTAAAATTTGAATAAAACACTTTCCATATAAGTTCATTGTAAAATACACTTACAGATGTAACAATATTTGGGGATTTATACAGAACGTTTTCGCTGCTGACTTTTCTATTTCTTTTGGTAATGTTACACTTTTATTTTCGATGAATCAGGACTACCTTGGTAGTCTTCTGGTTATCCAATTAAAAAGTTAGTGTCTAGACCTGTTGTGGATCTTTGAAAACTATAGACCTTGTTTTATTCTGTTATTTTTGTTTCTTTTTTTTTTACATTATGTAGCTTTTTTAAACAAAAGAAACGCCTTACAGTGAACGCAAGTTCGTATGTCAGGCTTTTCTTGTCCGGACTACTCCAACTTAGGGACTGTTCAGATTTTCATGAAACTTGGTAAGAAATATCTGTATGAAGTCGAATTGCGCGTGTTGTCGGGGTGTTTATGTTTATCAGCTTTAAACGGAGGTATTGCCCTTTAAATTCGTTTAATGAACGAATATAATTATTGTCAAGACTACTCCATAACATAATTTGAGGCTACTTAGTTGAAAATATCAGTTTAACGTCTAGTTGCACATACACAGAGAGGGCATCCTTGTCAATAAACACATTTCTACCATAGTTTATAGTATATTTATTGTTAAACAATATATAGTTTATTGTTTAGTCTTTTGTCTTTATTTATCAACCAGACTTTCTAATAGTGTTTTTGAATAAAAAAGCCTTGTCAGGCAGATAGTTTTAAATTGGCGTTGGTCATTTACAGGACATGTGTCTGGTAGACATTACTAAATGGAGATTTTTTTCTTCAAAACTAATCAAACTTTCACAAGACATGTTTAACAATAAACATTTATATAAAGTACATCCCAAAAACAACAGGTACCGACTAATGGCAATGTAAACCAAGCTTTTTTGGCTAAGAAAATTAAAAGATATACTAGACAACACATGTACGTATATACATGTACTATAGTTGAACTTCCCTCATCCATGACTATTACTTTACAAACCAATCGTAACCACTCGAATAGAGACTGTTAAGCGATTTAATGAGTAAAAACCAAGTATTCCGAATATTAAATAACTGGTAACAAGAACATTATCTAGTTATTCAGTTAGCTAAGTAGATTTGTGGTGGCAGTTGCAGAGCAGTAAATATGCAACTTTTCGCGTTAATATATTTATTTTAACTGGAAACTTATTGCGTTTTATCTAGATAACATTTTTTTTCGCGATAGTTAACTAGATAAGACTAAAGTGGTGGCAGTGATGGGCACTTACATACATTTAGTCTAGTGAAGATATTTATCTCAACGAGAAACTTATCGTGTTAATTTATTAGATAACTAGATATTTTTCGCAAAAATTATGTGGTTAACTAGGAACTTATCGCGTTAGGTAAGTGGATAACTGATGGCAGAACTATGCCACCATACGATACACACCTTAATCATTTAATAAAATTAGTTATTATCTTTTTATAAAGCTAGTGCTGGCTTGCAAGTTTTGAAACAATTGATAAAACATCTTAAAAAATACAAAGTGGTCGTTACTATGATTTTATCACACAGATCTAAACGTTTTGTCATTGATGATTTTAAGTCTTTCAACCATTTACTAGAATATTGCCCTTTTCCAAAACCACGAGTGATATTAAGTACTGTGGTATTTTAATGTCATGTACATACATTTCAGAAAAAAAGTTTAAGTGAAAATGAATGAAAATGTCAAGAGTGAAATAAAGTAATTTCAACGGTCAGTCGTGATTGTTCGATCTTAACGTCTAACTTATTAACTACTAAAAATAGAATTTTATAGTTATATACCCAATATTGGATAGAAGAAAAACATAATACAGTCAAACCTGTCTTAAGCAGCCAGTCATGGGAGCAAAAGTGACCTTTTTAGTCAGGTTAATTTGCTTTGAAAGCATAGAAATAGAAAATAGCAAATGTGACTGCTTAAGACAAGTGGCTGTTTAATAGAGGTGACCCGTTACACATGTTTGACTGTTATCGTTTGCTATTTTGAACATTAACGACACATTTTCTTAAATTATTCCTTAATTTTAAAAATAGTATATATATGGCATTAGGTCCTACATTACAGCACCGGAAGGATAGTCAGTAACGATCATGGCACCTATTCGTGACCTGCGCATGGGAAAATGCATGTTGCTTTTAATTCGACGTTTAAATAAAACGTTTACTTCATTTCCTCTCTATTTTTTCACTAAAGTATTAAAGACAAAGCACTATGATATTCCTATAACGATCTCAATATATACATAACATATTGAGAATTTTCCGTATGGATGTTTTGATAAAATCGATGTCTCGTGTGATATAAGCATTTCAGGCATTTTTGACTTGATTTGTCTTATGTGAGCCTATTTCATCGTCGTAACATATTGTAATAGTTTTACATTAAATTGGCAGTCGAGCACACACGTGTTTGTATCGAAAACAACAAAAAAATGGCTTTAAATATATCCACAATCCTCCAGCGTTACGCAACTTTCAAACAGCTCCACCAGCTCTTCCATCGTTACGCTGATTTCTCACTATAAAGCCGTCATTAAATTAATTTGACATCAGTAAAAGACCGAATGGGGTAAAAATATAGTGTTGAGGAGGGTGTTGCTTATAAAAGAAAATGATATATCAAATTATGTTCGGTAACAAGACAGTTTTCGCACTTTTAAAACACTCGTGCCAATGTTTACACAGACAATTCCTTGTCTTTCCCGAATGATCAAGAAAACGGCTATAGTCTGCACAAATTCGGTGGCTGTCGAGTGATCAGAAATGATACGACATCCTCTTACTCGACTCAGATTTTTAAAAAAATATCAACAATAGTTAAAAAAGATAGTTTTCTTACCGTTGATCGCGAATCCCACCGCCATTCAACGTTAACCCACCGTCATCCAACGTTACCTCCACCGCCTCCTCCGGAAACGTTTGGACACGGTGATGTTGTTTGCATAGTTTTTCATGAATTTAAACAGAACAAGATGCTAGTAAATTGCTTGAGTTGTTATACTAAAGTTTGTTTGTGGCCATTGTGTACAATAACCATGGGTAAAACTCATTTAAAAAGAAAATCTTACTCTTGAGAGAAAAAAGTGGATATTATTGAGTTTCATAAAAACTGTGGAAACCAATATAAGACTTGTAAACAATTTAATTTGAACACTAACACTTTAATGAAAATCAGACAGTAAAATTCTTGAGTCTTCGAAAGGATCTTGCAAAATAGGTAGTGGCAGAACGGCATTCAATCTGTTAATGGAGAAAGTGTTAAATCAGGAATATTTAGAATTGCCTGCTAAAGGATTAAAGATCAAACACTGGTGGTTTCCAACAAGATCGGAGCAATTATACATATTCTGATACGGCTGACAGTGATGAAGACGATATCCCATTGGCATCTCTTATCAATCGTGATCAAAAAACAGCAACATAGAGACAATGTGAACCTAAAACTGTGTTAAGCTGTATTGAACTATTTGAATTTATTTATTTTTATATTGTTTACACTTGATAAATTTCGTATTTGTGAAATAGGTTATAAAATAAACGGAGGTAGCACCTATGTGGGTTTGTACTAGTATTTTACTTTCAAAATCAAAGTGTCGAAAATAGGCGCATAAGGCTTATGTATATGCGCATTTCAAAAATAGGCGCATACAGCTGATGTATAAGCATATCAAAAATAGGCGCATAAGGTTTATGTATAAGCGCATATCAAAAAATAGGCGCATACGGCTTATGTATAAGTGCATATCAAAAATTGGCGTATAAGGCTTATGTATAAGCGCATATAAAAAATAGGCGCATAAGGCTTATGTATAAGCACATATAAAAAATTGATGGAAGGGTATCACCACCATAACTCTTATGTTTGTAATTTGTCGTTTGTTCTTTGTACAATGGGTGTAAATGTTTCTTTCTTCTTAGTTCTTTGTGGGAAATGAAATATTTCACCTTTGTAACTTTGCTATTTGGCTATCCTACTATATCCTATCATTGTAAAAGTTACATACTTCCTGTCATAATATAACGAGTTCAGCATAATCACGTGTTTCGAAAGGATTCAAATTGCAAATGTTAAACTATGCAGTAAGCATGTTGTACAACGCACTTGGGCATATGTAACAAAGCGAAATACACAGCTGGCATTGTCAATTATGACAACAGGTGCCGCTAGACGAACATGAGAGATAAACGACTGGTCCCTAATGGAATCGGTGTTGCTTTGTTTTCATCGTTGGTCATATGAAACATATGGTCAGCTACCACCATTGAGAGGAGCTCTCTGATCAACTGAAAAAAGTATAGGGGTGTTCAGGGTATATATTTTTATAGTAAGCTTAATTTTGGTTGGATGAAAATGCCAAACTGGCAAATGATCACAATAAAATATAAGTTTATTATGTCTGTGTCAATAAAAAATTAAAATTATGTTTCTGTGACTAGCTTAATCCATTTTATTAAGGAAACTGTATGGAAAGTAAAATTGGTGAAATTTAGTGTTTTTTCATGCTGAAAGTGGGGGTACCGAACTTCAGGGGGCAAAAAGTGGTAAAAAGTGATACTTTCCCACAAAAAGTGAATCTTTTTACCCCATTTTGGTGATATTTTAATTTGAGTCTAGGGTAGTACTTTAATATGATATAGGACTTTTTGGTCCACGAATGGTAGAAATAGTGAAAATAAGGTCATACGTCATAATGTAAGTCTATGGAAAACGCAATGGTGGTAGCTGACCTAAATGTGTAAGGCTGTATTTAGAGTTGTGAATTCTGATGACTGTTAACAGCAAATATTTCCATTCGCAACTTCTTGAGTTGTTTACAGGGGACCTGTCTAATTCTGCAGCGCCACTGAACGTTATAATGGAAAGTTAGGATTTATTACAGTGATGGCGTTCAGCGGCAGCAGTCGAAATTATCTGGTACCCTGTCTAAATACATTCCCTACACTCATTACCAAGGGAGTGAACATTGGAATAAAAAGATATTCGTGACTGAATGCAGCCGAAACACATATCGAAACATGCATTAAATTCTAAAAATACATTTTTTGCCACAAGTAATGTTTTATCTGACATGAGGAGACAAGACGTATGTAACTTTTACAATGATAGGATATAGTAGGATAGACAAATAGCAAAGTTACAAAGGTGAAATGTTCCATTTCCCACAAAGAACTAAGAAACATTTACACCCAATGCACAAAGAACAAACGACAAAGTTCAGACTAAGAGTTATGGCGGTGATACCCTTCAATAAAAATATGCGCATACAGCTTATGTATAAGCGCATATTAAATATAGGAGCAAAGTTTATTGGTTCAGTATAAGCGCATACCAATAATAAGCGCATAAAAACGTCACTAAAATTAAGTTCATACGCTTATTCACCAGATTCTACAGTATGTTACGTAATGCTTCAGAATATATAAGCTGTGCCTGATTAGCTCTGTCAATAGAGTGTCTAACTATCAATCCAGGGTTGCGAGTTTGAATCCCTGCCAAGCAGCAGTCTCGGGGATGATTGATATATGACATTGCGTATCATTATCATTCGTCTCTCACCACTGATTCAAGTGGGAAGGTTATCAGTAGCAGTTACTTGCAGAGATGGTGTATGCTCGAGTACTGGTTATACTTTCAGGATTGAAACAGTGGTTAAGTTAACTGATTGTCTGTTAGCCCTCGATGGCATAAAAGATATGCTAAATATTCAATCAAAATCAGAGTATATAAGCATGCACAATTATATCAAGTTCCAGCCATGTAGCTTCAAGCTATGCACACTTATGAAAAACTTTAATGCAGGTGAGATAGCTGCAGGTGAGATAAATGCAGATGCCAACGCCGGGGTGAGTACAAATAATCCCCTATTCATAGAATAGTAGAGTTAAAAATATAAGTTTTAAGTTATTTGGTACATACCTGTATATGCATGTGGAAAATTGTATATAATAAATTGAATGTATTTATAATCAAGGAAATATATTTGTAAAATTTACACATATCTAACAATACAAATACATCATACACAACACTAGCGATGGGCAATTGGTTAAATTTTACAATTGATCATCGATTATAGTCAGTTGGTATCAACAGATCATAAAATATTGATAAGAATTAGTTGACCCTAGAATAAAGCGTGTAACCATTTAAATACATGGACAACATATAACATTCATAGACAACGAAACACCAGTTAAACTGAACTCATTTTTTGTTTATTTAGATACTTAACAGTTTATACAGATGACAAAGATGCATGCCTAAATCATTATTGTTTATTACCTGCCTTATTGTTTAAATGTATTTCTGTGCAAATCAAACATAGTTATAAATAAAACGATTACTGAAGCATATTAGATAAGATAAGATCACATTATCCTCAAAACAGCTGGCATAAATTGACCCCGACGCGAGACTATCGCTCCAACCACTGGCCACGTGGTGTTGTTTGTTCAAGTTAATACAATGTAATATAATACTGTGTTTACTAAGAGACCGTCAGCTTGTCTAAGGACTTGTTTGATTTACAGCTCACATCTGGTCAATTGGGCGGCATATAGGAAAACTGAAAATCAGCCCAATGTTTTATTCAATGAAATGTGTTAACAATGAATATGCTGCGCACCTGCAAAAGATGTAATAATTTTTTATTGGCTACCAAATTATCGCTTAGTTAAATGCAAATGCAATTTCATTGACTGTCAATGGCAGAGCATCAAAAAACAGTACCAAAACAGAACAAAAACTTTTTTTTTTTCTGAATTAAACAATAATTTACTTTGTGAAAAGACATCAGAACTGATTTTATCTACTGTAGATTACTTAAAAATGGAACAACAGAATGCCCTAAACAGATATACATATATATATGTAATATATATGTACTGTATGAAAAGGAATGAATGGAAAATTTAAAAAAAGAGGTGTTGTTGTTTTTTTTATTGATAGTCGCCAACTTCGGGTCGAACAATCAACATTTGATTATAAATGATCACACAACACGTTACAACGTTGAATAAGTAAGTTTGAATAATTTAAGTCATAAGTTTTTTTGTTGTTTTTTGTTGTTCAATTTACAGAACCTCCTTTACTAAATTTTGATAAAATGATAAAAACTGAGATTATGAAATCTTGATCTTGACTTTGGGCTGGACATAAATTGCAGTCACACATTTATGGTCGGAATCATTCAGTAACAAGAGCATCAAAATGTCAACAAAGAAACACCTGCACAATACTGTTATTGTATGATACATTGTTGACTACTGTTTCCTGTACATTTGATATTTGACATTTGATTATGTGTATTACTATGACATTTACTGCCGTTTCAAATAAGGACTTTATGTGCCTCTTCATTTCATCTCTTCAATAATTTGAAGAAAAAATGTAAATCATTCAAAATGCCGACTACATTGCACAGAATGACACAATATCTTATTATTTTGAACTAATATATGTTACAACCCGACTAACAGTGAAGTATCTTACATTTTTATTTGCCACATTCTCATTCATACCAATTATTTTCATTCATTCAAACTAAAGCACATGTAGCATACTTGTATAGTGCATCCTCCCATGATATAAGGTTTTCATCTAATGTACTTGTATACTGCATTTTTCATGAATTACAGTTTTTAATAAAAAAAAAAATGTTCTTGCAAATAATTCTCTTTGAATTTAAAGTTTGGATAAAAAATAAAAGTAATATATATAATATATATATCCAATTCTGACAAAAACTACGGCAAATCCATAGAGAAATAGTGGAAGAAAAAACCAAGATCTTCTAAATGCAATAAACACCAAAAAAAAGTGCGCCGAATGGATTATGTTATTTCCAATATTTTGTAAAATTCAATGAAATAATTATTAAAGCAGCTGATGAAGACAGTAAGGCCGAAAATGCTACAGCAAAATCAATTGCCAGTTAACAATGGCGTGTGTGTTTTGTATTTTGTTTACATGCATTTGCTTTGTATTTGTTAAAAAAAAAATGCAACCTGCATATCAAGTATGCACCTGTTTAGATTCCAGTATCTGATGGTGCTTGTTTTTTTATATGAAGAATGAGAACCATTTAAATACAAGGGGAAATAATTCTCAAAATATTCAGAGACATATAAGAAATAAACAAAATATTCACTACATGTATTTGTAACAAGCAGAACTATAAAAACTACCAAATTCATCATCAAGAAATTCAAAATTTTGATTAAATGTCCCACTTTCATGAACTCCATTGTTACATTCTGTTCTTGGTGAATGCCCTCGCAAGACCAATTATACAAACTTATGAATCAATTTAACCACATTTATACTTTTATCATGTAGCAAAATGACTTAATATTGCAGGAGGTATAGTTTTTTCTTTCTTCAAGTTATCAACCAAATTCAACAACCATTCAGAACAAGCTGTAACAGAAATCGGTGTTCGTTCAAAAATTGACTTTTGTTTTCTTCTTTTTTCAACCCATTTATCTAAAATTGTGAATGCTTGCATACGATTTGTTTGTGGCAGATTGGATATATTTTTATGCACTATTGTAGTACTATAGCAATTTTTTATAAATTAAGTGCACCTAGTTATGTATACATATAAAGTGTCCCACTATTACTTGATATATTTTTATGAATTATTCCAAGTACTGCAATGTAGAGCTGTTGAAAAATTAAAGAAATAACATTTCAGTTTGTAATTTAAATGCAGTATATACGGGTGTGTGTTTTCTTCAAAATTTTAGAATAGGCAAAACATCTTTTTCCTATATATCATGTTTAAATATACTAACTGAGCCCATATGAGGGTATTCTTTAAAGCATTATATACCAAAATAATACATGTATATTGACAAGGGATTTCTTACCTTGGCCAATGAGCCCAGGTTAGACAAAAATAATTTTTGTGCTTAAAATTGCAACATCAAATGAATCATTTTACTTCAATTTGATTTTGATTTAATCCATTATACTCAAAACATATTTCTTATCGAGTCTGAATAACCAGGTGATCATCCTCAAGCAATTCTTATAGTTTTGTTTTTAGAATTATAATTCCGTTTTTATTCACGATCAAAATATCATTTTGTCAGGTTTTGGTAGATTTGAAATTCCAAATCATTTGTATTTTAGTTATAAATGATACTAAGACGCTTAATATTAATTTTTAATTTGATTTATTTAAAATGTTTATAATGGTTTTTCCCTGAAAGACTGCTTAAGTACAATATTATTTATGAAACTTTCACTGCATTCTTAAAGAATGACTTAAAACAAAACAGTCAAACTTGACACCATAAGAGGTAATATTCCCAAGAATATGTTACGAATGTACAGTAGTTCTAAAGTAAATTACAGTCGCATCCATCAAACAAACCATCACATTAATACAAATTTAAACACACACAAAACATGGTGATGACCATTCCTTGTGGCATGAACCAGTCTTAATCACCATTGTCACCTGTCATCATGGATTGCTACGCACAAGTACAAATTACACCAAGTGAATCACAAGTTCAGAACGCATCTCTCAGAACATTGTACAAGATCACAGTTTTTCACAGTTTTTCTTAAGATAATCCTGTGCATTTTTCACAAACTTTCTCTTATCTTTAGTGTATTCTTCAGCTAGATCAGCCCGTAATGGATGTTCCGGTTCTGGATTGTCAACTAACTCAATTAAGGACTTTAGTACTGAAAAAGATGCAATATTTATAGTTGTTAATTATAAGTGTTTCAATTCATTTCCTCAAAAGTTTCGTTACCTGCTTCGTTATAATTATAAGCAATAATGTCAGTGTGTTTACTGTCAGTTTAGTTTAAACTTATCTATTTTACTTTGATTGTGAAATAAGTTATTACAACTTGGCAAATCAAGCTTGATATCTTCCTGGGTAGAACCTGTACTAAGCATGTGTGGATAAAGGGCCTTGCTCGAAGAAACCACACGTAGCTGTGGTGGAGGATCTTAACCCTCAGTTCTTTAATTGTGCTCATAAGCCCAAAGTGTATGGCGGCCCTATTTGTAATCCCAGGGACCTGGCTTCAGGCCCTAACTTTCAGAGAAAATGCTTTTTAAATTTCGCATAAAATGTGCTTATAAACCCTGTGGCAGGGCATTTGTGGTCGAATCACACTAATTCAAAAATTTATTCGAGATCTTGTGTTATATAACTGCTGTGCTAGTTTGGTTATGATTAAATGGAAAATAGGGGTGCTATTGTGTCTACAATAAAAAAATCTGGAGACCTCCATACAATGCTCCATGTAAAGTACTTAAGGACTAGGAAAATGATTTTTTAAAGTTTCCTTTAAAATGTGCTAATAAGCCCTGTGGTACACATTTGTGGTCAAATCACACTGGTTTAAAAACTTTCTGAGATCTTGTGGTTATATAACTGCTGGACATGTTTAGTTAAGATTCAATGAAATATGGAGGTGCTATCACATGATGCGCTTAAGAGCCTATGGCGTTGGCATTTTGGTTCAAGAACTCATCCAAGATCTTCTGGTTATATAACTGCTCTGCATGTTTGGTTAAGATTCATTGAAAAATGGAGCTGATATCGTGTCTACAGAAAAACATAAACAGATGGACACAAAGTCACTCATCTCATTTTACATGTTACTTCGATACAAATTTTGAAATGATTACGCCTAGATATAAAACTTATATAAAAATATATAAAAATAGTACATGTAATAATGACAATTTAGAAAAAATAAGAATTTTCAGTTTTCCCATAGTATCCCTATGTAAAATTCTAAGCCCATTACCGGGCCCCTATAAGTATTAGCCCTTTAATTCTCATCTTTATTCAAACCCTTACACATAGGAATAATTAATGTCATATACGAACAAATATGACTCTTAAGAAAATGATTTTTGTAATTCTCAATTTTTACCCTTTTGGGGCCCCTCCTGACCCCTTAAGACAGTGGAACCCAGTCATTTTTACAAAATTTTAAACTTCCTTGACTAAACAATGAAAATCTATGAAAATATAGGCATAATTAGTTCCATTTAAAAAAAAATATTAATGTATATAATGACATGTGTAACCCCAGGGACACCATATGTACAAATTAATAGAACTATAGTAAGTTGGTCATCATTACTATATAAATATTTTCAAAATGTGTTTAAAGTCTTTTAATACTATTTTCAGTAACTGCGGCCATCTTGTATTTCAGATCGAAAAAGAAATCTTTTGTATAGTCTCCTATGCAGTAGAAACACCCATGTGATGTTAAGAGTTTAATACTGGCCATGTGGTTTCAGAGAAAGTGCTGCTAACGGACAACAAACAATAGACAACAAACCATCGCATAAGCCCTTCTGGCCTTTGGCCAATTTTGACCAATTTTGACCAAAGTTTAAAAAATCTCTGAAAATGCCAGGCCTTGAGCTTTGGATATTTTCTGAATGAGTTTTTCTCAGGTTTGTTCCACACCATGACCCCTAATACACATACTGATAAACCCCTGGGACAGGGTCAAATTTTATCCCTGGGTCATGATTTGAGCAAACTCGTGAGAATTTCGTGTAAGAATGCTTCACACCAAATTTGATGAAAATTTGTTTAGCAGTTTAAGGGAAGTTGTTTGAAGCAAAAGTAAGCTACAGATGACAGGACAGATTTAGGGGATGATAACTTTGCTTTGCTCACAAAATAACTTCGCTGATGCAAGGATGGAGAACAATAGCACTAATCTGATAGAACAATATTTGGTGATCTGTAATTAATTTTCAGAATCTGTTTTGCAGTTCATGAGAAGGTTTTTTAAGTTTTTACTACTTTTAGTAACAGCAGTCACCTGAAATTTTAGAACAACAAAAATACTATTATATAGTTTCAAATAAAGTGCTGCTCAAGGACGACGACGACAGATGACAGGCAACACACCATGGCATAAGAGCTAAAAACCTAGGCATTGGTTATCTCAAGCTTACCCTGCTCTGTTTTGGTGGCTGGTTTCCAGTTGTCTGTACTGATAATGGGCAGACAGACCTGTCCCTTCTCATCTACATTGGGATGATATATCTTAGTCTTGAATGTTATTTTTGGCGGTTTGAACGGATATTCGGCTGGATATTCAATTAGGATTCTGAACACTCCAGTTTTGTATGTTTCTCCTGGCTGAATTGAAAAGTTTACATTGACTAGTTAGATAATGACAATACAACATACGGTATTAACAAATCACTTCTGATCAACTGTGGTTTTGAATTTCTGACATTGCTGGAGATTGAATGACCAAGGGAAACACATCAGTTCAATTAAGCATCCAGACACATCAACACATAGGTGCAAATAGTATATGCTGAAGATGACAAGGATTTCACTTAGTTTGGCAATAATTCACAATTAAAACAATGATGAATAAAACAGAAACAAGAGCAGCTGGAGAGTAAATAAATTGTCGCTTCTTACGACATGCATGAGCTGCAGTGATCCTATTCTTGCCGCGACTCATATGGCTCCCTGGAACCACACAACAGTTGGTAATTTAACCACAATAATGAATGTATGATAAATAATAATAATATGAACAGGACACCCATTCAGAGGATCCTTACTCCTCTTCAGAGATCGACAGTTATTATATTCTTACACTGAAACCCACCGGTTGTCATTATTTAAGATGAGGTACAAATGATATACTGGTATGTTTCTCTCTGCACTTCCATACATTGCTCTCTACTAGTATTCATGTTCCATATCATGTTGGATTCCCTTACATGCAAAAATAACCGATAGGCCATTATAAATTAATTGCTAGATAATCATTCAAATTTCAAATTTTTCTTAAAGAACAGGGAGGGCAGGGGGAATTTATTTTTTATTTCTTATTTTTATTTTACGATTGTTGATGTTTTTTTACTAAAAAAAACAAAAACATTTGATGTTTTTTTTGTTTTTTTTATAGATAAAAAGGGTTATGGCAGCATGAAAATTAGGGGGCGGCGGGGATGACAATCTAGCAATTAATTGAGTTACTTCACTTGACCTCTCAAGTTCTCTTGAACGCACACACGTCAAGTTTCATTGATGTACGAGGGGCATTTCAAAAGTAATGCAACTGATTATCGTGCGGCCTCGCCTTACACGGGATTTTCGTGAAAATTGTACCGATGTAGCGAGACATCCATTCTCTACACATACATACCAAGTTTACAGGTGTACACGCAGTATTATCGCTAATACAATGAAAAAAGCAACATATAGTCATTGACACTATAGTAAAATGGTTGGCAAGAGATGTGTGTTGTTCATGGACAGAATGAAGTGTCGTATGCCACCGTCATGAGGTGGATTAGGAAGTTTAAAAGCGGTTGTGACTCCATTAATGATGCACCAATATCGGGACGTCCTTGTAGTGCTACTTCTAACATTATGGTTAACAAAGTATATGATGTTGTTAAGTCTGACGCCAGACTAACTGTTCATCAGATAGCTAGTATAGTTGGTATTTCAGCCGCAAGCGTATTCCGCATTCTAAAACGTAATTTAAATATGAGACGTATTACAGCTAGATGGATCCCTCATTTGTTGTCAGACAAGCAAAAGCGTGTCCAACTTGAAACCGCAAGAAAACTGCTTAAAATGTTTCCAAACTATCAAAGAAAGCAGTTTTCTGACATTATTACTGGAGATGAGACATGGGTTTACTTTTTCGAGCCTACCAGAAAAAAATTAACAACAAAATATGGGCTACTAAAAACTGTCACCGCCCCACAATTGCTAAAAAATTGATCAGTGCTAAGAAAGCAATGTTTGTTATTTTCTTTGATATACGTGGTCCCTTTTATGCAACTGGTTGTACCAAATAGAAAATCTGTGACTGGTATATTTTATAAAGAAAAAGTGTGGAAGAAACTTAAAAAACAATGTTTCAAACGTCACCCACACACTGGCTTAAAGCACCTATCCCTGTTGCATGACAACGCCCCTGCGCATAAGTCTGCTATTGTGACCTCGTTTTTGAACAAGGAAAGGGTTTGAGTTCTTCCACATGCACCATATTCCCCAGACCTAGCCCCGTGTGACTATTTCTTGTTCCCTAAACTGAAAAAAACATTTAGCTGGTAGACGGTATAGGTCCTGACAGGCCCTGGGGTCTGCTGTTTGTCAGTGTATGCTGGGTATACCTGAAAATGAGTATGAAGATGCCTTTAAGAACTGGATAACCGATTAAACGTTTGAAACTTTGTGTACGTAACAAGGGGGATTACTTTGAGGGTATGACGCATAAATAATTTAATATCTATCAAATGCGCGCTTTATATTACCCCAGTTGCATTACTTTTGAAATGCCCCTCGTACAACAATATATAAGAACATGCCTAAAAACTTTAACAGAAAAACCAACTTTGTGTCCAATGCCTGGGAGAGGACAATTATGGTTCCCTTTTTTTCAGAAAATAAAACAAAATAATTTCTTACAGGCATGACCAGCACTTTCCAGTTCAGTATATTTTCTGGATCGTCAACCCTGAATACTTTACCATAGTCGTCTATTTTACGAATATCCTGAAGTTCCTACAACAATAAAATATATATGTACATTATATCAGTATTATCAATTTAGCAGTAAGCTTAAAATTACATATTTTCACACATGATTTGCGGATTCAGCTTAGCTGAAATTAATAAAAAAAATTGTTGTTTGAATGTTGTGAAATAAACAAAAATTATTTTCCCATAGTTAAATAGTCTCTGATATGTGGTGTATTATGTGTACAAGGTTTGCGCTTTATAGTTTGTGCTTAAGTCATTCAGTCTTAGGAATGACTGATGACAAAACACGTTAAATTGTCATGTGATGTATTTAATAGTAATATGTATGGTTGGTCATATGATCTAGAAGTGGTATGATATATGGTCAGTCAGCCGTTGGTTCTCATGGTGGTATGATATATGGTCAGTCAGCCGTTGGTTCTCATGGTGGTATGATATATGGTCAGTCAGCCGTTGGTTCTCATGGTGGTATGATATATGGTCAGTCAGCCGTTGGTTCTCATGGACTTTATACCAAAAAATATGTTGTGTTTTTGTGTTCTTCATTAAAGCCTCATTTAACTTCAGAAATGCACACTTTTTGATAATAACAAAAACAATTGCAATTAAATCATGTGTTTATAGTATTGCTAACACCATTCCTGTAGACCCTTTTAAGTAACTATTTTTAAAAAAGTCAGAAAATAAATAACTTTGATGGAAATGTGTATATCTTCGACGAGCGGACTGAGCTTTTAACTTTTGTTTACATTTTTGTAATTCCGTAATGACTCAGTTGCTTTCCGACTGTACCTCCGCCAGTGTTCGTAAGTACACAAATGGATACTGCAGTGGTAGTATTAAGACTGTTAGATAAAGGTTCAATAAAAAGATTAGAAAAGTTATGGCTTCACTTGGTTTTTATTTTTATTTTTAAAAATATATTGGTGTCTGCAATAAAACTGTATTGGACGTAGTACACATTATATTATTTATACGCACTGATAAAAATGAGTACAGAATACTAGTTTGGTCTAGTAACTCTTGCTCAGGATCCTCCCTTGCATATATGCGGCATACTATCGCATGCGCTATTATGTCACAAATCACTTTATCGAAGTCAATATTGAGAGGCTACCAAGAGTGGTTTGTTTACTAGGTAGTTATTAATAAATTAATTTTATTTTTAATTTTATATGAACGATTCGTCGCTTACGTGCAATATTATTAATTAGTTTGTGGGTTCCAGTTCATTAGTACACTGAGGGGAATAAAGGGGATGTTCTTAAAAACTATCTAACAACAAGCGATTATTTAATTTTTAACCGCATCCCCTACAGTTCCCCATACTAGGTTTCTCTTTGAAGTGAATTGATCATATATTACCGACGCCTTTCTGAACAAGTTTCATAACTCACCGTTTTCTGCCGAAGGTGTTTATCGAAAAGAGACAAACATTAATTTGTAATTAAAACCAGTTCTTAAATATGTACTAATAATATGCTTTATATTTATTTTTTCGTTTGCAGAGTCTCTCAGTGATCAAGTAAACATGTATTCTATCATCTGGAAGAGTAAAACTAACTTAAATTAAAACTAAAAACGACCGTTTCAGAAGTTTAATGAGTTTAATGAGTCTTTAAGGCTACCGGAGGTGTAATATTATGAGAGAATTTCAATGTACATGTAATATGCACCATGAGGAAGACATTCAGTTAAAATGTTAATCTGTTTTAGAGACATGAACCTGCCATGTCATGATTACCGTAGATCAATTTAATTTTGTAAATTTGAACAAAAGTTATTCTTGCATACAAGATAAGGATATCTGCATTTTTACAGGGGTAAGATTTTTCTATCTCGCCCTAGGGTCGAGATAAAATTCTCAATGTGATGTCAGAAACATCTCTGATGTAACATACGGTATTAAAAATGTGGCCTTTTCGTTTCATAAGAAAAATCCATCCCTTGGAATTACTGCTTTTGCAGTAACTTGCCATCTCTGGAGCCTAGCTCCTATATAAAAACAGTTATCCATTTTTTTACCTGGATCTCTTATACACATGATAGATTCTTATAATATTAAACATTTTAATGCTTTAATTAAGAACAACTTCATCTCTTTAAACATTCTGTTTCTAGGCTACCCTATTGCTTGTTTGCCACTTCTGACTCATACCATTTTGGGGTGGGTAGGTAGGTTGGTAAATTCTTTTATTTTTTTTTATAATTAATCAGAGAATCTTTTTAAAGACATGTTATTAGTAATGCCCGTGAATATTTTGAATAAACACAAATTATCTTGCTTCATAACATTTATTTCTATCAATAACTTAAAACATAAGGAACCCATGCTAATATTTGTAAAATATGTAATATAAATGCATTCATTTTCATTTGTTGTTGTTTCTGGAAACATTTCATAAAACAGCTGGATATCTTTACACTTTTGTCACGAAACAAAATTTCTTGCACACCAGACATAGATATCCAAGTTATTTTACCAGGTACAGAAATGTTATCCTATACCTTGTCCAAGCTTCCTTTCACTGTGACATAATGGTTTGTTTTTTAATGGGGTTTAACGCCATTTTCAACACATTTCAGGTTTTATATGGCATATCCAGTTTTACAGGTAGAGGAAGACCTCAGACTGAGTAGAACCATCATTCTTCAGCAAGTAACTTGAAACTTTCTCACATTAAGTTTTTGGAGCGAGCGGGTCTCGAACCTACTACCTTAGCGGTGACAGGTAAGTGATCTTGAGACGGCACCTTAGACCACTCAGCCACAGAGGACCCTGTGAAATGATGTATAAACATGTGATATAAATGGTGTTAAGACGCTCACATGTTTTTACTTGTCACGGACCGCGGCGTGGACTAGTGGTAGAGCGTCAGCCTCGCATGCGGAAGGTCGTGGGTTCAATCCCCGGCCGGGTCATACCAAAGACTTTAAAAATGGTACTTGAAGCTTCCTCGCTTGACGCTCAGCATTTAGAGGAGAGTTCTAGGTCTGGTCGGCCCGGTGTCAGTATAATGTGACTGGGTGGGGTATCATACCATGTGTCTGCGGCATGATACTCCAGTGTGACAGCGCTTAGAATACTGTCTCAAGTAGACACCGTCGCGATATGACTGAAAAATTGTTGAAAGCGACGCTATACACCATACAACTACAACTCACTTGTCACTTTTTTCAGTTTGAATGGACTGAACCTATGCAGAACTTGTAGTTGAGAAAGTAAGCATTATCTGTTTTCCTACAGCATTCCAATGTTAAAATGGAAGTGCCTTACAGGGCCCTAATATACCATAGCCCCTTTATTTGAACAAATTAAAAACCTGTGCTTGTCCAGATCATTTATACAAAATCAGGGCCTCCTCCGGCTACTTTTTTCTTTTCTCCACTATTTTCGCCATACAGGCTTCTCCACAGGTCATTTTAGCACAGGGGCACCTCAGCACTTGACTATCAGAAATGGTATTCCCCTAGCGCTTGAATTCTTTAACAAAATTTTGCAAAAGCTTCTTTTCCTCTAAATCATTAATTTTCTTTGCATATCTTTTCCCATTTAATGCCTAAAATGAAACATACTAAATATGATGACTTTAACTGATTAATACAAGTAAAATATATTTCAATGAGTGCCTTACACAGTGCTTGAAAATGTGTTTAAGGTGTTTACGCACTCTTACCCCAGCGCTTGTATTCCCTTCCTGTGGAGAAACCTGCTATATTGGAAAAATTGGAGCCAATTAAAAAAAATTGGGAGCCAAATCAAGAGCCATTTTTGCAGACAACCAAATTTAGTACCTCGTAGCCAATATTCTTCGAATTGTTATCAAACTACTGATAAGTCACCTCATAATTAAAATATAATTTTGAAATTTGTTTTCTTTTACTTGTTTTAGCTTTTGAATTAAACATGATTTTTATGAATATAAGTTTAAATGCATATTGCAATACTATTAAACATTATAGTCCTGTGGGTTGTTGTTCAAAGCGCCCAGTTGATAACTAGGGGAAACAACAATTGGTAGTAAGTTGTTGGCAAATGATGCATTAATTTTAATGGGGTGCAGTCAAATTGGCAAATACAACAACTTGACTGGGTGATTCTTGAGAAGATTTTAGAAAATTCACAATTTTTTTCCATTTTTGGGTCCCTGCTGGTTCGTTATGGATAGTTCCCATTTAAGGCATAATACCACCATTGGAAACAGGAAAAGCTTCCGTTGGGTAATCGCATAAAGTAGGTTATAAATAACCCCTGATTTTCTTCTTTCAAAATGCATTTTCCTTATTTCAATGCTCATATTTTAGTTTGAATGGCATTATTGATGTATTTTGAACATTTTGAAAGCTTTGTCATGTTTGAAATGTGAATTTAAAAAAAAATTGATGCTTGGAAATTGAGGTATGTCAGAATATATGATGTCGGAAGTCTACTTTCACTTTGCCAACAGTGTACATACTGAACCAAAAAAAAATCTCATAATATAATGCCATATGACTCCTCCTTTTCTCATTATATTTTGGTAGTGCAGAGGTTGACAAACAATAAAATGTAGGTTTCACTTCTTTCATTTGGGTCTCTCTATGAATGACCAGCTTCAAACGTTTATTATTTACTATAAAATAAAGAACAAAAATAAATGGTGAGGTTACACCTATAGCCCCAAAACTTTCTGCCCCTGCAGGGAAAAATTGTAGGACAGGTTATTTGATGACAGTTGTTTTCTGTACCTGTTAGTTAAGTTTCAGTGTTCTAAAAGTACACAATTAAACAGCAGCATTAAAACTGTTTAAGGTGTATAATCAAGTCTGTTGTTATGTTTACTTGCATTATGCCCTTACTTTTACATGATGATATATCTAGTTGCCTTCATATGGCTTCGGGGCTAAGTGATTGTTTTCTATCGGTCGTTGCTATGACGAGAATTAGGCCCTGATAATTAATTATGCACACTTGGTTGCAATATAAGTTACGGCTTTATTTATACTTGATTTATGTCAATTTATTTTTCACCACCGTTTATATGTGCGCCCGCTAACGCATCAAGGCCAATATCAAAGAGCCAATTCTATTTTTGGCAGGAATCCCGCAGCCTCCGCAAAACATTGAATTTGGTTCATCAAATTTTTCACTTATCTGACAGGACAACCAGACAGGAAAGGGGATGAGTGGAATTTTCTTTCCCCATCAGACCAATACAGCACACCGATAGCCTACGCAGTGATCTCCCTTTACAAACAGAGGATTACTGTACTGTAAGGGAAGTAGCGGCTGTCGTGGAGTTAGCTGATAGCAATGATGAATATCGTTGCGAGTTATACTCATCTGCGGTACCGGAAGCATTTTTTGTTAACAATTAATTCTGTATCTTCTCGCACGAAAAATAGCATGAGCGATCTGTAACAACAACAAATTATGTATTTAAAGCATTCATTTGGAACACTTGTTGGTTGTACTGAGATATTTTAGTTGAGTCAGAAAAATACACTTTTTGCTATTTTAACCGCGCCACTGATAAAATTATTGCGTCAAAAACACAAGAAACACACTCTCGCGGAAACACTGATATTTTACTTAAATTAACATATACTCAACCAGCACTGAGTATTTGAAAATGAAAAAAGAAGATATATTTTTCACGCCTATTTAGGCCGCGGTACAATAAGTAAGATTAAGATCACTGTACTGCTTTGTTCTAACCGTAACAATCATTGTCGAAAGGAGTATGCAATAACCAGGATAAATTCTATTTGACAGTAATAAGAAACAGCTGTCATGGTTGGAAACTTCAATGTGCTGCTACTGAAGAGAAACATGAGTCTTGTTAAAACAAGTTAAATATTTTTTATTTGACACAAAATGTATTGTTAATATTTTCAGCATTTAAATTTCATAGTTTAAATATATCCTTGCAGTACCATGGTTCGATATGCTAAGGTATAAATTCACAACAATAAATGAGTTAATTTATTTCACAAGAAAATTTCTACTTGCTTGTTTGAATAATTCCACCTCCCTCTAAAAAAATGTTCGAGTTAATATTATTCACTAAAACGACCATGTAAAATCAGTCGGAAAACAGTCATGTAAATAAATATAGCAAATGAATGCTTTAAATATATAATTTGTTGTTGTTACAGATCGCTCATGCTATTTTTAATGTGAGAATAGCGAGAAAATATAAATGGCCTCGAACCAAGGTTTTGTCTCGATTTATGGGCCTTCTATGACACAGTGCACACGCCATAATAACTTGTTTTAAATATATTCTATGGAGGTAAGTTATCAAAATGTTTATGGATAGTTGAAAATTTACCTTAAAACACTATTCCCAAATTATGGTTATTAAAACCCCTCATTTTTGTACCCAAAATTTAAAATTTGAAATGTCTCTGTCGCCATTTTATCAATTGGGATTACGTGGCGGAAGTTGAAATATGTATTTAGGTCAAGTAAAAAAAATATGTTTTTTGTACTGATAACCCTTCGCCCCAGTTTACTATTTTTTACTTTTGTTATTATTTTTGAAGTCTACTCGCAGCCAGTCAGAAGCAAGTATTCACATTCTAAATGGGATATTCTGAATAATGGGAACTCATGTAAACCTTTAGACCCAATGTTTTCGCAGCACTTTTGTATTTAGGTTAAAAAGGTGAGATATTTGTATGTCCTCTATTTAGCAAAACGGAAAATACGTATAAGACTAAAACCCATACCTGCGATGTTTTTTAAAGATTTCATTGCTTTGAAATGTTGTTTTAAATTCATAAAATTAAAAAAGAAATCATAATTAATAGTATTGAATGTGTTCGAGTTGTTAAGTCATGTGGTTATGGTTGTGCTTTGAGACTGTATTTATTTACATGACTGTTTTTTTTACTGTTTTACATGGTCTCTTTAGTGAATTTTATCAATTGGAACATTTTTTAAGAGGGAGGTTAAATTATTCAAACAAGTGAGTAAAAATTTTCTTGTGAAATAACTTAACTCATTTATTGTTTTGAATTTGTAGTTAGCATATCAAACCTTGGTACTGCGAGGATATATAAATAGTTATATCAAAAACGAAACAGCACAGCTCGAGTTTCATTTAATTCAATTTCCAAAGCGAGTGGTTTGGTACCTTGCCAGAGAGAAGAAAGTTGGGAGTGATAATTAAGGAGTATCCTAGTTGAGAAAGGATGCGAGGTGTAAGAACTGTCGAAATTAACGTTGCCAAGATCAACTTTGTAGTCAAGAATAAGACTTCCGCTTCGCAATGACTTACAATTTTTCAATTTGAAACGACTGTGAAAAATCGATATTTTATTGTATAATTTGTTGTTAAACATTCTGTCAGCTATGAACTTTATATAAAATATATTTTGTTGCGAGAGTAATAAATAGAAGCGAGTTCTAACAACGTATCTAAAGAAATATCCCGAATATTAGTAATTGTTACCCAACCTTCATTAGTCGCCTGGACGCTGCCATCTTGGAATTGTCACGTGACTCGCAAAACGACCGACAATTCAAGGGAAACAACTCGCTACCAAATACCCCTCGTTTTAACCAATAAGTCACTGCTTTACTTTGCCGCGTAATCAAATTAACATATATTGTATTATACAAGAAACTCTTGACCTATATAAAGCATCTGTACTACTTAATAAATCGATCTATAATATTTCAATTATTATATTAATTATAACTAGGAATTATATAGAGAAGGAAAGGCAACTGATTGAGATTGTGTGAACGCTCGCATATGAATTCACGCAAAATCCCGCAATATGTCGTTTTTAATAATCTTAACATCAATTCATCTCAGGAACACAAATCAAATTTCTTAAACTGCAGAATGATATTGTCATCAAAACAATACCATTCCCAGAAATGTATGGTTAAAATTGTTGAAGTACTTGAGATTACAAAATTTGTATACTGCACCTTGAATAACGACAAATTACGATAAATTTTCCTTCAAACCTCAATATCTTTAACCCAAGAGCATTTTGCGTGATTGAAACATGTTTAAACATCTAAGATTACATACAACTTGCAGTTTATGTACAAGAAATCAGTTGCCTGTGAAATATGAATGATTAATTTGCAAATTATGAATTCTTCGTATGCTGCATGTGGGACTATTTCAGACATCCCACTGGCTTATCGGGAAAAAGTTACCGTCCTTGATATCGACCGTTTTTATCACTTACCTGGCTAAACCGTCATATTTGATTTACATAGAAACATTTCATCGTTATAACTTTTTCATTATTAAATTGCCAGCCTATTACAACATCTAGTCATTAAGTTAAAAATATAACCTTTATTATGATAAAATAAAAATTTAAATAAGTTATGCCTTCTTGCTTCCTTTTTTAATTTTATAACAGCATATATGCTCCTTATATGTTCTATATAAAAAAATACTCAAAACACGTTTCGGCCACTTTTAATGTCTTATAAACCTTAATTACGATTTTTTTACGTATACGTTTATTGCAAATAAAAGTCTCTTTACAATGATATTTAAATATAAAAAAATATATTAATTGCATATTGCTTCCATTTTGATTTGAAAATGAGATAAAAAGTAATTCTGATTTATTTTCCGTGTAACCAATACAGCGTACTATTGTACCCAATGTAGCGTATTATTGAACCCCATGCAGTTGTTGCCGGTCAGCGCCGAATGTGTGTAAACACATGGTGATATTGCAAGTTGTGTATAGTTTTAAAGTGTGTTGTTTTGTTTTATGTATTTCACTTATAAATATTGTAAAGCAAAGCTTTATATTAATTTCATATTTTTAACTAAAAAACTTTAAAAAAACGTTCAAATTAAAATATATTTCTTATGTAATCGTAAACATTATTTAATTGTCTATTTTTAGCACACATTTATATTTTAATATCTTTTTTATAAAATAATTCAGTGGACATGAAAAGAAAAATGAATAAAGAATATGTAAAATTGAGATACTATATTGTATCAAAACCAAAATACCATCACACGGACTCAGAGTGCAAACAATATCGATATAGACGGAGAGCCTGAGCGTCAAACAATGTAGACGGGGACTAAAATACAAACAATGTACATGGAAAATGATAGCCAAACTATGTAGATGTAGACTGAGAGCCAAACAATGTAGACAGAGACTGAGTGTCTAGCAATGTAGATTGTGTCTGACAGCGAAACAATGTTTATGGAGAATGAGAGTCAAACAATAAGATGCCGACCGAGAGCCAAACAATGTACATGGAGACTGAGAGTCAAACAATATCGATATAGACGGAGAGCCTAACAATGTAGATTGAGACGTGAGAGCCAAGTATAGACGGACACTGAGAGACAAACAATGTATATGGAGACTGAGAGCCAAACTCTGTAGATGTAGACTGAGAGCAAAACAATGTAAATGGAGATTCAGAGCCAAACAATATAGACGGAGGTTGAGAGCTAAACAATGCAGATGCAGACGGAGAGCCAAACAATGAAGATGGATATTAAGATCAAAACAACGTATATTGAGACTGAGAGCCAAACAATGTAGATGGAGACTGAGCATCAAACAATGTAGATGGAGACGGAGAGCCAAACAATGTAAACGGAGACTAAGAGACAAACAATGTACATGGAGACTGATAGCCAAACTATGTAGATGTAGACTGAGAGCCAAACAATGTAGAAAGAGACTGAGTGTCTAGCAATGTAGATTGTGTCTGAGAGCGAAACAATGTTTATGGAGAATGAAAGTCAAACAATTAGATGCCGACTGAGAGCCAAACAATGTACATGGAGATTGAGAGTCAAACGATATCGATATAGACGGAGAGCCTAACAATATAGATAGAGACTGAGAGCCAAACAAAATAGACGGAGACTGAGAGACAAACAATGTACATGGAGACTGAGAGCCAAATTTTATAGATGTGGATGTAGACTGAGTGTCAAACAATATATATGTAGACTTAGAGTCAAACAATGTAGATGAAGACTGCTAGCCAAACTATGTAGATGTACACGGAGAGCCAAACGATGAGGATGGAGATTGAAGTCAAAACAACGTATATTGAGACTGAGAGCCAAACAATGTAGATGGAGAATGAGCGTCAATGCAGATGAAATCCTCACTAAATCTAGTGGAAGGTTGTTGTTTTACAATTGCTACAATCGCCGGTCGTTGATGATTGAGGGCCTTTTACTGTCTCTCTCTATCTTTCATATGTCTAATAAAGTAACCTCATTATCTTGTGTTTGAACAAACACGTTTGAGCCCATATCTACTGTGGAGTTCAAAGTTTGGCAACTGGTTATTCTTACACTCTAGCTTTTATTATACTGGTCTGATTTCAGTATTTCCTGCTAAATTAAGTTTTCTTTATCCTAAAGTATTTTATAGACTGCGAGCCAAACAATGTAGATGTATACGAAACGCCAAACAATGTAGAAGACGATTGAATGCCAAACAATGTGGATGTAGACTGAGAGCCAAACAATGTAGATGGAGACTGAGAAATAAATAACAGTGAAATAAATCAGTCAGTGGCCTGTTTAGCAAAATAGTAATAAATTGCTATATTAGGCTGATAGCCGATATATTGTTTTGAACAGCACGACTATTGTTATTGTGGCGTCCAAGTCCAGTGGTCGTGTCATTGCATTAGTATTCCAGGGTCCCGGGTTTGATCCTCGGTTATGGCATTGATAAGTATTTTCCACATGTCGCACCAATCAGTGTTGTTGAGTTTCTAATCAGTACTGTACTGCTCTTGCGCTTATGGTATTTTATTTATAGACTATAGATATGAAGCAAGAGCAGATTCAGTGGGGTACCCGCCCGCCCCCACAAAAAAAAGAAAAAAAGAAGAAATTGGCGAGCATAGGTTTTTCTTCTACACATTTACTCTGAACTCAAGTTACCATTTAAACGAATTGTGTTAAAACAAATTAAGCACATATTTAAAGTACATGCGACGGATTGTTCAAAGGAGCAGTCGACTAGTGACGGCCTATCTCTCGCCGTTAAAGCCGTAGGTTCGGCCTCAATCGGTCCAAAAACTCCATCGGAGAAAGTATACGATTTACTTGCGGAAGGAAAGTGGTTCTACTCAAATCTATCTTGAGGTCTTCGTCAACTAATAAAACTGGATATGCAATACATAATCAGCCATTTGTTGAAATTGACGTTAAGCACAATTGAGGACCTCAGTGTAGATTGAACTTAAACCAACCTTGGAGTTTAACGTAAAATAAAGAAACACACAATCATTAATATTAATGTTTATTGTCATACACGTATATCAGTAACTTATATCCTGTGTCTGTGTAATCTATTATAAAAAATGTATGTTATTTTAATAGGGTTAATATTTTCAATAAGAAAAAGTCATAAAATATATATATTATTTTAATAATTTTTTTTTCGACTTCTCTGCAGCTTGAACATACGACATTCAGAGTGACAGTTAAAGGCGTATGCCACTGCACCACTTTGGAGCCTAATAATAATACAACAGTAAACACCTTTTAAAGTTGTTTGATAATGAAAGGGGCATCATTCTAGTTGACCGGAACTGGAATTAATTCATACGTTTGATATACGTTTTATGTTATGCAAATTGTTGTAACCGACTAAAACGTTTTGCTGGTGAGTATAAAATACCTCGAAATGTGTACATAGCGTCCATTTATATTTGGCGGTTTGCTAGTACAGCAGATAGCTTAGTTTTCAATTCCTTATTAAATAGATCTTAACCCATCTTGTGGGATGCGGTTGCCATGCAATTGCTACAATCGCCGGTCGTGGATGATTGAGCATCCCTTTCACTGTCTTATCTCTATATTTCTTCTGTCTAATAAAGTAACATCCTTTTCTTGTGTCTGAAGAAACCGTTTGAGTTCATATTTTGGTAACTGGTTATTCTAACACTGGCCTTATTTCATTATTTTTTGATAAATTTTCTTTCTTTATTTACTGAGAGTTAATGTAGACGCCGACTGAGAACCAAACAATGTACATGGAGATTGAGATCCAAACAATATCGATGTAGACGGAGAGCCAAACAACGTAGATAGAGACTGAGAGCCAAACAGTATAGACGGACACTGAGAGACAAACAATGTACATGGAGACTGAGAGCCAAACTCTGTAGATGTAGACTGAGAGCAAAACAATGTAGATGGAGATTCAGAGCCAAACAAAAAAGACGGAGATTGAAAGCTTAACAATGCAGATGTAGATGGAGAGCCAAACAATAAAGATGGAGACTGAGCGTCAAACAATGTAGACGGGGACTAAAATACAAACAATGTACATGGAAAATGATAGCCAAACTATGTAGATGTAGACTGAGAGCCAAACAATGTAGACAGAGACTGAGTGTCTAGCAATGTAGATTGTGTCTGACAGCGAAACAATGTTTATGGAGAATGAGAGTCAAACAATAAGATGCCGACCGAGAGCCAAACAATGTACATGGAGACTGAGAGTCAAACAATATCGATATAGACGGAGAGCCTAACAATGTAGATTGAGACGTGAGAGCCAAGTATAGACGGACACTGAGAGACAAACAATGTATATGGAGACTGAGAGCCAAACTCTGTAGATGTAGACTGAGAGCAAAACAATGTAGATGGAGATTCAGAGCCAAACAAAATAGACGGAGGTTGAGAGCTAAACAATGCAGATGCAGACGGAGAGCCAAACAATGAAGATGGAGATTAAGATCAAAACAACGTATATTGAGACTGAGAGCCAAACAATGTAGATGGAGACTGAGCATCAAACAATGTAGATGGAGACGGAGAGTCAAACAATGTAGAAAGAGACTGAGTGTCTAGCAATGTAGATTGTGTCTGAGAGCGAAACAATGTTTATGGAGAATGAAAGTCAAACAATTAGATGCCGACTGAGAGCCAAACAATGTACATGGAGATTGAGAGTCAAACGATATCGATATAAACGGAGAGCCTAACAATATAGATAGAGACTGAGAGCCAAACAAAATAGACGGAGACTGAGAGACAAACAATGTACATGGAGACTGAGAGCCAAATTTTATAGATGTGGATGTAGACTGAGTGTCAAACAATATATATGTAGACTTAGAGTCAAACAATGTAGATGAAGACTGCTAGCCAAACTATGTAGATGTACACGGAGAGCCAAACAATGAAGATGGAGATTGAGATCAAAACAACGTATATTGAGACTGAGAGCCAAACAATGTAGATGGAGATTGAGATCCAAACAGTATAGACGGACACTGAGAAACAAACAATGTACATGGAGACTGAGAGCCAAATTCTGTAGATGTAGACTGAGAGCAAAACAATGTAGATGGAGATTCAGAGCCAAACAATATAGATGGAGATTGAGAGCTAAACAATGCAGATGTAGACGGAGAGCCAAACAATGAAGATTGAGATTGAGATCAAAACAACGTATATTGAGACTGAGAGCCAAACAATGTACATGGACACTGAGCGTCAAACAATGTAGATCGAGTCTGAGAGTCAAACAATATTTACGGAGACGGAGAGTCAAACAGTGTAGATAGAGATTGGGAGCCAAACAATGTAGACGGAGACTAAGAGACAAACAATGTACATGGAGACTGATAGCCAAACTATGCAGATGTACACGGAGAGCCAAACAATGAAGAAGGAGATTGAGATCAAAACAACGTATATTGAGACTGAGAGCCAAACAGTGTAGATAGAGACTGAGTGTCTAGCAATGTAGATTGTTTCTGAGAGCGAAACAATGTTTATGGAGATGAGAGTCAAACAATTAGATGCCGACTGAGAACCAAACAATGTACATGGAGATGGATGTAGACTGAGTGTCAAACAATGTATATGTAGACTGACTGTCAAACTATGTATATGTACACGGAGAGCCAAACAATGAAGATGGAGATTGAGATCAAAACAACGTATATTGAGACTGAGAGCCAAACAATGTAGATGGAGAATGAGCGTCAATGCAGATGAAATCCTCACTAAATCTAGTGGAATGTTGTTGTTTTACAATTGCTACAATCGCCTGTTATGGATGATTGAGCGCCTTTTACTGTCTCTCTCTATCTTTCATATGTCTAATAAAGTAACCTCATTATCTTGTGTTTGAACAACCACGTTTGAGTCCATATTTACTGTGGAGTTCAAATTTTGGCAACTGGTTATTCTTACACTCTAGCTTTTATTATACTGGTCTGATTTCAGTATTTCCTGCTAAATTAAGTTTTCTTTATCCTAAAGTTTTTTTATTGACTGAGAGCCAAACAATGTAGATGTAGACGAAAGGCCAAACAATGTAGATGGAGAATGCGAGCCAAACAATGTAGATGACGATTGATTGCCAAACAATGTGGATGTAGACTGAGAGCCAAATAATGTAGATGGAGACTGAAAAATAAATAACAGTGAAATAAATCAGTCAGTGGCCTGTTTAGCAAAATAGTAATAAATTGCTATATTAGGTTGATAGCCGATATATTGTTTTGAATTGCACGACTATTGTTATTGTGGCGCCCAAATCCAGTGGTCGTGTCATTGGATAAGTATTCCAGGGTCCCGGGTTTGATCCTCGGTTATGGCATTGATAAGTATTTCCCACATGTCGCATCAATCGGTGTTGTTGAGTTGACTTCGAGCGGTGGTGGGGGATAACAAGTGCTGCTAGGATTGCATTCAGTTAGCTTAAACGTTTAATTTGTTTGCAAACGTTTGATAACCAAAGTGAACTGAACATGTTAGCTTTAAACGTTTGCTAACAGATTAAACACCTCCGTGAGCTGTTTGCTAGTCTGGTACCCTGCCCAACTTCATTCCGTTACGCTTTATTACGTAATGGTGGGTAACGGATGAACTTGGACATGGTACAAGACTAGCTGTTTGCTTGTGTTTATTTACGTGACCTAATGGTAAGTGTAGGGACAACACCGAGTAGACCGGTTCGTTCGTTAGGTCACCGTTTGCGTTTATAAACAGAGCAAACATGTTTAATCGTGATGAACGCAGCCAACGGTACAGTGTTATCTCGACTCGTCTCGCCTTGTCACAGAAAGTATCTAATATTTATAATATGTACCATCAGAAAAACAGGCATATCTTTAAAGGGAGTATATCAGGGTAAAAATTATAAATGTGTAAAAAAATAAAATTATTTTTAAAATGGATAAAATGCATTCCATTATCATTCATAAATAAAGTCCGAATGGTTTGGTATTCCAAATCCACCAAAACGTGACACAATTTAAATATCAATTGTGTCACGTTTTGGTGAATTTGGAATACTATGGTCTGACTTATGTTTTGAAAAATAAATTGCAGACAGCCCAGAATACGTAAAGATTTGCGCTAGACATGGATCCTAGAGCGTATATTGGATCGGAAGTTTCAGTCTGTTAACTGGTGTTAATCAGATTGTCTGTTGTCATGTGTTTAAGATAAAAAATGGGTTAGTCACTGATTATATGGGAGAATATTTTGCTCAACAGAATGCTATTCATTCTTACAGGTAAAGACTAAGTCACAAGGGTGCTTATGCTGTCCCTATTGTTAAAGGGTTTGGAGGTAAGTCCTTCTTCTTCAGAGGATGTACTTTGTGGAACAGTTTATCTACCAGTATCACTCAGATTGAGAAACTTCCTTGTTTTACGACTGCTATTAAGTCTCATTTGCTTGATAACTTAGCATAATTTTTAATTACATTTTTTCTATACAAATGCATTATTATATCATGTAAGATTTAAGTATGTGGTATTTATTTAAACATGTGATAAATTAAATTCAACTGTGCAAGCAAGGAATTATATAGAGAAAGAAAGGCAACTGATTGAGATTGTGTGAACGCACGCGTATACACGCAAAATCTCGCAATATGTCGTTTTTAATTATCTTAACTTCAGTTCATCTCAGGAACACAAATCAAAATTCTTACACTGCAGAATGAATTTTTTATCAAAACAATACCATTCCCAGAAATGTATGGTAAAAATTGTTGAAGTACTTGAGATTACAATTTGTGTATACTGCACCTTAAAAAATGACAAATTATGATAGATTTTCCTTCAAACTTAAATATCTTTTATCCAAGAGCATTTTGCGTGATTTTCATCTAAGATTACATACAACTTTTATGTACAAGAAATCAGTTGCCTGTGAAGTATGAATGATTAATTTGCAAATGTGCTGTTTCATCAACATTTAGTAAGGAAAATGCAAGTTTCCTTGGTGATATATTTAATCAACTTAATACTGATATTGCATGTGATAGTCTACTTATTTCTTTATAAGTTATTAGTACAATTAATTTCTATGATATGTAAGGTTTTGATTGTTAGGGAATTCCTTTTTCAATACTAGAGATTAAAGCACATATTTTCCTGCAGCCGGAAGGTGGCAGGGTCAGTCAGAACCTAGCCGGGTTTTAGTATTACCCAACAACTACAACAACAGCAATGGCAGCCTCCTTGTGTTATCGCCGACTTTACTTAAGTTTGAGAAAAACTTGCAATAGACGTCTGTATCGAAAGCTTTCATCAGTTAACAATGTTGGAACCCAATTTAAAACCGACAGTGATTCAGAGAAGAAAACTCACTTTGGCTTTCAAACTGTAACAGAAGAAGAAAAAGAGGAAAAAGGTGTTACTTGTTTTCGATGAATTACAATAAAGGGGTTTCGTACATCTACAATTTCGCACCACTACCATTTCGTACCAAATTGAGGGGTTTCGTACCACACATATATTAATACATAAACTTTATAGTGTTTCGCACCATGATTAGGGGTCACAATCATATACTTATGATGGTATTTCTTTTAATTACTGTGTGATAGTATTGAATTATTATTATTTGGTGTTAAACTCTAGCTATAACATTATATATACCGTATATCTAATACCGCGATATACCTATTACCGCGAATGCCCGTATAAAAACAATCTGTGAAGACATGCGCAAAGTTCCAACTTCAGTTAGCATCGGCATTTGTTTGCATTTCGTTTCGCCAACTGTTTATTACTCAGCATACTTTAGTAACCTTATTACTGTTTATGATTGACGCCATTCTTTACATGGTTGAAAACAAATTTAGACTCACTATTAGGTATGACCAGTATACTTTTATATTTGTTATATTAACGAGAAATTAGATATATTTTTTATAAATATACATCATTCATAACACAACATTATATATGTTGGTGATTTTATCATATTTACAGTCAATAACAACACTAGGGCTGTTCCAATTGTATACCGGTTTATTGCGGTTCGTTTCTGAGCAATATGCATTTTGTATCGGCAGGGCCATATTGCGATACAGTCGTAGGTCATGCATAATTCTATTGCCTTTAAAATAAAGCTGAAAAACAGCATCAAATCTATTCAAATGATCAAATATTGAGAGATAAAGCAAATAGTCTTACTTCTGTATTCTATTTATAAATCATAAATATGCAGGGCTCACGCTGTGTTGCCAAAGGTGCCCATTTGCGATGGAAAATATATCAAAGATATTTCGCAAATAAATAAATTTAAACAAAAATTTAGGGTGAAAGGCTATTTCAATATGTAACTAAATCTGATAAACGATTGAAAACACAGTTGAAATAGTTTATTTATGTATATAAAACCATTTCCTCCTTTGTTTTATCAAATTGCCTTGATGTTGACCTTTAAAAATGGTTGCATTTACAGTCAGCGCCTTTTTTTCGTAGTGTGGCTCCGTTTAAGTTTCTTGCAATAATGGGACGTTTTAGGCGGGTTTTTTTCAGTCCTGCAAGTAGAGCTAGTATCAGTTCTAAAGGCCTGACTTCCACATTTCAAATGTTCAATACTTATGTGTGTACAAATACTACATTTAATTAAATAAAACCCTGTTTGACATTCAAACTTTAAATTTCATTTTGCATTTTAAAAAAATTAAGAAAATTGGAAAAAATAAAAACAAACAATAAATTGTTTTGCAGAAACATAGTCTATTTATAAACATCAGGTAGAGCTAGTACTGATTCTAGTTTCTAGAGCTCCAACTTTGCATTTCGGTATGTGTATATGAATTCTAAAATGTGTTAATAAAACTCCAATTGGCATTCAAACTTTAACTTTAATTTGCATATCAAAATAAAATGCAATTGGAAACAAATAAAAACATATATAACAAACAATAAACTGTTCTGCGTTACCGACAAAATACGAAACTATTTGTCACTTGATACTTGTGTATTTCAAATCAATGAGAACTACAAAGCAAAAGTAAGATTGTTTTCTAATGTTAAGCAGTGTATCATATAATTGCATAGCGGCCTACCCATATCGCGGTACGTATTGTATCGGAAGTGTCCTGGCAATACACAGCCCTAAACAACACAGACACAAAATAATATAATACAGTCAAAACTCTTGAGCAACTATAGTCCAATAGAAATACAATTTATTTTAGCAAAACCTGAAACTTAAAGTAACAGAATGTTTTTTTGCGATTTTTACAAGTCAGTTATTCACCATTTTTGGAAGATGACCCATACCATTGAAATTCGGAATTTTAGCGGCGTTTTCATTAATATTGGGAAAACTTTTGCATAAAATATATATTTGTTCAACTTCATATAATTGTGTACACTTGCTTCTCTGGCCGTTTAATTAAATAATCAATGTCCTACTCAATTCAATATAGGGAAAACTTTGTTTATTTTATCGAGGAATTATGGCAAGTTTAAATTTATAATTATTGCAGTTTTCAATTGGGAATTTTGACCTTTCAATTGTGAAAAAAAGATACTATTTGCCATTGGGAATATTTTCCCAATAACAGCTATAAAAATGGCCAAAAAATACCCCTGCAAGTATATATACTCCTTGTTAACATACAAAAAGTTTAGGAAAATCAAAGAATATGAATTTTTTTTTTTAAGGTTTTGTTGATATGCATATTTATGATTTATATAAAATGAGAAAATGTGTAATTATCTGTTCAGGTAGAAAGGATAGATGTGTATACTAAATAATCATGTTTTGTTGACATTTTCATATAGACTCAGTGATAACATTATGTTATGTTAATCTACCTGCTTTTGTTAGTGCTTGATATTAAAAGAACACATGATATGAGATAACAATAGTTTAAGAAAACCTCACCCACCCCTAATATGATGTGAACAAAAAAATTATGGTACTTCAAATATTTATCATTTGCATCCCACTTGTTATATTACTGGTTTGTATCTACTATATTACAACTTTTCCACGTACATATGAATGCCTTCAAAGTGCCCTACTTTGACTGTAACAGTATTCACACGGGAACATAGGGAAAACTCCAGCCCGTGCTTCATACATGTGCATCGTGTCATGCAGCAATCTGACTTTACACTTACAATTAACCACTTTCAATAAATTAACATTTCCTTAACTTTTTTATTGTATAGAAATGTAATGAAGGATCTCAAAACCACTTGGAAACCAAATGTTACTTTAAGTTCCAGTACCTGGGGTAACTTGATTGGACTACTAGTCAAACCTGTATGTTTAGCACAGTAAACTATTGTTGACATTATTATACAGAAAAAACTTACACATATGAACTAAAGATTAAAAAAATACATTTCACTTTAGTGACTATATGTTGTGTATATTGCTGATTTTATTGAAGTAATAATAACAATAATATAATAAAATTAATAAAATAATTTTTAGATAGAAAAAAATCACAAAATAATCACAAGCACTGGTTTTATTTATTACAGTTATCTGATTAAAAGTCACACTCACAATTTAAATAACAACCAATTTCATTTTTTTTAAATGGTGACTTTGTTTTTGCACATATATTCAATACATGAAATATATACAGTTATGTAGGTATATTACAGTAATTACACTATTCGGTTATAATCATCTCAGTTGGTGGCATCATCATCTTCTCCTTGCTTTGCTGGAACGGGATCCATACCTAGAAGTTTGCTGATCGTGCATAATAAAACTGAAGTTGTAATCTCATCGTCCTCGTAGTCATCCGAGTGCTTGTAGAGTTGACTGTAAATCCTTCTTTATTCCTGTGTACCAGTAGTCTCATCAGTAGATTTTCTCCAATTAAATGTATTTGCATGTCCACGTCTTTAGCTTTGCTGTGCAGAAGTGGTATGAGAATGTAGAACGAGACGCTTCTGTTGGCCCTTGGTGATTTATCTGTGCCATTCTGGAAAAAAAATGTAAAACATAAGTTTTATTATAGCCAACACATTATTATTATTAAATGTATCAAAATACTGAGAATCAATAAATCGTGCATTTTGTAGTAAAGTAAAAAAATATAGCGGTATTTTATTACATGTTTATGCTACGTCTAATAACAAAAGCATTATTTTCAAATTTATATCTAATTTCAATCCATGTACAAGAATTGAATGGGAAATGTGCATTAAAGTGATAAACAAAGTAAATGTTTAAACGCTATATATTTCATTTATTTTCATCATTTATATTAATATTACAATCTAATTTATATCCTTGTATAGAAAATGAATGGGAAACATGTATTAAAGTATTAAACTTTAGTAAAATTTTAATCACTATATATTTCATAATATGGTACGAAACCTCCTCAAGTGGTATGAAACCACCAGGTACGAAATTGTAGTGGTACGAAACAACTAACAACCTTTTTTATCACTTGAGAATTGCTGTTAAATAGTTCAATGCAAAACGGATGTTGACACCAAATGCTTGTATATAATGTTTAAATGACTAAAAATGATAATTTCTTCCGAATATTTAACAAAAACATACTCATTTGCCATTGCCATCACCATTCAAGGTAGGCCAATGTGACCCAAATATACTTATAACAAAATGGTGTTTGGAGATTTCGATCACATGATTGGATGACATAATGCAGACTGTGCCAAAAACATTTCTGGACTATAGTCCTTTGGACTAGAGAATTTCCAAAAGTACATTGTCTGCATTCAATTCTTATAGTCTGTAATTAACCTAACATTTACATTAAGTTTCTTTGTCTAAATTTTTTCATTTTATCATAATTTTATTCAGTTTCAGCAAGGACTTACATAGTGGTCTTTGGTTTCAGAATAGTAGCTGCATAAAGTCGAGGACTGGAACACACTGAGTGTAATGTTTTATCTGCTTAAACCATCTGCAGTTTAAGAACAATTATCAATTTGGATTATAAATTGTGCACCTCCGAATGTCAAGTTTAAGGTAGCAGTGGTTGTTTAATATCCAGATCCTGATGATTTTGATGGACAAATTACAATGCAAAATTCTGATGGATGAACGTTTTTAAAAATATATATATTAAATATATGTATGTTAAAATTTAATTTACCGGTAATATGAATTAAATTGCTATTTATCTACATGTATGAAAGAATGAAAGAAAAGTTGAAAATGTTTTCACTCTATTTTACGCCCATAATCAAAAATTAATCTTAAATAGCAAAACCCTGTGTAAACCCACCAATGATTTTTGTTTTATTCTATAGTGAATAAAAAAACTATGCATGCATGTCATTCAAAATACATCAGTAATGCCATTCAAATAAAAAAATGAGCATTAAAATAAGGAAAATGGATTTTAAAGAAGAAGACAAAAGGATTATTTATAACCGTCATTGTGCGACTTCCCCACAGAAGCATTTCCTGTTTCCAATGGTAGTACTATGCATATAGGATGTTTTGTCTTTTAGAAAGCAAGTGTGGCAAATGATCAATACTACCACTACCGGAAGACCTCAGCATGGTGTAGTGGTAGAGCCTCTGTCTCGCATTTGGAAGGTCGTGGGTTTGACATTAAAAATGGTACTACATGAAGAAGCTTCCTCGCTTGACGCTCAGCATTTAGAGGACAGTTCTATATCTGATCAGCCCGATGTCTGTATAATGTGACTGTGTGGGATATCATACCATGTGTCTGCAGCATGATACTCCAGTGTGACAGCACTCAGAATACTGTCTCAAGTAGACACCAACGTGATATGACTGAAAACTTGTTGAAAGCGAAGCTAAACACCATACAGCAACAACAGAGCAGACCTGATATGCTGCAAAATTGAGATTATTAACGAGTTTTGAAACCTGCGCCCCAAACAATAATAGTAAACAATAAATCTATTTGTATACTATACAGTTTTATAACAGTTCAGATAAACGAAATCTGTAGGATATAGTAAATTCCCTGCACACATTTATAGCATTTGAAAAATTTGATTTAAAGAAAATCTAAAGTTGGGCTGTTTACTGAAACTGGGGCCGTCACATTATGTGTGCCCTGAAACTAGACGTTATTATGGCTACTAATATATTGAAATAACAATGTTTACTGTTACAGTTTATGAGGTGTTCAAGAATGTTGCAGACAAGTATGACCTTATGAATGATGCAATGAGTGTGGGTGTTCATAGACTATGGAAAGATCACTTCATTAGGAGGTTATCTCCCCTACCTGGAACAAAGCTCATAGATGTCGCTGGTGGAACAGGTATACATGTACACAAGTTTGAATACTTCAAAAGTTCTTCATATTGAATATTCACTAGTTCTTCATATTGAATACTCAATAGTTCTTTATATTAAATAATCAATTGTTTTTCATATTGAATACTCAATAGTTTTTCATATTGAATACTCAATAGTTTTTCATATAGCATACTCAATAGTTTTTCCTATTGTATACTCAATAATTTTTCCTATTGCTTACTCAATAGTTCTTCATATTGAATACTCAATAGTTATTTATATTGAAGACTCAATAGTTCTTTATATTGAATACTCAGTACGTCTTTCTTTTGAATACCCACTAGTTCTTTATATTAAATACTCAGTAGTTCTTCATATTGAATACTCAATAGATTTTTATATTGAATACTTAATAGTTCTTCATATTTAATAATCAATAATGCTTCATATTGAATACTCACTAGTTCTCTATATTGAATACTCAATAGTTTTTCTTATTGAATACTCAATAGTTCTCATATTGAATACTCAATAGTTTTTAGTATTGAATACTCAATAGTAATTAATATTGAATACTCAATAGTTCTTCGTATTGAATACTCAATAGTTTTTCCTACTGAATACTCAATAGTTTTTTCATATTGAATACTCAATAGTTTTTTTATATTGAATACTCATTAGTTCTTTATATTGAATACTCAATAGTTTTTCTTATTGAATACTCAATAGTTCTCATATTGAATAATAGTTTTTAGTATTGAATACTCAATAGTAATTCATATTGAATACTCAATAGTTCTTCGTATTGAATACTCAATAGTTCTTCCTATTGAACACTCAATAGTTTTTTCATATTGAATACTCAATAGTTTTTCATATTGAATACTCAATTGTTCTTCATATTGAATACTCATTAAATCTTCATATTAAATACTCAATTGTTCTTTATATTGAAGACTCAATAGTTCTTCATATTGAATACTCAATAGTTCTTATATTGAAAACTCATTAGTTCTTCATATTGAATACTCAATAGTTATTCATGTTAAATGCTTAATAGTTTTTCATATTGAGTACTCTTTATATTAAAGATTCATTAATGTTGATATGGACATCTCTTTCATAACTGTAAAATGACCAGTAATTGATAATTTACTTAATATTCACTAACAAAATAAGTTATTTTCATAAAATTCTTTTTACATATTTATTTCTTAGTTTGTGTTTAAATTGTTTCTGCAATTTGAGAGTTCAGCCTAACACTGTTCTATCTACATATAAACAAATACGGAAATAGAGCAGAGTAGCCATGAACCATCGAAATGCAAAAATAACAACACAAAAATCAATTGTACACCAATAAAGAAACATTTTTATTGCAGGGGATATTGCTTTTAGGTTTTTGAACTACATCAACTCATTACAAGATGGCCAGAACTCTGATCACTTTGATATCCAGATACCACGTGACATTGAAGCCCAGGTTTACATGGATCCTGCCGAGTCATCAACCTCTTCATCATCAGACTCTTCTGATGATGGGGAAATACTGGGGAACCAGTCCACACATGTAACTGTCTGTGATATTAACCAGTCTATGTTGGATGTTGGCAAAGGCAGGGCCCAGGAAGCTGGTATTGTCTCGGGTTTGTGTGATTTTTTTACTCTGTTTTAGAGTCTGTTTTTTTACTCTGTCAATCTGCGCTGTTTATCGGTCACTATTGTTCACATTTCTTTAAACTTTGCTCTTAATGACTTCAGTTTCTGAGTAAAAAAGAAACATGCTTAAGTTTCCATTAGTGCTGACTGAAGGTGTCATCAATTCGGGGTTTTATGTATTCATCTGTTTCACATATACTGTCGGGCCCAGAGGCACCAAATTGGTTCACAGTTGTTAGTACTTCTCAAAGCCATGATGATTTGTTCTGATTATTGACCACTTATCAATGGTAATTAACTTAAGGCCATAATAAATAAATTGCTATTCTCCTATATACATGTATGTGTATAGATCGCATCATAATTTTGAAATCTCATCCCGATGAATTTTTCATTTAGCAGACGCCGTAAAATCCAGTAAAAATGTGTAGCTCGTATTCTTCCATTGTCTCGCAGTTGCGTTGCGACACATTCTGATTCTGTGTTTTATTTATACTTTTTCCAAAAATTCAGACGTTTAACCACTCTTACACATTCATCCAAAGTCAAACACTTTTTTTTCAGCAGCAGATATTGTGTACGATATGCATTGAGTCAATCGCAAATAAAAAAAAATATGATATGAAAAAATAATGTTTTTCCATTGCATATCGCACCCACTTTCATAGCCGATAGAATTTAATTTAATTATAATTTAAACAAACTGACCAATTGCAATTATCTTTTTGATCTCACCCAGTTCGATAATTGTACATAAACACCTCAGTGAAAATTGCTTCCAATGTGTTTACACGCGTCATAAACCTAAATAAAACTACTGTAAATACATGCTCTTAAACAGTCATGTACCCAGCCTAGGTAACATTTTCGCTAACAAATAAATGTCATGAATCTCACTATTCTATTTACTTATTAGACCATACGCATGCTTGCTCTGGGTAAAGTGGTGTGTTTTAGTAACAGAAGCAGAAGCATTTATTGATCGCGGGATTATACAATATGATTGGAATAACGGCCAGCCAAAAGGTGTGAACGCTAATTGATAAGGGTCAGCCATTACATCTGACTGCTTACGGGTATTATTTGGGATGAAATAGACTGCCACATATTATATTGCTTTTATTTTATAAACATAAACTACTACAAACCGCACAAACAAAAGATATATGTGTGAATAAATACATTTATTACGATAACGGTATTGCATTTATTCCCCATTCGTCAATACACTTTCATCTTTACATAAACCAGTCTGTACTATTTTAAATGTTATTTCTGGCATGACGTTAATAAGCAGTAAACTCTTTCTTCTTTTTCGATTTATTTGACATGGTTTACTGCATATATAATGCACAAGGACTGAATTTGAATAAAACATTCTCCGCTAGGTAAATCATCACCTATAATCTAGCTCACATGAAGAAATTGTCCTGAAATTAATATCTGAACATACCGGTGTAGCAAAATCATATCTGAATCGATTAATCTTTGAAAAATTACATAAATAAATGAAGTCTTCTGTACTAATGTATATCGTGCCTCCCTTCTCGAAGATCTCAAAAGTTGGAGAAAAAACACACCTAATACGTGAGTAGGAACGGTATTAAAAAACATAAAAAAAATTTAAAATGAAAATAAAATCCTCACGCCTTTTGATAATAATCTAGCAATTAATTTATTATGGCCTTAACTGCAAAATGGTAATTTTTAAAAACTACTCTAATCCAGTATTTTCATAACAATTGACTATATTGTTCCTCTGGGGATGCCACTTCAGAATTGTGCTCTTTTGTCACTACCCAAAATGCAACGGAGACATCATTACTTCAAACAGACTAAACTTTAGTAAATTCTCAAAATATTTCCACTTAAACACTTTTTTCAGTGTTGACAAAATTAATCTCCTAATATTTGAGTTTATTTAATTTTCGTCCTCCTTAAAGTATATATTAACTCAAATTCTGATTTAATTTTCCAAGTAGACATGGACCATATTTTTCCTTTAAAGTGGCCACCTCAAAACTGTTTTTTTTATTTTTGTTGGCACTATAAAAGGTTCCAATATGGCTGCCACTACAAAACATTGACTAAATTACAGTTTCAAATGGTATTTTCTTTGAAAAACTGTATTGTCTATTGATTAAACTTAAGGCACAAACTTAAGGCAAACACAAAATCTGAACCGGGAAACACATTTTCAGTAGAACTTTAATGCATTTTAATAACATATAGGAGTTTATGTTTAGTGGAGAGGGGAGAGGGGGAGTACGGTGTTTTTTAAAGAGTAGAATCGTCATTGATACAGGTTTACACATAGTAAAAATTGTTCCATAGAAAAAGTCTGATTGTTGTCGAGCAGTAGTTAAGTACTGTCTATTATTTAGAATGAGGATTTTATTTCAAGTTTACCTCTCCAATTTAAATATCGACTTTGTCACGTTTTGGTGGATTTGTCATACCAAATCATTCGGATTTGATTTATTTATGATAATGAGATACTTTTATCCATATTTAGTTTACTGGCCAAAGGCCAGAAGTGCTTATGCGATGGCGCGTTGTCTGTTTTCCGTCGTCTGTCGTCTGTTAGCAGCACTTTCTCTGAAACCACTAGGCCATTTAAACTGAAACTTCACATGGGTGTTTCTGTGCATAGGAGACTATACAGAAGATTTTTTTTTTTTTTCAATCTGAAATTCAAGATGGCCGCCATTACAAAAAATAGTCCAAAACTTAAAAAATCTTCTCATTAACGGCCCAACAGATTTTCAAAATGTTTATGTAGTAATGATGACCAACTATAGTTTTGTTAGATTTGTTCAAATGGTGTCCCAAGGGTTAAATATTACCCCGTCCCGAGGGTTCAATTAGGGAACACATGTCATTATAATATTTTTTTTAATTTTTTTTTAAAATGGAAATGATTTTTCCAATATCTTCACAGAAGCATTGTTTGGTGAAGGAGGTTCAGATTTGTAAAAATGACTGGGTTCCACTGTCTTAAGGGGTCAGGAGGGGCCCCAAAAGGGTACAAATTGGGAATTACTAAATTTGTTTTCTTAAGAACCGGTATGTCACATTTGTTCATAAGTTAAACTGAAACTTCACATGGGTGTTTCTATTGCATAGGAGACTATACCGAAGATTTTTTTTTTCGATCTGAAATTCAAGATGGCTGCCGTTACTAAAAATAGTCCATAACTTAAAAAAATCTTCTTCTCATGAATGGCCAACAGATTTTCAAAATGTTTATGTAGTTATGATGACTAACTATAGTTCTGTTAGATTTGTTCAAATGGTGTCCCTAGGGTTAAAAATGACCCTGCCACGAGAGTTCAATTAGGGGACACCTGTCAATATAATATTTTTTTTTTTTTTTTAAAAGGAAATGATTTTGCCTATATTTTCACTAAAGCATTGTTAGGTGAAGGAGATTAAGATTTGTAAAAATGACTGGGTTCGTATGTCTTAGGGGGTCAGGAGGGGCCCCAAAAGGGTACAAATTGGGAATTAGTAAAATTGTTTTCTTAAGAACCGGTATGTCAGATTTGTACATATTTGATATAAATTATCCCTACGTGTAGGGGTTTGATTGCAGATAAGAATTTAGGGGCTAAAATATATATGTGCCCTGTAAGGGGACTTAGAATTTTACATAGGGATACTGTGTGGGAAAACAGAAAATTCTCCTTTTTTTCATTTATTCTGAAACCACTAGGCCAATTAAACTGAAACTTCAATGGATGTTTCTATTGCATAGGAGACTATACAAAAGATTTATTTTTTCTATCTAAAATTCAAGATGGCCAATGTTTCTATTGCATAGTAGAATTTCAAAAAGTGCTTTGGCCACTATGAGCCAGTAGAGCGTCCTCAGGCCCTCTTTGGCCTCTTGTAATAATAATTTTAAAGACATTTCTAGCGTGTTTTCCTGATACACTCCCTCTAAGACTATGAGTGAAATACTGATCAGAATGACAAGCAATTGTTTTTTTATATAAAAAATTGATTGTGATTTTATTTGTTCAGCAGAGAATAGAAACCCTGAAGTGTTATTATATGTATATTTAGCTCTCATGAATATTCAAAAACTATTTCTTATATTTATATTATTAAAACACTTGATTTACACCACCATTTCTAGGTTTTAGCTATTGTCATGACATTGTTACCATCGTCGTCTTTAATTTTTATGTTCAGCTCGGCCTTTTCTCTGTTTCTGAACAAACTGCTTTCCGGTATGTAATAGTGACCCAAATTTCATAAACACATCCATATAATGTTATACAAAAAATGTACATGTATATAGCTAAGTTACCTAAGTTTCTGTAAAGTTACCTAGGTTTCTAGAGGTTAGTGTGTCTAAAACAAAAGGTTAAAGTATTTATTTAGCTCGGGTTTGATATTTTTTTGTGATTTTTTTTAATTTTTTTTTTTTTTTTTCAGTTTCTATTTTAACCTACCATTTGTGAACTTGTCCTGCATCTGGTGTATGTCATTATCATAGTTCAATGAATTAAAACTCAACATGTGTTCTTAAAGGGAATATAATTATCAGGATTTTCCAAAATTTTAAAATTGACCAAAAATGTTCTTTTTCCCAATATATCATGACTATATATTGACCCGGTAGTGCCAAAATGATATCTGTTTAAACATGCCAAAATAATATGTTGTGAAGGGGTTTCCTAACTTGGGCTACGCTCCTAGGTTGGACTTAAATCGATTTTCCGCTTAAAATGGCAACATATTTTGTGTGACGTATTAAATTGGTCATGGGTTTTCATTTTGATTCCAATTTAATTCTTTATACACATTGCAAAATTTGTTTCATCTTAGAACGAGTCCGATTGACAATTTGAATGTTGTAAAGTAGTATTTAAGTGCGACTATTTATAGAATGGGGATTTCGTTTCAAGTTTATCACTCCAACTGAAACATCGATTTTGTTACGTTTTGATGGATTTGATTCACCAAACCGTTTGAATTTTATTTATTTATGATAATGAGATGCTTTTTATCCATTTTAATAACTATTTTACTTTTTAAGACATGTCTTGCATTTTTTCGTGATATATATATGGTTTACAAAAATAAAAGAAATTGTTTCGATTTATTTTGCATTACAGTAAAAGTATTGTAAGTATATGTATGACTCTTAAATTATTTAATGATTGTTAATTTTTTCTTTTTATATGCTCTAGCAACTTTAATTATTTTTAAAATGATCTAAAATACATTAGGTATATAAACATACCATTGATATACTGAATATTTTACTCTTAAGGTATATTCAGTTTTATTGATGGAGGAAGACCTCGGAGTTAATCTTGAGTAGAATCACCATCCTTCCCCAAGTAATTGACAAACTATCTCACAAAATATTTTTGAACTGAGCGAGACTCGCACCTTCGACCTCAATAGTGAGTAGTAAGCAATTGAGATGATGCCCCAGATTACTCAGCCATGAAGGATCCTTCAATGAAAGAGTGACATTACAGTTGCAATATTTACCAATGTAAAACCTATATAATACTTATTCTTTCATCAAAAATGACTTTTAACTACATCAGAACAGTGTTCATCCATTTCAAACTACCCAAGTTCAAAATTTAGAACATAGGCAGATTGACAAACCTGTGGGTTTCAGTAATAAAACTTTTTTTCCTCCAAAATTGGATGCACATAACCACAAATACAACTGCTTATGAATAGGTATAAGCCCACCATTGAATTTTGTTCTTTATTTTATAGTTAATAAAACTTGTCATTTATAAAGAGACCCAAATGAATGAAGTGAAACTTTTTTTTTTATTATTTTTCAATTTCTGCACTACCAAAATATGATAAGAAAAATAGGCGACATTTGTCATCCAAGAATTTTTTTTTTTCTGTTCAGAGTGTTTACTGTTGACACGGTGAAAGTAGACATCTGAAATCATGTTCTCTTAACCCGTAATTTCCAAGCATCATTTTTTTTCTAAATTCACTAATCAAACATGTCAATGCTTTCAAAATGTTTAAAATACACCAATAATGCTATTCAAATAATAAAAAATTGAGCATTAAAATAAGAAAAATGCATTTTTTAAAGAAAAAGAAATGAGGATTATCTATTCAATTCAATTCAAATTTATTCAGGAATATAAGATGATTATACAACATGTATATCATGATGATGATAAAATAACAGTGATAAATGAAGAAAATAAATAAGTAAAATAATCATAGTAATCATCTAAAAATTATAGATCTTATAACCTGGGATAACCCATTAAAGCAGCAAATGTGCTTTTTTCAAATGGGGTTCCTTCACTTACAATTGTGATTTTTTAAAAATTTAAAAAATATGATATACATTTAATCTTAAGAATGTAGATATTTTGATATAAACTTGTTAAAATGTAACAGTACAAAAAACATTTAGTTATCTTATACCCTGAATAACTGAATAATACATATAAGTGGTTCACAATACAAGAAATATTTTCAACATTACTTAAAACCGCCATTTTGTGACAACTCCAAAGAATCATAACCTGTTTCCAATTGTATTACTATGCCTATAGACAAGCTATTTAATCATCAATGTCTATAAAATAACACGTGTTGCTGTAGAACATCACACTGGTTTCTTACTACTTTGTACTTGTCTCTACATACAGTTAGACCTGTCTTAAGCAGCCGGCCATGGGAAGGAGAAAAAGTGGCCTTTTTAAGACAAGTTGTTGTTTAATGTAAGTTAATTTACTGTGAAAGCATATAAATGGGAAATGACAAATGTGGCTGCTTAAGACAAGTGACTGCTTAATAGAAGTGGCCACCTATACAGGTGTGACTATATTTGCAGGTATTTCTTGGTTAAAAGGAAATGCAGAGTGTCTTCCAGTAGCAGATAACACGTATGATGCGTATACTATAGCATTTGGTATTAGGAACTGTACACATGTAGATAAGGTGAGTTTAAACATATTTAGGCATTTACCTGTAGATTAGAAAAGAATACTTAACCCCTTCACTGCCTTACCCCGAGTTTGACGTCATATACAAACAGCTTTGATCCGGATGAAACTCGGCGTCTCATCCGGATCCAAGCTGTTTGACACTCGGCCAATATTTTTGCCAAAAATTAAGTTAATCTGTGAAGTTTGAAAATGAAGCAGACGAAATATTGTGCATGCGCAGAATTGCTTCCGGCAGTGAAGGGGTTAACACTCCGACTATAACCCACTACCAAGTATAACCCTGATTTTGAAGCCAAAACTGGTGAAAAAAAGTTTATATCCATGAATAACACACAGTCATGAAATGGGTTGTTTACTACAGCTGAAGTTTTAAACACATCAAGGCATTTGCCTGAAGATTAGAAAAGAATACTTAACACTCTGACTATAACCCACTACCAAGTATAATCCTGATTTTGAAGCCAAAACTAGTGAAAAAAGTTTATATCCATGAATAACACACATTCATGAAATGGGTTATTTACTACAGCTGAAGTTTTAAACACATCAAGGCATTTGCTCGTGAAATAGAAAAAAATACCGCTACACTCCGATTATAATCCGCTATCTAGTATAACACGCAGGGTGATTTTGAAGCCAAAACTGGTGGAAAAAAGTTTATATCCATGAATAACACACAGTCATGAAATGGGTTGTTTACTACAGCTGAATTTTGATTGGTTAGTTATCAAGTTACAAAATTTAGACTGGCATTCTGTATAATTTTTAGAATCTAATGTGAAAAATATTAATAAAGTTTGCTTGTAAAATTTCAGGAAAAAAAATAGGTTATAATCTGAAGATAACGGTTCTCACATTTATAAGTAATACCAGTGACTTGTCTCTGGTTATACAAGTTAATTCTCATATTTTACTTCTTTCCACAATGTTATATTATTTGTAATCTCCCTTACTTTTGTACTTAATATCATGTTACCATTTTATGCATACAGGGTGTGTACATTAGTGATTGTTTTCTGTGTTATGATAGATGGTGGCTGATGCGTACAGGGTGTGTACATTAGTGATTGTTTTCTGTGTTATGACAGGTGATGGCTGATGTGTACAGGGTGTGTACATTAATGATTGTTTTCTGTGTTATGACAGGTGGTGGCTGTTGCATACAGGGTGTGTACATTAATGATTGTTTTCTGTGTTATGACAGGTGGTGGCTGATGTGTACAGGGTGTGTACATTAATGATTGTTTTCTGTGTTATGACAGGTGGTGGCTGATGCGTACAGGGTGTGTACATTAACGATTGTTTTCTGTGTTATGACAGGTGATGGCTGATGCGTACAGGATGTGTATATTAATGATACTTTTCTGTGTTATGACAGGTGGTGGCTGATGTGTACAGGGTGTGTACATTAATGATTGTTTTCTGTGTTATGACAGGTGGTGGCTGATGCATACAGGGTGTGTACATTAATGATTGTTTTCTGTGTTATGACAGGTGGTGGCTGATGCATACAGGGTGTGTACATTAATGATTGTTTTCTGTGTTATGACAGGTGCTTGCTGATGCATACAAGGTGTGTACATTAACAATTGTTTTCTGTGTTATGACAGGTGGTGGCTGATGCATACAAGGTGTGTACATTAACGATTGTTTTCTGTGCTATGACAGGTGGTGGCTGATTCATACAGGGTGTGTACATAAATGATTGTTTTCTGTGTTTTGACAGGTGGTGGCTGATGCGTACAGGGTGTGAACATTAATGATTGTTTTCTGTGTTATGACAGGTGTTGGCTGATGTGTACAGGGTGTGTACATTAACGATTGTTTTCTGTGTTATGACAGTTGGTGGCTGATGTGTACAGGATGTGTATATTAATGATTCTTTTCTGTGTTATGGCAGGTGGTGGCTGATGCATACAGGGTGTGTACATTAATGATTGTTTTCTGTGTTATGACAGGTGGTGGCTGATGCATACAAGGTGTGTACATTAACGATTGTTTTCTGTGTTATGACAGGTGATGGCTGATGTGTACAGGATGTGTATATTAATGATTCTTTTCTGTGTTATGACATATGGCGGCTGATGTGTACAGGGTGTGTACATTAATGATTGTTTTCTGTGTTATGACAGGTGGTGGCCGATGTGTACAGGGTGTGTACATTAATGATTGTTTAGGGTGTGTACATTAATGATTGTTTTTTGTGTTATGACAGGTGGTGGCTGATTCATACAGGGTGTGTATGTTAATGATTGTTTTCTGTGTTATGACAGGTGGTGGCTGATGTGTACAGGGTGTGTACATTAATGATTGTTTTCTGTGTTATGACAGGTGGTGACTGATGTGTACAGGGGGTGTACATTAATGATTGTTTTCTGTGTTATGATAGATGGTGGCTGATGTGTACAGGGGGTGTACATTAATGATTGTTTTCTGTGTTATGACAGGTGGTGGCTGATGTGTACAGGGTGTGTACATTAATGATTGTTTTCTTTGTTATGACAGGTGGTGGCTGATGTGTACAGGGTGTGTACATTAATGATTGTTTTCTGTGTTATGACAGGTGTTGGCTGATGTGTACAGGGTGTGTACATTAATTATTGTTTTCTGTGTTATGACAGGTGGTGGCTGATGTGTACAGGGTGTGTACATTAATTATTGTTTTCTGTGTGTTGACAGGTAGTAGCTGATGCGTACAGAGTGTTGAAGCCAGGAGGAAGATTTATGTGTCTAGAGTTTAGCCGAGTGAACAACCCGCTAATTAGAAGGTGAGACAGGTCTACAAGTAGTTTATTAGATATTTCCAAGGTTTAAACAGCGAGTAGCACTGTGAAACCAGTATAGAAATCACCTATAATTAACGCGTAGAGGTAAATGAAGCAGGCAAATTTAATATTTTCCATGGTTTTACACCCCAATATGTATAAAGCAGAATCCTGGCAGACCTGTTTAGCTCACCTGAGTAAAGTTCAAGTTGAGCTGTTCTGATCACCTGTTGTCCGTCGTCTGTAGCTCGTCCATTGAATGTTCTGTTTTGGAAAGTCTGAGTTATTTTATTGGCTGAGAAAGTAGGAAACATTTGAAATTAATTGAAAAAGGTATATACCCAATTAAACTAAAAGTTGAAAGTGTGTATTCGTTTGACGGATAACCAGTTTGAACCAAATTGAGGGGTAATCCAATTGATCCTGAAAGATTATCTTGGGGACGTTTCACAAAACATCGTAAACTTACGCAAAAAATGATCATAAGTTTTTAACTTTAAAAAAGTTACAATATTCATTTTGCATTTCATGAACATTAACGTAAGTTTTTGCGTACACTTGAGAAAAAAAAGTTTGTAAGTTTTGTGTACCATGCTACGTGAAATGGTGCTCTGTAGGACATTTTAGGAAAAAATTTATCATTTCTTCAATATGTTGTCCATACGCATGCGTCCAGTATCCTGGTAGCACCCCAGTGAGACAATCAGATTAGTAAATAAATAATTTTATATCCTACACAACTTGACCTTTGTATACAAAGAAAAAAAAAGTTAACCTTTTGCTCCATCAGCATTTTCTTGGACTCTTCCAAATTGTAAACATTAATTCACCACGTATCAGCAATGGGTGAATTATGTTTACGAGCAGTCTCAACTCTTCCTGCACTGTTTTCAAAGGCCTTCTGAGATTGGTGCAGGAAAATGCGTATCTATGGAGTAAAGGGTTAAAAGAATTAACAAGAACAAAGTAGTTCAGTACAGTTTAAGAAAGACAGGAAAACGTAAATGAGATTGCAGGGCTAGAATTTAACTTTTTTGTGCACTGGCAAATTTGGCAAGTGCCTAAAATTTCAACTGGCCAAATTTGAAACCAACTAGCCAAACCAATTTTCGCAGAAACTTGTAGTCCTAAATGTCTAAATAAACCCAAAATTAATTGTTTCAAAGCCTGCATGTTATTTAATATGCATTATTAGCTTTTTTTTTATTTATAGACAATGGTATCAAGGTTATTATATATGTTAAGGTACAATTCAAAGCAGTAATTTACAAAACAAAATATTAAAAAAAAAAAAAAATTGTCTTTGTTATTTATTATACTACCATAAATAAATGCATACAATGATATATCATTAATAAACACTTTTAACTAAACCAAAATATGAATCATGGATTCAACAATAACAAGAGTTTAATTAATATGGATGATCTGTCGATCGCAGTGGTTTCTACAACTGACACACCATTTTGTCATTGTCAAGTTTATAGCCCTGTGTGATATTGAGCTGTCGCTCCAATTTCATTACAGTATTAACGGAAGGGTTATTTCTCTTTTTTCTTGTTGGGACTCACTTTCATTCGTCGGTTCAATGGAGAAAAATATGTTATTTTATCAGCCAATTCAACAGCTGACAAAATATGTAAACAATAAATTTGACAGGTTTCAACTTTACTTTTATTTTATAGAGTGAGTGCGCGATCGATCAAACTAGACGCAGTCTACTCATTATGTTGTTGACGGGTGTTAACTTTACTTCCTTTTTGCAGAATGAACTTGAGATCAAAAACAATTGGACGCAGTCTACACATATAAATATTTAATATATGTCATTGACAATCTTGCTGCTAGTGGGTAATTTGGCGCAAGAAGCAAAAGAAATTTGGTAAAATTGACAAGAACTCGTTATTTTTACCAGGATAATACTTATTTATTTTCAAAAAATCAATAAAATGAATGCAATAAGTAATTTTCTCAACTTGAAATCCACTCGCAAAAAAATGCCAGCTTACGTAATTTCAACTCGCATTTTCAAAATACAGCTCGCATTTTGCGAGTGGCGAGTGCTTAAATTCGAGCCCTGGATTGTACAAAGACTTTATCAACATTAAATCAAGGACTTGTTTAGAAGGATAGGAAACTTGCATCTCCTGACTAAATGTTGATGAAACAGCACACGAAGGATCTATAATTTGCAAATTAATCATTCATAATTCACAGGCAACTGTTTTCTTGTACAAAAACTGTAAGTTTTATGTAATCTTAGATGTTTAAACATGTTTCAATCAGGCAAAATGATCTTGAATTAAAGATATTGAGGTTTTAAAGAAAGTTTATCGTAATTTGTCGTTATTTCAGCTGCAGTATACAAATTTTATAATCACAAGCACTTCAACAATTTTAAACGCAAATTGTTGGGAATGGTATTGTTTTAATGAGAATTTCATTCAGCAGTGTAAGAATTTTGATCTGTGTTCCTGAGATGAATGGTAGTTAACATAATAGAAAAAGAGATTTTGCGAGATTTTGCGTGAATATGCGAGCGTTCATAAAATCTCAATCAGTTGCCTTTCATTCTCTATATAATTCCTTGATTAAATGAACATTAAATGAATCGGGAAAAGAATTTTGAATTTACAAACAGCCCGAAATGAATAATTATTGATTTTAACTTTTTATTATCGAACAACAAATTCTATAATCACCAATTCGCCAAATTGTTTGTTGATTTGGTGATTTCGTAAACATATTCTTAAAGATCAACACTTGTTCTTTTGCAGTGTGTATGATCAGTATTCCTTTCAAGTGATTCCAGTTCTGGGACAAGTGCTTGCGGCTGACTGGAATTCATACCAATATCTTGTTGAAAGTATCCGACAATTTCCCAATCAGGTACTGATTTTGTATACATTTGGTATTGTCGTATTAGACACCTCTATTTATATGTGCTTATTAAGAGATATTACTGTCTTACAATTATTTTATAAGCTATCCAGTGGACATCCACATCATATTTATTGCATTCATCTGAGTTGTTAGAACAATTAATGAAGCATCACAAATTTTTCAAAGGTAATTTTTAATGTGCATTTTTTTCATTGAAATGTCAGAATGTATGCCATAATAAAGATTTCTGATGAAGTTTTACATTTATTCTACAAGAACTGCGATTATTAATCACTAATTAGCACCTCCCAGTCTTTTAGCCCTTGACTTTAAGCTCCCTTCAGAGCAGAAAGTGTAATAAATTCTGACCATGTCCACTTTAGCTGAATGATATATATCTCTGTCTCAAGGTCATTAACTTTTTACCATCCAGTCCTTGGTTCAAGCCCAGCTGGGTAACATTGGATTACTGGGTGCAAGGTGACAGTTCTTCTCAGATTCATCTGTGTATCTGAGGTGTTCCTCTAACAATAAATAGAGAATACCATGTTAGTGTCTGATATTATCAACTTTATCAGGACCGCAGCATGGTCTAGCGGTAGAGCGTCAGCCTCGCATGCGGAAGGTCGTTGGTTCGATCCCCGACCGGGTCATACCAAAGACTTAAAAAATGGTACTAGAAGCTTCCTCGCTTGATGCTCAACATTAAGAGGTACGTTCAAGGTCTGGTTGGCCCGGTGTCAATATAATGTGACTGGGTGTGGTATCATACCATGTGTCTACGGCATGATACTCCAGTGTGACAGCGTTCAGAATACTGTCTCGAGTAGACACTTTAGACTTGAGGCACGATATGACTGGAAAATTGTTGAAAGCAACGCTAAACACCATACAACAATAACAACTTTATCAGGTGAGGCTTAGAAAAAAATATCCCAAGGCTCTGCCAAGTCCTTGTTGTTGTTTTTTTTGCTGAATCTGATTAAGTTGATAAAATTAGACACTAACATGGTTTCCACTTTATTATGTCAATATTTCTAATTCTTCTTTTTTATGTAATTGAAAATCAGCATCAAACTTTTGTTGCATCCTATAGAGATTCTGTCACAATGTATTATTACACATAATGATGTCATGTGGCTGATAAACTTGCATATACATGATAAACCTGAATGCCATGATTATTTAATCTGTAAAGTATATTGTGATAAACATTCTTTTATTTCTGCCATTCATAAACATCTAAATTGTTCTGATATTTTAATACCTGCTCATTATTGCCTTGAGCCCTTGTGGTTCCGGCTAAGAATAAAGTCACTGCCAATCTCTGCAGATGGGTAGGAATCCTCCGAATGGGTGTCATGTTCATTTTATCTCTTTTTTGTCATGTTCACTATTGTGGTTAAATTACCAATCCCTGTGTGGTTCCAGGGAGCCATATGAGTGATGGCAAGAATAGGATCACTGTGGCTCATGCATGTCGTAGTAAGAGGCAATTTGAGTAATACGATAGAATTGGCTGAAACTCTGCAGTTCTGAAGGTATGAAGGTTCTAGTTCATTCTGCATATTCATTTGTTGATGTGTTTTTTTTAATCTGAATGTTCAGTTGTTGTTTTTTGTGCATGTAGAGTGAACCTGGAATCTTCCTTCCTGTTGGCGTCGAATAACCTATAAATTATAAATGTGTTGATACGCCGTAAAACCCTATTCATTCATTCATTCATTATTGCTAGAGGTATTTTCCCCTAATCCATGCACACTGTGCATGATGGTCTTTGTTCTATTTGTGTTCTTATAAATACATGGGTTGTCTATAGTTGAGTGGGGCGGTAGTCTAATGGATAGAGTGTTGGCCACTCATGCCAGAGGTTGCGGGTTCGATCCCCAGCTTGACCCGATGCCTCTCATAAAACAACACTCAGTACTGGTTCTACCCAGGAAGCGGACTCGAGACCGGTTCATATAAGCTTTGAGCTTTCATCGCAATCGAGCTAAAATAAATTAGTATAAACTAAACTATAGTCGAGTGCCATCTCAAGATCACTTCCTTCTCATCGTTCAGGTTATGGGTTTGAACCAAACTTGGTCCAAAAATTTATGTGAGAGGCTGGTGGTACTACTTTGAATTACTCTGAAATCTTCCTCCACCAATAAAACTGGATGTTATATGTATAGAACTTGTTATGTGTTGAAAATGTGTTGTTAAGAAACATTTAAAAATGCTTCAAATATAACATTGCTGTTAATTCGTACATTAAACATACTGGTACTTTTGTGCAATAGCCATACATATCTGTATTTCTGAGTTGCAAATGTAGTTTTTACAAATTATTTAAATTTAATACTTGTTAAGGTTAATCTTTGTTTAATCTAGTTTTTTATTTATATTTAAGTTCACTCAAGGTGGAGCTGGGCTAAGCATTTATATAGAAGGATAGGAAATGTGCATCTCCTGACTAAATGTTGATTAAATTGCACACAAAGGATTCATTATTTGGCAATTTAATCATTCATATATAAAATATAAGGTGTATGTAATTTTAAATGCTTTAAAACATTTCAATCATGTAAAATGATCTTGAATTAAAGATATTAAGGTTTGAAGTAAAATTTCTCTTAATTTGTTGTTATTTTAGCTTTAATATAAAAAATTTGTAATCATAAGTACTTGAACAATTTTAAACACAAATTGCTTGGAATGGTATTGTTTTGGTGACAATTTCATTCTTCAATGTAAAATCTTAGATTTGTGTTCCTAAGTCAATTGAAAACGAGTGCAATTATGTGAGCATTCACAAAATCTCAATCAGTTGCCTTTCCATCTCTATATACTTCACTGTCTGAGTTATTTACGTAATAACAATAATGTCGTCATTTCGTATTGTCCTCAATTGTTCTTGAACATTTATTTGAACAATTTTTTTTGAAGGTTGACAGAACTTTGAATAGGTGTTACTTACATAAATTTAATTCAATTTAGTATTGAAATTACTGTCAGAACATATTGAACGAAACATAGTCAGAATGCACCTTTGGTAAATGTCATACACCTGCACTGTTTAGTGTTTTTAGCTCTACTGGCCAAAGGCCAGCAGGGCTTCTGTCATGGTAAATTGTCCGTCGTCCATCTGTTAACCTTTTTCTTGTAGACGCAATAGCACCTTTATTTTTCATTGAATCTTAACCAAACTTGCACAGCAGTTATATAACCACAAGATCTCAGATGAGTTCTTGAACCAGTGTGATTCGACCACAAATGCCCCCACCACAGGGCTTATAAGCACATTTTAAATGTAACATCTGTTGCCAGTAGAGCAATTTAGGTCCTCTCGGGCCTTTTGTTTCTTTGTTGCCTCCTGGCACCCATTATAACCACCAATAAACAAAATATAATAATGACATGTCATGCAGAGTATTACTGGTGAAATCTAGTGTTTAAAACACCTTATATAGAGATAATGTTGCATTCATCACCAAATATATTTTTTATCCATAGCATAAATTTAGGTTTCAGTTACTGTTATGCAACAGTAAGCAAATAGGTTAATATTACAAAATCTACTTACGTGATCGAGTTTGCTGATTTATTAGCCCATACATTACACGTGACTGGTAAACAGTACTCATGACACCATTGATGTAACATAGACCATAATACAAGGGAGATAACCACATCTTCAGCTATATACTATGTGGTGAGTAACTGTGTTCCTTGACTAGTTATAACATGTGAAAAAATGTTTGTCCACATGGCAATAGGAAACAGCTTGACCAATTTAGTTAAAAATAAAAATCACTTCTTACATTTATCTTTTCTGGTTTACTCAGACACTTGATCTTGATCTGTTAGGAAATGGGACCTGTAACATGAATGAATGAATGAACAAATGGAAATATATTCTTGATCTGTGAGGACCTGTAACTTGAATGAATGCATGATGAACAAATGGAGACATGAATGAATAAAGGAAAGAAGGAAGGAAGGAATTATGAATTAATGAAAATCATTGAATGAATGAAAGAATGACAAAACATGCAATCAATGTCTAGTCTATATCAGTATATTGAGTAAGACTAGTTTTGCAAAAAGGGCTAGGTGCTATTGAGTTACAGTAGTTTTGCACTAAAGCCTAGTCTATATTGAGCATATCTAATTTTGCATAAAGGTCTAGTCTGTATTGAGTAAGGCTGGTTTTGCACTAAAGCCTAGCCTTTATTGAGTAAGAAAGATTTTGCACTAAGACCTAGTCTGTATTGAGTAACATTAGTTTTGCATTTAGGTCTAGTCTTTATTTAGTAAGACTAGTTTGCATGAAGGCCCAGTCTGTAGTGGGTAAGACTGGTTTTGCACTAAGGCCTAGTCTATATTGAGTAAGACTTGTTTTGCACTAAGGCCTAGTCTATATTGAGTAACACTAGTTTTGCTCTAAGGCATAGTCTATATTGAGTATGACTAATTTTGCAATGAGGCATAGTCTATATTGAGTAAAACTAGTTTTGCACCAATGCCTAATTTATATTGAGTAACACTAGTTTTGAACTAAGGCCTAGTCTATATTGAGTATGACTAGTTTTGCAGTAAGATCTAGTCTATATTGAGTAAGACTAGTTTTGCTCTAAGGCCTATTCTATATTGAGTATGACTAGTTTTGCAGTTAGTTGTAGTCTATATTGAGTAAGACTAGTTTTGCAAAAAGGCTCAGTCTATATTGACTAAGACTAGATTTTTACTAAAGCCCAGTCTATATTGAGTAACACTAGTTTTGCACTAAAGCCTAATCTACATTGAGTAAGACTGGTTTTGCCCTAAAGCCTAGTCTATATTGAGGTAAATAAGTTTTGCATTAAGGCCTTCTCTGTATTGAGTAAGACTAGTTTTGCACTAAGGCCTCGTCTATATTGAGCAAGACTTGTTTTGCACTAAGGCCTAGTCTATATTGGGTGTTTTGCACTTATGCCTAGTCTATATTGAGCAAGACTAGTTTTGCACTAAGGCCTAGTCTATATTGAGTGTTTTGCACTAAGGCCTAGATTATATTGAGCAAGACTAGTTTTGCACTAAGGCCTAGGCTATATTGGGTGTTTTGCACTAATGCCTAGTCTATATTGAGCAAGACTAGTTTTGCACTAAGGCCTAGTCTATATTGAGTGTTTTGCACTAAGGCCTAGATTATATTGAGCAAGACTAGTTTTGCACTAAGGCCTAGGCTATATTGGGTGTTTTGCACTAATGTCTAGTCTATATTGAGTGAGACTAGTTTTGCATTAAAGCCTAGTCTATATTGAGCAAGACTGGTTTTGCATTAAAGCCTAGTTTATATTGAGCAAAACTAGTTTTGCACTTAGGCCTCGTCTATATTCAGTAAGACAAGTTTTGCAATAAGGCCTAGTCTATATTGAGTAAGACTAGTTTTGCACTAAGGCCTCGTCTATATTGAGCAAGACTAGTTTTGCACTAAGGCCTAGTCTATATTGGGTGTTTTGCACTTATGCCTAGTCTATATTGAGCAAGACTAGTTTTGCACTAAGGCCTAGTCTATATTGAGTGTTTTGCACTAAGGCCTAGATTATATTGAGCAAGACTAGTTTTGCACTAAGGCCTAGGCTATATTGGGTGTTTTGCACTAATGCCTAGTCTATATTGAGTAAGACTAGTTTTGCATTAAAGCCTAGTCTATATTGAGCAAGACTGGTTTTGCATTAAAGCCTAGTTTATATTGAGCAAAACTAGTTTTGCACTTAGGCCTCGTCTATATTCAGTAAGACAAGTTTTGCAATAAGGCCTAGTCTATATTCAGTAAGACTAGTTTTGCAATAAGGCCTCGTCTATATTCAGTAAGACTAGTTTTGCACTAAGGCCTCGTTTATATTCAGTAAGACAAGTTTTGCAATAAGGCCTAGTCTATATTGAGTAAGACTTATTTTGCACTAAAGCCTAGTCTATATTGAGTAAGACTAGTTTTGCGCTAAGGCCTCGTCTATATTCAGTAAGACAAGTTTTGCAATAAGGCCTAGTCTATATTGAGTAAGACTTATTTTGCACTAAAGCCTAGTTTATATTGAGCAAAACTAGTTTTGCACTAAGGCCTCGTCTATATTGAGTAAGACAAGTTTTGCAATAAGAACTAGTCTGTTTTGAGTAAGACTTGTTTTGCACTAAGGCCAAGTCTATATTGAGTAAGACTTGTTTTGCACTAAGGCCTAGTCTATATATAGTAAGACTTACTTTGCAATAAGGACTAGTCTGTATTGAGTATGACTAGATCTGCACTAAAGCCTAGTCTATATGTCTGTATTTCCCACCTCCCTCTAAAGACCCTCTAACAATAATTTTCATGAATCGAAAGGTTCAAAAAGGAGTGCAAGCGTCTAGATGAAAACATGGCAAAAATCAATGAAGTAGGCTCTTTCTACCAAGGTAATGTACCCTAGCTTCAGACAAGCAGTTACATTTAGGGTTTCCCCTGTAATCAGCAATGTTAGCTGTTACACCGTCTAGTTCTCGGAATTGTTGCATAACTGGTTCCGCTTTGGGGTTGTGTGCATAATGTATATTTTTACCGATGTGCCAATATGGAGGTCTTGTATTATCTAAACATAGATTGTACACAATATAATTATACATATATTTTTTTATATGTTTACACATATATTTTTTAATTGGGGTGACTGTATAATACATAAAAAAAAGAGCACTATACATCAAAACGAGTTGTCCGCTGTTGAAAGATGAAAAAAGGGATTTTGCACCTATAGGCAATAAACAGGTACATGCATTATAAAATTACCATATGTTCTATGAAATTATATTTTTCAAATTTAGCTACAAGTTATTTGAGTTAATAGTAACTGTAAGTTTTAAAGATAATGGTTGAAACTGTTTCCCTTATATTTCTGTTGTCTCTTTTCATCTCTCGGCAAGATATTTTAATGTGTGTGCTTAAGGTATGAGCTTATTATCTGACATGAAGGCCATTATAAAATAATTGCTAGATTATCATTTAAATTTTTTTAAAAACGGGAAGGGCGAGAGGATTTTTTTTTTTATTTCTAATTTTTTTATGCCTACCAAAACATTTTTTTGGTGGCATATAGTAATTGTAGCATCCATCCGGTGTTTTGTTTCCAGCCTGTAACTTTGTCATGCATAGATGGATTTTGTTGATACTTGCTACAAATGATCAACATAACATGACGACGTGTCGCGAGTAAGACCCACACCCATACCTCAAAGGTCAAGGTCACAATTTGAATTTGTTTGACAACACATTGAGTTTGTGTGAGATTTCGTTTCCGGCCTGTAACTTTGTCATGCATAGATGGATTTTGTTGATACTTGCTACAAATGATCAACACAACATGACAACGTGTGGCAAGTAAGACCCACACCTGTACCTCAAAGGTCAAGGTCACAATTTGAAATTGTTTGACAACAGTTTAAGTTTGTGTGAGATTTTGTTTCCGGCCTGTAACTTTGTCATGCATAGATGGATTTCGTAAATACTTGCTACTTATGATCAACATAACATGACCACGTATCGCAAGTAAGACCCACACCCATAACTCAGATGTCAAGGTCACAATTTGAGTTTGTTTGACAACACTGAGTTTGTGTGAGATTTCGTGTCCGGCCTGCAACTTTGTCATGCGTAGATGAATTTTAATGAAACTTGCTGCAAATGATCAACATAACATCATGACGTGTCGCGAGTAAGACCCACACCCATTTCTCAAAGGTCAAGGTCACACTGAGTTTGTTTGACAACACTTTGTCTGTTTGAGATTTTGTGTCTGGCCTGTAACTGTCATACATAGATGTTTTTTATAAATACTAGCTACAAATGATCACCATAACATGACGATGTGTGGCGCTTACACCCAGAATCCCACTTCAAAGGTCAAGGTCACAGTTTAACTTTGGTTGATGAAACTTTCAGTCTGATTGAGATTTCGTGTCGGGTCTGAAACTTTGTCATCTATGGATAAGTTTTAAAAACATATGGCTCAATTCATCAGCATGACATTACAATGTGTCACGTGTAAGACCCATATGCATACCTCAAAGGTCAAGATCACACTTTGAGTTTGTTTGACAACACTTTCAGTCTGTGTGAGATTTCTTGTCCGATCTGTAACTTTGTCATCTATGGATAAATTTTAAAAACACTTGGCTCAGTTGGTCAACCTGACATAATTAAGTGTCGCATGTAAGACCCAGAACCTTTCCTCAAAGATCAAGGTCACACTTTCAATTTGTTTGATATTGTGTGTTTGGTCTGTGACTTTGCCTTTTATTTGGCTCAGTTTATCAAGATGACATGACGACGTGTCACAAGTATGACCTAGACCCATACCTCAAAGGTCAAGGTCACACTTTTAGTATGTATGACAACACTTTTAATCTGTTTGAGATTTCAAGTCTGTCCTTTAACTTTATCATGCATGGATGGATTTCAAAAACACTTGGCTCAATTTATCAATTGATCAACAACTTACATTTAAGGATTAAAATAGCTTGACACAAGTGATCAGCATGTCATGATAATGTTTCACCTGCATTGAACTGTTGAAATACCTAGACCATTACATCAGATGTCAAGGTCAAGGTTTCACAAAGGTCAAGGTCATGCTTTAATGAAAAAAAAACAACAACATGAAATTGCATGTCTAGTCTGAAACATTAGTCCATTACTCTTGATATTCATGGATACATCGCTACTTATTATATCATATATTGTTATTTTTCACAGACCATTTAGGCGGCATGTGACACTTAACAGTGACATTTCTTGTTGTTTTTTTTATGAAAATAAAAGGGTCAGGGCAACATGAAAATTAGGGGGCTGGTGGGGATGATAATCTAACACTTATTTTATTATGGCTTAAAGCAAAATTTTCCATAGCTACCTGTAACATACTGTACATGAAGACGATATTGTAATCTCAGTGTATCTGCTTGATTGCACCAGCCTAAATGCATGTTGCTATCTTCTGCTAATGAGTGCAATGTTCAGTAAACAGATAAATATGAGATAAAACTGCAGTAGTGTTGTGGTGAATCATTGATTCATGCTATATCCTCTGTGCCGGGCCTGGTAAGCCAGGTTTGTAGCATGTCTGACTATCAATCCAGGACTCGTGACTTTGCATGCCCTTGATGGGATAAAAATAATGCTGAACATTCAAGCAAGCAAAGCAAGCAAACAGATCTGTTCCCTGTTATGTCACAAGTGAAACATTTTACTCCTGTGATATTCACCTCATTGTTCAATAACAAAAAGTGTACTGTATGGTACTGCTACAATGCATTTCACTGCTGTTCTGTGCAGTGCAGTGCTGTACTGTTCTGTAATATACTGTACTTCACTATACTAAATTGTACTGTCTGTACTGTACTACACTGTACTAAACTGTCATGTACTGCACTGTTCCATACATACTGTGCTAAACTGTCTTGCACTTACTTTGCTGTGCTATACTGTACTGTGCTGTACATACTGTGCTGAACTGTCTTGTACTTACTTTGCTGTGCTGTACTGTACTGTGCTGTACATATTGTGCTGAACTGTCTTGTACTTACTTTGCTGTGTTTTACTGTACTATGCTGTATGTGCTGTGCTGAACTGTCTTGTACTTACTTTGCTGTGCTGTACTGTACTGTACTGTGCTGTACATACTGTGCTGAACTGTCTTGTACTTACTTTGCTGTGTTTTACTGTACTATGCTGTATGTGCTGTGCTGAACTGTCTTGTACTTACTTTGCTGTGCTGTACTGTGCTGTACATACTGTGCTGAACTGTCTTGTACTTACTTTGCTGTGCTGTGCTGTACTGCACTGTTCCATACATACTGTGCTGAACTGTCTTGTACTTACTTTGCTGTGCTATACTGTACTATGCTGTATGTGCTGTGCTGAACTGTCTTGTACTTACTTTGCTGTGCTGTACTGTACTGTGCTGTATGTACTGTGCTGAACTGTCTTGTACTTACTTTGCTGTGCTGTACTGTACTGTACTGTGCTGTACATACCGTGCTGAACTGTCTTGTCTTGTACCGTGCTGTGCTATGCAGTGCTGCGCTATGTTGCGCTGTACTGTACTGTACTGCACGGCACAGTAAAATCACATAATTATGAATATTGAATGTATCTCAGTTTCTGTAAATGGCAATAAAAGCATTAAGAAAAAAGTAAAATATTTTTATTTATAAATCACATTACATTATTATGTTACACTGTATCCAATATTGAATAGCTTTATTAATCATCCCATTAGTTCAATAAGGTATCAAGTGTATATGAAATAAGGAGGCACTTGGTACTGTTTTGCAACAATGGGGCGAAATTATCTTATGTCAATTATGAATGGTTCTCAAATGTTCATTTGTCGCCGGTAGAGCAGTTAAGGCATTCTTGAGTTTCTTCTTGATGTTTTCCAGAAAATGATTACAAAAAAAAAATGACTGGCTTGTTTAAAACATAAATATCCCTTTTCATGAAGATATTTGTGGTGGAATGGAGCACAAAGGAATTTGTAATTATATAAAACATAATTTATCTACTGATAAGCCCAATGTTGCTGCAGGTATGCCAAAATTCCTGTGATTTACAAGCCGGTTTGGTATCAAAAATATGTACTTTACCTTGATACGTTAATTGGAAATAATCTATCTTTAGTAGATGGACATCATGATGAACATGAATCCGTAACCCAGCGCTATCTAAGAAGTATCAAATTATTTTAGTAATAATTAAAATCAAGGACTTGCTTCTCTCTATCAAATGTTGATAAAATAGCATGTGAAGAATTAATAATTTGGCAAGTTAATCAGTCACATTTCACAGGCAACTGATTTCTTTTACATCAAATGTTTGGTGTATGTAACCTTAATGTTTTATAATCAAACACATGAAAATTAATGATCTTGAATTTAAAGTATTGCAGTCTGAAGTAAAATTTCAAGCACTTTCGTTGATTTTTAGTTGCAGTATACACGTTTTGTAATCAGAAGTTCTTCAACAATTGTGAATACAATTTGCTCGGAATGGTCTCGATTTGTAGAGAATTCCATTTTGCAAAGAAAGAATTTTGATTTGTATTTCTGTGATGAAAGGAATTTAGGATATATAAAAATGAGATTTCGCGAGACTTTGTGCAAATACACAAGCATTCTTAACATCTCAATCAGTTGTTTTTCCTTCTTTATATAAGTCCTTGGTAAAACGTAATAGGGTTGCCTTTGCTTTGAATTCAAAAGAATTACAGAGATTCTTAACTTTATCTTAATGGATGTGTGTAAGATATTTTCTCTACTTATTGATGGAAAAAGGAAAATACTGAAACAAATTGTACACATTGTAAATGTACCATTATTGGCGGGGGTGGGGGTTGGGGAAGAACATGAATGGGAACCTGAGAAGAACCACCATCCTTCCACTAGTAACTGGCAAACTCCCTAGCATAAAGATTTTGGACAGATCCAGACTCAAACCCACAAGCACAGTGGTGAGAGGTAAATGGTCATTATACAGCAGCACCTTAGACCAGTCGGACATGGATGAACCATGTTAAATAGAATCCTGTCTGCATTAAGAGTTAAATGCATAACACCCATTGGCCAAAGAATTTTGTTCCATTTGTTTTATACAGTCAAACCTGTCTTAAGCAGCCAGTCAAGGGAATGATTAAAGTGGCCTTTTAAGACAGGTGGTTGCTTAATACAGGTTACTTTGTTCTGAAAGCATAGAAATGGGAAATAGCAGATATGGCTGCTTAAGACAGGTGGCTGCTTAATAGAGGTGACCACTTACACAGGTTTTCTGTAACTCAAATGATAAGTTAGCACTTATGCAAGATCCTGAGTCACATGTGTAATTTGTGTATATAATACATGTCATAATCAACACAATGTCAAAGGTCGTCGATGTCTAAAATTGACTTCATCAATTAATTTTTAAATTGCCAGAAGCTCGCCTTTAAACCATTTTCTTGTAAGTGCTGCGGTGAAATCAATGATTTGAATCTCCAGAGATATTGGACATAAAACAAATATCATCAACTGATAATAAAGCAATACTGGCGTGTTGCTCAGCAACATGTTGCCAGTGTGACTAGGTTGGATTTGATGACTTCATCAGGTGGTTTTTGCCTAATTATGCTTGCTGTTATATTTATTTTATGTGTGCATACATGTGGCCTGTGTACACAATATATAAGGGACTGAAATAATGAACATTTGGTCTGATTTGTTGAAATCATCAGTTGGTCTGGGGCTGACTGGTTGACAAAATAATGCACATCTGGTCTGATTTGTTGACATCATCAGGTGGTCTGAGACTGATTGGTTGACACAAAAGTGCACATTTGGTCTGATTTGTTGACATCATCAGGTGGTCATGGGCTGATTGGTTGACAAAATAGTGCACATTTGGTCTGATTTGTTGATATCATCAGGTGGTCTGGGGCTGATTGGTTGACAAAATAATGCACATTTGGTCTGATTTGTTGATATCATCAGGTGGTCTGGGGCTGATTGGTTGACAAAATAATGCACATTTGGTCTGATTTGTTGACATCATCAGGTGGTAGGAGGCTGGTAGGTTAGCAAAATAATGCACATTTGGTCTGATTTTATGACATCATCAGGTGGTCTGGGGCTGATTGGTTGACAAAATAATGCACATTTGGTCTGATTTGTTGACATCATCAGCAATTCTGAGGCTGGTTGGTTGACAAAATAATGCACATCTGGTCTGATATGTTGACATCATCAGGTGGTCTGGGGCTGGTTGGTTGACAAAATAATGTACATCTGGTCTGATTTGTTGACATCATCAGGTAGTCTTGGGCTGATTGGTTGACACAAAAGTGCACATCTGGTCTGATTTATTGACATCATCAGGTGGTCTGGGGCTTGTTGGTTGACAAAATAATGCACATTTGGTCTGATTTGATGACATCATCAGGTGGTCTGGGGCTGATTGATTGACAAAATAATTCACTTTTGGTCTGATTTGATGACATCATCAGGTGGTCTGAGGCAGATTGGTTGAAACAATAATGCACATTTGGTCTGATTGATGACATCATCAGGTGATCTTTGACTGATTGGTTGATTAAATTATACACATTTAGTCTGATTGATGACATCAACAGGACTGATGGTCTGAGGCTGGTTGAGTGACTGAATAATTCAGGGACATTTAGATTGCTTTTAGTTTTTTCCAATCAAACTTAATGTGGCTCGAGTACATTTTGATTAAAGTGTATTATTTTAGTATTTTACATTTTTCTTTTCATGCATCAATACCTGTTTTCTCTGGCTCCTGTTTCACCAGCATATACTTAACTACTTAATAACTTAAATATAAAAAAGCCGTCAGGTGATCATAATTTTAGACTGGTTTAAGTAAGACTGCTTAGTGGTTTCATTGATATTGATTTTTATAATACATGTAGATTTATAACCAGTCAAAACTTTGTTAAGTTTTTAAGTACTAGTATTTAAGTAAATTGTTGGTCAAACAGAAGCCTGGTTTACACTCATTAAATTACTCCAAAACTGATGCAACATTTTGTTTCCACATTATATTTCAATATTCGTTGTTTTTAAACTTTATTTCAAGAAACAAAAGAAAAGCAAACATCAGATTTGAAGCTTTGGATTCTCTCATAGTCACAGTCAAAGTGATAGTCGTTTAAAGTTGTTATGTACCTCTCAACGTTTGAATCCCACTAACTCCAAAAACATATTTGAGAAAATTTGCCAGTTCCATGTGTGTGTAGGGGGGAGGGTGTGTGTGTGTATATGTGTGTGGGGGGGGAGGGTGTGTGTGTAGGGGGGAGGGTGTGTGTGGGTGTGTAGGGAGAGGGTGTGTGTGTGTGTGTGTGTGTGTGTGTATGTAGGGGGAGGGTGTGTTTGTGTGTGTGTAGGGGGGAGGGTGTGTGTGGGTGTGTAGGGGTGAGGGTGTGTGTGTGTAGGGAGAGGGTGTGTATGGGTGCATAGAGGGGAGGGGTGTGTGTGTGTGTAGGGGGAGGGTGTGTGTGTAGGGAGAAGAGTTTTTGCGGGGGGGGGGGGGGGGGGGGGGGTGCTGGTGGTTCTCATCCTGAGGTGTTTCTCCACTGATATAACTGAAATATGTGTAAAAAATAGTGTTGAGCCCATTTAAAAAAAAAAAGAAAATTATGTTAAAAATGGCAAAATTAAAAGCATGAATAATAAGGTACTCTTTATTTTCAGTATCTCGTCCCCATGGTTCTTCTTCAATGTGGATAAAATACAATTAAACACCACATCTCCATGATCGTAACAATCTTGACATTTATAAAATTTGAAAGTTATCTGGCACTGAATGTTATGTCAACCCAGTGTGGCTCTTCATGTCATGGTACTGACGTCACATCAGTACAACTGCAATAATTTTTTGGGCCAATAACTCCATATGGCTTGGCAGCCTTTGGTTTTTCAAATTATCCGTATACATTTGTGTATAAGTTTTGACTGTTTTGGAACATCATACAACTTTTCAAGCATGGAAAGGAATATGCTTTCTTTCATTTTGACAGTATAGAGTATTTACTGTAACAAAACAAAGGTAACATTCATGACTTCCACAATGAGAAACATTTTGCTTCAAAACAGTTATCAGGCTAAATACCATTCCATCGAATTCTTGTTATACAGAAAAAAAAATTGACTTTTATTGCTGGTGAAGAGATAATGTTCCTGTATACTGCATATTTCTGTTTTGGGACGGAATCCAAGATATGGAGAAAAATCTGTTTTGCGAGGGAATCTTAGATATATAGAAAAACAAAACTATTCACTTTAATAAAACTCAACTCCCATAAGATAACAATCTTATTCATGTGAGTTGTTCTGATTGTCTCTGCCAAATGGTGTTTGGGTAGTCTCTGCCAATGTTGTTTGGATAGTCTCTGTCAAATGTTGTTCAGGTATTCTCTACCAAATGTTGTTCAGGTGGTCTCTACCAAATGTTGTTTGGGTACTTTCTGACTAATGTTGTTTGGGTAGTCTCTACCAAATGTTGTTTGGTAGTCTCTGACAAATGTTGTCCAGGTGGTCTCTACCAAATTTTGTTTGGGTAGTCTCTACCAACTGTTGTTCAGGTGGTCTCCGCCAAATGTTGTTCCGGTGGTCTCTACCAAATGTTGTTCAGTTGGTCTCAACCAAATGATGTTCAGGTGGTCTCTACCAAATGTTGTTTGGGTATTCTCTGACTAATGTTGATTGGGTAGTCTCTACCAAATGTTGTTTTGGTAGTTTCCGATAAATGTTGTCAAAGTGGTCTCTACGAAATTTTTTTTGGGTAGTCTATCAACTGTTGTTCAGGTGGTCTCTGCCAAATGTTGTTTGGGTGGTCTCTACTAAATGTTGTTCAGGTGGTTTCTACCAAATGATGTTCAGGTGGTCTCTACCAAATGTTGTTTTGGTAGTCTCTGATAAATGTTGTCAAAGTGGTTTCTACCAAATTTTGTTTGGGTAGTCTCTACCAAATGTTGTTCAGGTGGTCTCTGCCCAATGTTGTTTTGGTGGTCTCTACCAAATGTTATTTAAGTGGTCTCTACCAAATGTTGTTTGGGTATTCTCTGACTAATGTTGTTTGGGTAGTCTTTACCAAATGTTGTTTGGGTAATCTCTTCCAAATGTTGTTCAGGTGGTCTCTGGTAAATGTTGTCCAAGTGGTCTCTACCAAATGTTGTTCAGGTGGTCTTTGCCAAATGTTGTTTGGGTGGTCTCTACCAAATATTGTTCATGTGGTCTCAACAAAGTGTTGTTCAGGTGGTCTTTACCAAAATGTTGTTTGGGTTTTCTCTTCAAAATGTTGTTCAGGTGGTCTCTACAAAATGTTGTTCAGGTGGTCTCTACCAAATGTTGTTTGGGTATTCTCTGACAAATGTTGTCCAGGTGGTCTCTTCCAAATTTTGTTTGGGAAGTCTCTACCAACTGTTGTTCAGGTGGTCTCTGCCAAATGTTGTTTGGGTGGTCTCTACCAAATTTTTTTCAGGTTGTCTCTACCAAATGTTGTTCAGGGAATCTCTACTAATTATTGTTTGGGTAGTCTGTACCAAATGTTGTTTGGGTAGTCTCTACCAAATGTGGTTTGGGTAGTCTCTACCAAATGCAGTTTGGGTAGTCTCTACCAAATGTTGTTTGGGTAGTCTCTACCAAGTGTGGTTTGGGTAGTCTCTACCAAATGCAGTTTGGGTAGTCTCTACCAAATGTTGTTTGGGTAGTCTCTACCAAGTGTGGTTTGGGTAGTCTCTACCAAATGCAGTTTGGGTAGTCTCTACCAAATGTTGTTTGGGTAGTCTCTACCAAGTGTGGTTTGGGTAGTCTCTACCAAATGTGGTTTGGGTAGTCTCTACCAAATGCAGTTTGGGTAGTCTCTACCAAGTGTGGTTTGGGTAGTCTCTACCAATTGTTGTTCAGGGAATCTCTACTGATTGTTGTTTGGGTAGTCTCAACCAAATGTTGTTTGGGTAGTCTCTACCATATGTTGTTCAGGGAATCATGACCAATTATTGTTTGAGTAGACTCTACCAATTGCCTGTTCAGGTAGTCTCTACCAAATGTTGTTAGGTAATCTCTACCAAATGTTGTTCAGGTGGTCTCTTCTAAATGTTGTTTGGGTAGTCTCTACCAGTTGTTGTTCATGGAATCTCTATTAATTGTTATTTGGGTAATCTCTTCCAAATGTTGTTCAGGTAGTCTCTGCAAAATGTTGTCCAGATAATCTCTATCAAATATAGGTTAGATAATCTGTCAAATATTGTTCAGGTGGTCTCTGCAAAATGTTGTCCAGATAATCTCTATCAAATATAGGTTAGATAATCTGTCAAATATTGTTCAGGTGGTCTCTGCCAAATGTTGTTTTGATAGTCTCTATTAAATGTTGTCCATGTAGTTTCTGTCAAATGTTTTTCTTGAAGTCTCTGCCAAACAGTGTTCATGTGAAATGTTGGTATGTAAGTCTCTATCAAATGTTGTCTGGGTAGTCTCCAGCAAATGTTGTTCATTTATTCTCTGCCAAATGTTGGTACGGAGGTATCTGCCATATGGTGTCCATGTCTTTGCCTGATGTTTTTCAGTAGTCTCTGTCAAATGTTGGTCTGGAAGTCTCTGCCAAATGGTGTTCATGTAGTATTTACTAATGTTTTCCAGTAGTCTCCATTAAATGTTGGTCTAGTAGTCTCTGCCAAATGGTGTTCAGGTAGTCTCTGCCAAATGGTGTTCAGGTAGTCTCAACCAAATGTTGTTCAGATAGTATCTGCCAGATGTTGATCAGGTAGTCTCTACCAACTTCTGCTGAGGTAATCTCTGTCAAATGTTGGTTGGGTAAACTGCCAAATGTTGTCCTGGTAATCTCTGTCAAATGTAGGTCAAGTAGTCTGTCAAATGTTGGTTGGGTAGTCTTTGCCAAAAGTTATTCAGGTATTCTCTGCGAAATGTTGTCCAGGTAATCTCTGTCAAATGTATGTCAAGTAGTCTGTCAAATGTTGTTCAGGTAGTCTGTCAAATGTTGAAATTACAGAACCCCAGCTGACAAAAATACTACATCTGTGTATGATATTTGATAAGCATGAATTATATGAAGACAGATCTTTTCTTGTATTTTTCAGGAAGACTTCAAGCAGCTGATTGAGTCATGTGGATTCAAAGCAGTGACATATGAGAACTTGACATTTGGAATGGTTGCCATACACTCCGGTTTCAAGTTGTAGAGCAACCATACACAGTTTTAATCATTGAGAAACCATGCTGGCATGATGTTGTTTTAAATAGAAATGAAAGTTCAATAGTGATCTTATTGAAGTAAGCTTACTGGTTGTTGTTAAAGATGGAGGTCACATGTTGATAATAAAGAACTTGACAATAATGACAAAAATTTGTTAAATGTTTTCTTAGTTTTTATTAGGCTATTTACTTGTAGAGAAGCAGTGATCTTGTGGTTTAGTTAAAAGTATACAACACTCAGCAATATTGTATTGTAGAAGTGATGAGATCAGTTTTATTTAATTTTGTTTGCAATAATTTATAATAAAAGTGTTTTTTTGCAGTTAATTGTGTGGATTTTTTTCTGCCCTGTAAAAATATCTTTGAGGCAATATACAAAATATTTACAATGAATTTCACTAGTAAGTGAAAAATGCCCCTGGAGTGGTCTGTGAATGTAAATATGTTAAGAAATAGTATTAAAAATCATGACCTTGACCTTTGAGCTGTGGACCTGGGTATTGCACATGACACATACTGTTGTGGTGATCTTTGTTATTTTATATTTTGGCATGAATGACAAAGTTACAGATTGGTCATGAATATTACTGGTACTATTTATATACTAACAGTGTGATGTCATGGTCATTTCAAAGTTCTGACATGAATGCAACTTTCTATGATTATGTTTATGAATAAGGTCATTTTATATGTTTGACCTCCAAGTGTGGGTGCTGCCCCACTTTGATTTCACCAGTTCAAGAATTTGTGCATAATATGGTTATATGGCTAATGTGTAAAAACCAAATAAATCCTGGGAGTGCGCACAATATCAAATTATGCAATCATTTTAAATGTCGATCAAAATTTGAACATGCAGTGGAGAAATTGCCGAGTTGAAACAAAGATACAGTGAATATATTACAAAACATGACATTGTAATGATTTTTTTAAAAATTTTCACTGATATGAAAGGGTCGTCCTGGGCGGAGTGGTCTAGTGCTCTGTCTCCACATCACATTTGTCTCAAATCCAGCTCAGTCCAGACTGTGAGAAAGTTTGCCAGTTACTTGTACAAGGACAGTGGTTCCACTAAGATTCATTTTGTGGACTTTCTTTACCACTGATCAAATATAACATGTTGCAAAACTGGTGAGAGTTTCAGTCTTCAAGCATTAACTGGATCTAGTACATAACAGGTGCCAAGTCCATGTGTACGTTTATTTTCAGAGGCAATCTCTGCCCATAAATTGTACATTGCCACGTTGCGTTCATTGCGAAGTCATATTCTATCCGTTAAGGGTGAGTATAAAATTTCATGTAAACAAATTAAACGTTTGGTGACTGAACACTGATAATTGCCTGGTTGTATCAGAGGGATGGGGTGTCACACATTTCTCAAGATGCAAGTATATAAAATATCAATGAAAAATCACTGGTTTATTCCACCTCGTCATGAAATCAGAAAACTCTCATCATTTTTACATGTTGTATGACCTACAGTGGCGTTCCTTCGTGTAGGCACTGTAGGCATGTGCCTACACTTTTTTCTGAGAAATCAAAAAAATAAAAATGCCAAAATATGCAATAAAATCTATCCCTATGCTACTTCATTTTTTCCTTTATTGAAGTGAACAAACCTTAAAACATGACGTTTATTTGGTTATAAAACAGTGACTTCAATGTTAATTTTAAGGATAACCAGGGTCCTAAAAATAAGAAATATATGTCAAAACACACCGACACAACTACAATAGTATAGCTGAATTTTTGTTTCGAGGAGCTTCACTCGGACTGTGCCTACACATCGTTTTAAGCCAAGCTACGCCCTTGACCTATGTACTGAAAATGGAGTCAAAGGGACACCCTGCCTTTTTGATACACTTTCACAAACTAGTACTGTCGAAAAGTGTGTTTGCATGTTGTGACCATGAAAATTAACTCCCCCAGGATGTAATTGTGTTTCTATTAAAAAAATGAGCACAAATTATTGAAAAACGTCCTATTTCACAAGATTCAAGGTCGACCGTGACAAAAAATTCCAAATAAATAAAATTTTGTCAGTGTTAATTTGTATGGTAGAAATCATGAAATTTTCAACTTGTATTTTTTAAAAATTTTTTACTCAAAACTAGATTGATTTTTATTAAATAATGTGAAGATTTGTTTGTGAAAAGAAGTAAAATTTGATTTCAGCATTACTGCGTGTCTCTTTAAATCCCATTTATAAATTAGGAATGTGTCTGTCGACATGAATGCCCCCCACTATTGATTAGTAAACCCTATTTATAAATTAGGAATGTGTCTGTCAACATGAATGCCCCTACTATTGATCAGTTAAATTGGTGGCTTCTGATGACTTTTCAAATTTTTATGCTTCATTGGATGGTATAACCTCCACCCTATTTCCTTCCTGTTATTTTCATTGGTTCTATCGTCTGTTTACCCTTTAGCCTCTTTGTTTATTTAGGCTTTGATTTCAAATGTTACTCAGTTGAGTAACTAACTGAGTACACCACGTGAAGCGCCTGCACCACATATTGAAGTTAGTGATCAATTTTTAGCTCTACTGGCCAAAGTCTAGAAGTGCTTATGCGATGGTCCGTCGTCTCTGAAGTGTGTTAGCAGCACTTTCTCTGAAACCACAAGGCCAATTAATCTGAAACGTCACATGGATGTTCCTATTGCATAGGAGACTATCAGAAGATTATTTTTTTTCATTTGAAATTCAAGATGGCCATCGTTACTAAAAATAGTCCAAAACTTAAAAAATCTTCTTCTCATGAACGGCCCAACAGATTTTAAAAATATTTATGTAGTAATGATAACCAACTATAGTTTTGTTATATTGCTCAAATGGTGCCCCTGGGGTTAAAAATTACCCTGCCCCGAGGGTTCAATTAGGGTACATAGTTATGTGATTATAATAATTTTTTTTTTTTTAAAATGGAAATGATTTTGCCTTTATCTTCACAGAAACATTGTTTGGAGAAGGAGGTTCAGATTTGTAAAAATCAATGGGTTCCACTGTCTAAAGGGGTCAGGAGGGGCCCCAAAAGGGTACAAATTCGGTAAGAACCTGTATGTCAGATTTGTTCATATTTTGCATAAATTATCCCTATGTGTGGGTGTTTGGTTACAGATAAGAATTTAGGGGCTAAAATTTATAGAGGCCCTGTAAGGGGACTTAGAATTTTACATAGGAATACTATGGGAAAACAGAAAATTCTCTATTTTTTCATCTATTTAGGCAAAAATATTATTCAGTTGGAGTTCTGAAGTATCATCTAGTCATAGGAAAGATTTGGTTCAATAAGGAGAATTGACTTTCCATAAGGGGTCAGTGTGGGTCAAAAAAGGGTTAAAACAGAAAAAAAAACTGGTCAGTCAAATTTGTTCATATTTGATATGGATTATCCCAATGAGTATGTGTTTAAAATGTGTACAAATCAAGGGTCTTTTATTTATAGGGCCCTGTAAGGTGACTGAGTTTTATATACAGGTAGGAATACTATTGGAAAACGAAAAATTCTCTTTTTTATCATTCATTTATGACTTTTTTTTTATTCAGTTCGAGTTTTGAAGCAACTTCTAGTCGTAACAAATATGATTTTGTTCGATACGAAGGATTGTTTTTCTAAAAGGGGCCAGGTGGGGACACAAAATGATTAAAATTGAACATTGTCATAAATCTTATTTTCAACAACCGGTCAGTCAAATTTGTTCATATTTGATATAAATTATCCCTATGATTAAGAAATCTAAGTTTGTACAAATCAAGGGACACTGGGATGTATGGAGGCCCTGTAAGGGTCTTTGAGTTTTACATAGGAATACTATGGGAAAATGGAAAATTCTTATTTGTTTTTGCCCATACATCAGCAAGGATTGAGGATTCTGCATATCAAGGGGCTTGAATATATTGCAGCCTTGTAATGTGACTTTTACATAGGAATTTTATAGGGAAAACTGAATTATTTCATTTTGCATCCATATGTACAAAAAAACTTCTTTTTAAAATTTGAATCCTTTCTGCTCATAACAAATCTCTAAGAATGGGTGAATAAAGAAAATAAGGGGCTGGGTTGTATAAGGGTTCTGTACAGGGGACTATATTTTTTTACAGATGAATGGTATGGGAATTTAAAGTATTTTCTTTTCATAGCAATTAAGTTTTTGTTCAGTATGGGTGTGGTGGGGGTATTTATCCATAAGTTAAGATGTCCCCCACAAAGAGGGTAAATATTGTGGAATTTCAAAAAGTGCTGTGGCCACTACGAGTCAGTAGAGCATGTTGGTGTGTTGGTATAACAACATAACGATTTTTCATAGATTATTTTACATATTTATGTCAAATCTTTCATAGTATTAAACTCTATCAAAATACAATGTTTTATATCGAGATTGTTTGTTTGAATGTCTAGTGTCCTAACCCAACTACTCTTTTCTGGCATGTTGGAATATTAACCAGTACTCGAGTGACTATAGTAATAACTTTTTCACTTGAATCAGCAGTTAGACTCAGAGATAAATGACAGATGTAATCTCTTATCAATCATCAGAGATTTTGGCCAGGCGGAGATTCAAACTCATGACCCTGGACTGATAGTCAGACATACAACCGACTGAGCTAACCAAGTACGGCCCTTTGTACATTAAGAAGTTGAATTATAGACATCATAAAATAAGATTTCATGACTTTGGTTAATTTATTGAAGTTCTGAGACTGATCCAATGATATCCATTAATGACATCGATAAAAAATGAATAGTGGTAAATCAGTGCCCAGTCTTCTGTTGGCCATGCTTTTTTTTTCCACAATTTATAAATGTAAATAGGTTTGTTTGAATATTTAGCATAATTCTATGCCATCGGGGGCTAAAAGACAATCAGCTAACCTAACCACTCTTTCCTGAGATCCTGGATAGTTGACCAGTACTCGAGCACATCCATCTCCATAAGTAACTGGCAACTTCCCCACTTGAATAAATGAAAATGAGTTACAATATCATAATATATCAATAATCATCGAAACTGTGGTCAAGGTTGGATTCAAACGCACAACCCCAGGATGTGCTACCGACTGTGCTAACTGGACCAAGCTAAATAAATAAGTTATTTCTTTCAGGATCCATTTTCACAATGATTTGCAGATTTGGTGCAAGTTTCAATCAATAGATGATGTCATCGATCAAGTTTCAGTCTTTTACAAGTGACTTGACCCAGTACATGACAAGCACCAAGCTGGAACATGAATTTCATTTTTGAGGCAAGCTCCACAAATAAATTGTACATTTTCATGGATAACTTTATAATGGACAGTAAGACCAATCTCCAGGACGTACAGATATGTCTTGCTGTTATGGACAGTAAGACCATATAGCTATTGCCAATCTCCAGGAAGTAGAGATGTCCTGCTACTATGGACAGTAAGACCATATAGCTATTGCCAATCTCCAGGAGGTAGAGATGTCCTGTTGCTATGGCCAGTAAGTCCATCCAGCTATTGTTCATCTCCAGGACGTACAGAAATGTCTTGCTACTAAGGGCAGTAAGACCATCCAGCTATATGCTCATCTCCAGGACGTAGAGATGTCCTGCTACTATGGGCAGTAAGACCATATAGCAATTGGCCATCTCCAGGATATACAGAGATGTCCTGCTGCTATGAACAGTAAGACCATCCAGCTATTGCGCATCTCCAGGACGTACAGAGATGTCCTGCTGCTATGGACAGCAAGACCATCCAGCTAATGTTCATCTCCAGGATGTACAGAGATGTCCTGCTTCTATGGACAGAAAGACCATCCAGCTAATGTTCATCTCCAGGATATACAGAAATGTCCTGCTACTATGGACAGTAAGACCATCTAGCTATTGCGCATCTCCAGGACGTACAGAGATGTCCTGCTACTATGGACAGTAAGACCATCCAGCTATTGTTTATCTCCAGGACGTACAAAGATGTCATGCTGCTATGGGCAATAAGACCATCCAGCTATTGGTCATCTCCAGGACGTAGAGATGTCCTGCTGTTATGGCCAGTAAGACCATCTAGCTATTGCCCATCTCCAGGATGTACAGAGATGTCCCACTGCTGCTAAGGGCAGTAAGACCATCCAGCTATTGGTCATCTCCAGGATGTACAGAGATGTCCTGCTGCTATGAACAGTAAGACCATCCCGCTATTGCCCATCTCGAGGACGTATAGAGATACCCTGCTGCTATTAACAGTAAGACCATCCCGCTATTGCCCATCTCGAGGACATACAGAGATACCCTTCTGCTATGAACAGTAAGACCATCCCGCTATTGCCCATCTCCAGGACGTACAGAGATGTCCCACTGCTGTGGATAGTAAGACCATCCAGCTATTGCCCATCTCCAGGACGTACAGAGATGTCCCACTGCTGTGGATAGCAGGACTATCCAGCTATTGGCCATCTCCAGGACGTACAGAGATGTCCTGTTGCTATGGCCAGTAAACCCATCCAGCTATTGGCCATCTCCAGGATGTACAGAGATGTCCTGCTGCTATGGACAATAAGACCATCTAGCTATTGCCCATCTCAAGGATGTACAGAGATGTCCCGCTGCTGCTAAGGGCAGTAAGACCATCCAGCTATTGGTCACCTCCAGGATGTACAGAGATGTCCTGCTGCTATGAACAGTAAGACCATCCTGCTATTGCCCATCTCCAGGACGTACATAGATACCGTGCTGCTATGAACAATAAGACCATCCGGCTATTGCCTATCTTCAGGATGCACAGAGATGTCCCACTGCTGTGGATAGTAAGACCATCCAGTTATTGCCCCTCTCCAGGACGTACAGAGATGTCCTGCTGCTATGGACAGTAAGACCATCCGGCTATTGCCCATCTCCAGGACTTACAGAGATGTCCTGCTACTATGGGCAGTAAGACCATCCAGCTATTGCCAGGGCTCGAAATTAAGCACTCGCCACTCACAAAATGCGAGCTGTATTTTGAAAATGCGAGTTGAAATTACTTAAGCTGGCATTTTTTTGCGAGTGGATTTCGAATTGAGAAAATTACTTATTATATTCATTTTATTGATTTTTGAAAATAAACAAGTATTATCCTGGTAAAAATAACAAGTTCTTGTCAATTTTACCCAATTTCTTTTGCTTCTCGCGCCAAATTACCCCCTAGCAGCACGATTATCAATGCCATATATAAATAGTTAAATATGAGAAGACTGCATCCAATTGTTTTTGATCTCGAGTTCATTTACAAAAATGAAGTCAAGTTAAAACCCGTCAAAAACATAATGAGTAGACTGCGTCTAGTTTGATCTATCGCGCACTCACTCTATAAAATAAATGTAAAGTTGAAACCCGTCAAATTTATTGTTTACATATTTTGCCAGCTGTTAAAATGGCTGATAAAATAACATCTTTTTCTCCATTGAACCGATATCACAATATCACACAGGGTTTTACACTTGACAATGACAAAATAGTGTGTCAGTTGTAGAAACCACACGATCGGCAGATCATCCATAATAATTAAACTATATAACTATGTTATCACAACATTTACACATGTTAAACAATCATCCTTGGCTAGATCTAGATCTAATTTTAAAATGAACAGCCATTGGCTATATTAATTCTATATATAGAAATGTGTGTATGTCTCAATCTCAGTCTCTATATACTTGTTATTGTTGTAACAAAGACAACTTTATTTTTTAAGTACTGCTTTGAAATTGAAATACCTTAACATATATAATAACCTTGATACCATTGTCTATAAAATAGATACAAGCTAATATTGCATATTAAATAACACACGGGCTTTGAAACAATTAATTTTGGGTTTATTTAGACATTTAGGACTACAAGTTTCTGTGAAAATTGGTTTGGCTAGTTGGTTTCAAATTTGGCCAGTGGAAATTTTAGGCACTGGCCAAAATTGCCAGTGCACAAAAAAGTTAAATTCTAGCCCTGTATTGCCCATCTCCAGGACGTACAGAGATACCCTGCGGCTATGAACAGTAAGACATCCCACTATTGCCCATCTCCAGGACGTACAGAGATGTCCCACTGCTGTGGATAGCAAGACCATCCAGCTATTGCCCATCTCCAGGATGTACAGAGATGTCCCACTGCTGTGGATAGTAAGACCATCCAGCTATTTGCCCATCTCCAGGACGTACAGAGATGTCCCACTGCTGTGGATAGTAAGACCATCCAGCTATTGCCCATCTCCAGGACGTACAGAGATGTCCCACTGCTGTAAATAGTAAGACCATCCAGCTTTTGCCCATCTCCAGGACGTAGAGATGTCCTGCTGCTATGGCCAGTAAGACCATCCAGCTATTGCCAATCTCCAGGATGTACCAAGATGTCCTGCTGCTATGGACAGTAAGACCATCCAGGTATTTGTCATCTCCAGATGTACAAAGATGTCCTGCTGCTATGGCAGCAAGACCATCCAGCTATTGGCCATCTCCAGTACGTACAGAGATCTCCTGCTGCTATGGACAGTAAGATGTACCAAGATGTCCTGCTGCTATGGACAGCAAGACCATCCAGCTATTGGCCATCTCCAGGACATACAGAGATCTCCTGCTGCTATGGACAGTAAGATGTACCAAGATGTCCTGCTGCTATGGACAGCAAGACCATCCAGCTATTGGCCATCTCCAGGACGTACAGAGATCTCCTGCTGCTATGGACAGTAAGATGTACCAAGATGTCCTACTGCTATGGACAACAAGACCATCCACCTATTGGCCATCTCCAGGACGTACAGAGATCTCCTGCTGCTACGGACAGTAAGATGTACCAAGATGTCCTACTGCTATGGACAACAAGACCATCCAGCTATTGGCCATCTCCAGTACGTACAGAGATCTCCTGCTGCTATGGACAGTAAGATGTACCAAGATGTCCTGCTGCTATGGACAACAAGACCATCCACCTATTGGCCATCTCCAGTACGTACAGAGATCTCCTGCTGCTATGGACAGTAAGATGTACCAAGATGTCCTGCTGCTATGGACAGCAAGACCATCCAGCTATTGGCCATCTCCAGGACGTACAGAGATCTCCTGCTGCTACGGACAGTAAGATGTACCAAGATGTCCTGCTGCTATGGACAGCAAGACCATCCACCTATTGGCCATCTCCAGGACGTACAGAGATCTCCTGCTGCTACGGACAGTAAGATGTACCAAGATGTCCTGCTGCTATGGACAGCAAGACCATCCACCTATTGGCCATCTCCAGGACGTACAGAGATCTCCTGCTGCTACGGACAGTAAGATGTACCAAGATGTCCTACTGCTATGGGCAGCAATACCATCCAGCTATTGGCCATCTCCAGGACGTACAGAGATCTCCTGCTGCTACGGACAGTAAGATGTACCAAGATGTCCTACTGCTATGGGCAGCAATACCATCCAGCTATTGGCCATCTCCAGGACGTACAGAGATCTCCTGCTGCTACGGACAGTAAGATGTACAAAGATGTCCTACTGCTATGGACAACAAGACCATCCACCTATTGGCCATCTCCAGGACGTACAGAGATCTCCTGCTGCTACGGACAGTAAGATGTACCAAGATGTCCTACTGCTATGGACAGCAAGACCATCCAGCTATTGGCCATTTCCAGGACGTACAGAGATCTCCTGCTGCTACGGACAGTAAGATGTACCAAGATGTCCTACTGCTATGGACAGCAAGACCATCCAGCTATTGGCCATCTCCAGGACGTACAGAGATCTCCTGCTGCTACGGACAGTAAGATGTACCAAGATGTCCTACTGCTATGGACAACAAGACCATCCACCTATTGGCCATCTCCAGGACGTACAGAGATCTCCTGCTGCTACGGACAGTAAGATGTACCAAGATGTCCTACTGCTATGGACAGCAAGACCATCCAGCTATTGGCCATCTCCAGGACGTACAGAGATCTCCTGCTGCTACGGACAGTAAGATGTACCAAGATGTCCTACTGCTATGGACAGCAATACCATCCAGCTATTGGCCATCTCCAGGACATACAGAGATCTCCTGCTGCTATGGACAGTAAGATGTACCAAGATGTCCTACTGCTATGGACAGCAATACCATCCAGCTATTGGCCATCTCCAGGACATACAGAGATCTCCTGCTGCTATGGACAGTAAGATGTACCAAGATGTCCTACTGCTATGGACAGCAAGACCATCCAGCTATTGGCCATCTCCAGGATGTACAGAGATCTCCTGCTGCTACGGACAGTAAGATGTACCAAGATGTCCTACTGCTATGGACAACAAGACCATCCACCTATTGGCCATCTCCAGGACGTACAGAGATCTCCTGCTGCTACGGACAGTAAGATGTACCAAGATGTCCTACTGCTATGGACAACAAGACCATCCACCTATTGGCCATCTCCAGGACGTACAGAGATCTCCTGCTGCTACGGACAGTAAGATGTACCAAGATGTCCTACTGCTATGGACAGCAAGACCATCCAGCTATTGGCCATCTCCAGGACGTACAGAGATCTCCTGCTGCTACGGACAGTAAGATGTACCAAGATGTCCTACTGCTATGGACAGCAAGACCATCCAGCTATTGGCCATCTCCAGGACGTACAGAGATCTCCTGCTGCTACGGACAGTAAGATGTACCAAGATGTCCTACTGCTATGGACAACAAGACCATCCACCTATTGGCCATCTCCAGGACGTACAGAGATCTCCTGCTGCTACGGACAGTAAGATGTACCAAGATGTCCTACTGCTATGGACAACAAGACCATCCACCTATTGGCCATCTCCAGGACGTACAGAGATCTCCTGCTGCTACGGACAGTAAGATGTACCAAGATGTCCTACTGCTATGGACAGCAAGACCATCCAGCTATTGGCCACCTCCAGTACGTACAGAGATCTCCTGCTGCTATGGACAGTAAGATGTACCAAGATGTCCTACTGCTATGGACAACAAGACCATCCACCTATTGGCCATCTCCAGGACGTACAGAGATCTCCTGCTGCTACGGACAGTAAGATGTACCAAGATGTCCTACTGCTATGGACAGCAAGACCATCCAGCTATTGGCCACCTCCAGTACGTACAGAGATCTCCTGCTGCTACGGACAGTAAGATGTACCAAGATGTCCTGCTGCTATGGACAGCAAGACTATCCAGCTATTGGCCACCTCCAGTACGTACAGAGATCTCCTGCTGCTATGGACAGTAAGATGTACCAAGATGTCCTACTGCTATGGACAACAAGACCATCCACCTATTGGCCATCTCCAGGACGTACAGAGATCTCCTGCTGCTATGGACAGTAAGATGTACCAAGATGTCCTGCTGCTATGGACAACAAGACCATCCAGCTATTGGCCATCTCCAGGACATACAGAGATCTCCTGCTGCTATGGACAGTAAGATGTACCAAGATGTCCTACTGCTATGGACAACAAGACCATCCACCTATTGGCCACCTCCAGTACGTACAGAGATCTCCTGCTGCTATGGACAGTAAGATGTACCAAGATGTCCTACTGCTATGGACAACAAGACCATCCACCTATTGGCCATCTCCAGGACGTACAGAGATCTCCTGCTGCTATGGACAGTAAGATGTACCAAGATGTCCTGCTGCTATGGACAACAAGACCATCCAGCTATTGGCCATCTCGAGGACGTACAGAGATCTCCTGCTGCTATGAATACTGGACAGTACAACCATCTATTACCCATCTCTAGGAAATAGAGATATCCTGCTACTATGGACAGAAAGTCCATTTAATAATTTTATCAAGCTGGTATTAAGTCAGGTCAAGCCATTTCCCAGAAATACAAAAAAAATCTAGGACAAATATATCAGTTTATATGTGGACAGAATGACAAATTGGGTTTGAGAGAATGTATTCATTTTAATAATAAATAATAATATACTAAATAATGTAAATATCACAATGTGCATAAAAAAATAAAATGGCAATAAATTGCCCGATAGAAACAATATTGTCCCATTAAGCGACTTTTGACTGACTAGAATACTTCACATGTTCTCATTTTGCTCATCTACGAAACATTAGAAGACTTGTAATTTACCAGATAAAACTGTAATTCACATGTATCGCCTTTGACAGGATATAATAATGTTCACATCACCATCATAATGCTGAAAGCAAACTTTTTGATTTGGCAATACTGTTGATGTCAATACTAATTAAAGTAAAAGTAAGTTGTTTTGTTTCGCCACCACATTCACGTCCACAATACATTTACAATAATAAATATTTAATTTTTCAAGTAGTTTATGGCATTCATTTATCCAGATTTGAAGAGCAGAATTGCAACTTGTCCCAGGTAAAAGTAGATGAAATGTTTTGTCTCGTGTGTCACATAGCTACCGAAATTTCGGCCAACAATACAATGCCAGGTTGGGTTGTATTTTTTGTCGAACTCCTTCTTGATGTAAGCGGCAATGTCCTTCTCAATATTGTATTTTTCAAGAGCCTGGGTGGCACAGTCTACAGCATCCTGCTGCATCTCCTCAGACATATCAGCATTCTTAATAACAGCTTTTCTTTCTGCAGACATGGTGCCTGAAAATATAAAAACAATGATATACAGTAAGTAACAGTACTTTTCAACAATAAGTCCTACAACCTAGGGACGGATCCAGGATTACATGCTACTAATGTGGGGTGTGCAATGTTTGGAGAGAAAAAAACAACACCAAATGGTGCGATCTGACGAGTATTTGTGAATTACCAATTTGGAGCATAAAATAAGCATTAAACAGTGCAATAATACCTTACTGCACAACTCTCATTTCCTCAAAACTATTATAGACAGAACCAAGGAACAATAGTCCTTGGCAGTATAGCGCGAGAACTGAAAGACAATGTGCATGGATACAATAAAATGCTTAAATCAGCTATTGAGACTAAAAGGGCTTTTCCAGCCCTCCTGTTCTCATGCGTATACAAAGACGCTTTACGACGTATTTTATCCACATGAATTCATCAATTAATGCCAAGGACTTGAATCTATATATAATTCCTCGTTAATGCGGACACTAAAATCTGATATGCACTGCTTAAATCTCCCAAAGATAATTGGGCGTCCCTATTTTAAAACTGAATCCGCCAGTGTAGGTCTAACACCGAAAATAAATAAATTGTTCTTCCTACATCCGAAATTCGTTTGTCCGGAACTGTATACACATGTCCATCTCTGCTTTCATTAGCGCCGGGTCAGAGCTAATGATTTAATGTAATTTTACTTCCCAAACCTGATAAAACATATCAAAGTTATTCTTACCTTTTTGTTAAATTCCAATCAATGTTGTTTTGAAGCGAGAATACACACGCAAACTGTCAGATTGAATACACAAAAATTAACAATCCACATCAGATGATGAAATGCGATTGGACGAGATGCGCTATTATGTTTGGTTGAAAAACAGAACTCTGTAGTTTCTTCTATCAACAAGTTTTAGCTTTTAATAAAGCATATTAAGTTTATTACAAAAAAATGACATTGTCAAGATACAGATTAATTCTTTTGGATATGTAAAGGTGAAGCAAATTCATATTTGTTAAATATTATGAATTTATGTAGTTAAGTATAATCAGAAAATATACAACTAAATGCCCTCTATAATCCATCACACACCTGTGATTGAAAGTTGTTTCATTATGGCGAACATTTTACATTTGTCAAGTGGTTTATAAAATAAGAAGTGGACACCAAATATTGAACCTATTTCTAACCTTGAACCTCTAAGTGTGAAATTGGCCTTTGACCTACAGACCTGGGTTTTGCAAGCAACACATCATTTGAGGGTGGCAATCATTTGTGCTATAATTATTTCAAAATATGTCCACTGATTTACAAGATATTTAGAAGGCTTGCAATTTTGCACTAATTTTATACCATGAACCTCTATAACTGACCTTGACCTTTGCACTACGTACCTGGGTCTTGCGCCAATACTTCGTTTCATTATGGTGAAAATTAATACACTTTGTGCAATGTTATCTGAAAATTCTCCTTACATTAACATAAACAAAACAGTTTAAAGATATGTCCAAAGTGAACCCCAATTTATCAGGATTTTTCAAAATTTTAAAATTGGCTAAAAACTTTCTTTTCCTATACCGGTACATACTCACTGACACGGTATTGGCAAAAAAATATCTATTTAAACATGCCAAAATAATGTATTGAAAAGGGATTTCCTAACTAAGATAAGGCTAAAATAAATTTTTGGCATAAAATTGTAACATATCTTACAACGTATTAAATGAGTCACATGATTTCATTTTGATATCAATCTGATCCGTTATATAGGTTTACACATAGTAAAAATGGTTTCGTTACAGAAAATCTGAATGACGTGAAGGTCATCACAGTATTTAAGTGGTCTATTTTTAGAATGGCGATTTCGGTTCACATTTACGACTCCGATTGAAACATCAATATTGTCACGTTTCGGGGATTTGATACGCTAAACCATTTTGATTTTATTTATTAATGACAATGAGATGCTTTTTTTATCCATTTTAAAAATAATTTTACTTTCTTTAAATTTGTTTGAAACAGTGGTGAGAGACGAATGACAATGAGACTGATAGTTGTTTATCAGTCATCACAGAGAATGTGTACTGGCAGGTATTCAAACTCATGACCCCTGGACTGATAGTCAGACATGCTACCAACTGATCGAAGAGAGCCCATCTTAACAATTTATGACCAATTCACTTCAGTACTCACTACATTAAAATAATATATCATTTTACATGAAACAAAGAATTACTTCTTATTTACTACAAATATAAATTAGGTTTGATAACACGAGGATATTTATGGGGTCGAATGTCCTTTACAACACATAGCATAATAATCTATGGTATTTCCAGTTGAACTGTTGGAGGAATACATCAGATTAAATCTGACTAGAAACACTGTCCTTCCACAAGACCACAATGGTCATTGAACGGCAGTGCCTTGGACCACTTAACCAAGGAGGACCAAAGTTATTGATAAAACAGTGGAAAATGGATTGATTGATTGAATATTTAGCATCAATTTGATGTCATTAAGGGCTAACAGATGATCAGTTAACCTTACCACTCGTTCCTGGGATCCTGAAAGGATAACCAGTGCTCGAGCACACCCCATCTCTGCAAGTAATGGAATATGGAATAATGTTATTCCATTGAATTGAACTGAAAAGATCATTTGAAACTATGATAATATAGTTTGTTTGTACTAATCTTTGTAAATGGGATAGATGCTTTCCAACTGTCGAGTGTCAAGTAAGACAATTGAGTGTCAAGTAAGGACAGTCAAGTAAGAAAGTCGAGTGTCGAGTTTGGAAGTCGAATATCAAGTAAAAAAATCGAGTGTCAAGAAAAAATTATTGAGAGTTGAGTAAAAAAGTTGAATGTTGAGTAAAAAAATTAAATATTGAGTAAGAAAGTAGAGTGTCGAGTAACAAAGTCGAGTGTCGAGCAAGAAAGTCGAAATACTTTAACATATGAAAAGCTTATTGATCTAATGCTATTTTAAATCAATATGATCACAAGATAATATGAAAATAAACTATTCAAGAAGGTCAAATATTTAAATAAACAAGTTAAATGTTTTATATAAAAAAACAATGTTGTTTTATTACTTTTTTTTATTATAAATAAAACACTTAGCAGTAGATTTAACTATTTTATAAAAAAAAACACTGATCAGCAATTAATGATTTATCCATGATGGGGTGTCAAAACAAAAGCTAGTGTGACAGAGACATTAATGTATCTGTTGAAATGGCCAGGGTTTGTTTACAAAACAAATTCTTTGCTGTTGGTATAACCCAAAATAATTCAAAGTGATAAATTAGTTTCTCATCTATATGGCATCAATTGAAAAACAAAATAAATTGTATTTGAGGTAGATTTTAAGTTGAAAACCATCAATGTTATTCTTTATTTTGAACCGACATAACAGTTTTGAATGACAGAGAAAATTGCAGACTTCTAGAATATAGTAAGGTATGTGAAACAAATATTTATTAAATATGTTCATTTGGAATTTAAATAGAAGTTCTAACTGTTGAGTTAAGAAATTGAGTGTGGAGTTGAAAATCAAATGCCTGAGTGCCATTAAGAAAATAGAGTGTTGATTAAGAAAGTTAATTGGTCAAACTTACATGCAGAGACAAGACTCTACCAAGTCCCCTGCAATTTTGACCAAGAGGGTGAAATTTGCCTATTCCACATGAATGAACTGATGATGGGTTTTTTCTCCAATTCATCTCATACAAATGATAGACCCTCGATAATGGCCGTCATCACAAAAATATTTTATTTTTTAATTGGGTGTTTTACAACCAAAACCATTTTCTTACTCGACACTCGATTTTCTTACTCAATACTTGATTTTCTTACCCAACTGATTTTCTCACTCGACACTTAACATTCTCATTCAACAGTCTTACTAGACAATCGCCTAACTCACTCGACACTCAACTTTCTCACTCTGCACTTGACTTACTCACTCAACATTCTTACTCAACATTCGTTTTTCCTACTCGAATTTCTTATTCGACACTCTACCAATTGTGACACACTGCCCAGTTATAGTCTCTGTGATGATTGACTGATATACTACATTGCGCCTTATTGTCATTTGCCTCACACCGCTGATTTAACTTGGAAAGTCATCAGTTACTTGCAGAGATAGGCATGCTCGAGTACTGGTTGACCTTCTAGGATCCAAGGAAAAAGCGGTTAGGTTAACTGGTCGCCTGTTAGCCCTCGATGGTGTAAACATGTTGCTAAATATTCAAACAACAAACGAAAGAACAAACAAACGAACAAAGATGGATGGATGGACAGACAGATGGACAGACAGACGCACTTTAGCTGTCAAGTATTCATAAAGGATAAATAGGTCAACTTCAAATAAAGAATAAAGGTAAATCAATACAAAATGTATATCTTTAGTAGCAGTTGATAAAGTCTAATGACACATGTATGCTGAAATTGTGCTCAAATACATACTTTTGGAATAGGTATCATTTCTTTAAACCAAGTCACAGGTTTTAAGAAATTTCTTAAATAGTTAATACACCTCAGAGCTATCTTACAGTTGAGAGGAAAAACGTTTCTATTCTTAGATGATTTTTTCGCTAAGATGCTTTCTGAACACTTAAGAAATAAATTTAATCTTAGATGAAAATATTGATTTAAGAAGAAAATTTAAAAAAATATTGAATATCTTAAGACGAAAATAAATCTTAGAAGCTTTATGAATATGGCCCCAGGACAAATAAAGATTTAAATAGAATGAATATTATTGAGTGCTGTATGGTCTCTGTGCTACCTCTTTGGATCCCTAGATTTTGTGTAAAAATAAGATGTGTTTGTAAATATTTCAAACAGTGCATTATGTAATGTAACTGAAGTTATTTTTTTCAGAATATATATGGCATATCCAGTTGTACTGGTGGAGGAAGACCTCAGACTGAGTAGAACGACCATTCTTCCGCAAGTAAGTGGAAACTTTCTCGCATGATAACTGAAGTTAAGAGGAACATGTAAAGTTATACCTAGAACTTCATACTTGCAGGTTTAGTCATGAGGAACTAGAAAATTAAATACAAACAAGATACAAATATTGAATTTTTTTTATTTGTTCAACAATGATGAATGTTTTATTCATGTCAATTTATGAAAATTGAAAATCTAATTTTCTATAACAACAGGGCTCGAATTTTAGCACTCGCCACTCGCAAAATGCGAGCTGTATTTTGAAAATGCGAGTTGAAATTACTTAAGCTGGCATTTTTTTGCGAGTGGATTTCAAGTTGAGAAAATTACTTATTGTATTCATTTTATTGATTTTTGAAAATAAACAAGTATTATCCTGGTAAAAATAACGAGTTCTTGTCAATTTTACCAAATTTCTTTTGCTTCTCGCGCCAAATTACCCCCTAGCAACACGATTGTCAATGACATGTATTAAATATTTAATATGTGTAGACTGCGTCCAATTGTTTTTGATCTCAAGTTCATTCTGCAAAAAGGAAGTAAAGTTAAAACCCGTCAACAACATAATGAGTAGACTGCGTCTAGTTTGGTCGATCGCGCACTCACTCTATAAAATAAAAGTAAAGTTGAAACCCGTCAAATTTTTTGTTTACATATTTTGCCAGCTGTTAAAGTGGCTGATAAAATAACATCTTTTTCTCCATTGAACCGACGAATTAAAGTCCCAACAAGAAAAAAAGAGAAGTAATCCTTCCGTTAATACTGTAATGAAATGGGCGCGACAGCTCAATATCACACAGGGCTATAAACTTGACAATGACAAAATGGTGTGTCAATTGTAGAAACCACCGCGATCGACAGATCATCCATAATAATTAAACTATATTACTATTATATCACATTTACACATGTTAAACAATCGTCATTGGCTAGATCTAGATCTTATTTTAAAACGAACGGCCATTGGCTATATTAATTCTATAAATAGAAATGTGTGTATGTCTCAATCCCAGTCTCTGTACACTTGTTATTGTTGAATCCATGATTCATATTTTGGTTTAGTTAAAAGTGTTTATTTATGATATATCATTGTATGCATTTATTTATGGTAGTATAATAAATAACAAAGACAATTTTATTTTTTTAAATATTTTGTTTTGTAAAGTACTGCTTTGAATTGTACCTTAACATATATAATAACCTTGATACCATGGTCTATAAATAAAAAAAAAGCTAATAATGCATATTAAATAACACGCAGGCTTTGAAACAATTAACTTTGGGTTTATTTAGACATTTAGGACTACAAGTTTCTGCGAAAATTGGTTTGGCTAGTTGATTTCAAATTTGGCCAGTTGAAATTTTAGGCACTGGCCAAAATTGCCAGTGCACAAAAAAGTTAAATTCTAGCCCTGAACAATAAAAAAAAAATACATTCAAGCCATTTTTTTTCCAAATTTTACTTTTGTCAGGGGTCGAACCCGAGTCTTCTACTAAAATAGTAGATGTGTTGGCCAATTACACCACAAAAGTCTAAAATTTGTACAGAAAAAATGGTCTTAAATACTAACATTATTTTACCTGGCCATGTCAGCTATTATGTCAACCAAAACAACTATCATGACATTTCTAACACAACTGGATGTCCACTGCCATATTGTTACCTTTGACTTTACTACAACTAAAAAAGCTAATCAACATTTTTGATGCCCAAGTCAGTTTTTATCATAAACCATAAACATTTCTAAGATCACTAGTTTAAACTTATTTGTTTTACTTGGGTTGTGAAACAAGTTCCTACAACTTAGACAAATCACACTTGAAGTCTCCCTGGTTAGAACCAGTACTAAGCATATGCAGAAAAATTGTCTTACTCAAGGACACCACACATAGCCGTGGTGAAGGACCGAACCCACGACCCTCCGATCATGGGTTTGGTGCTCTACCACTGGACCACACGCTCCACTAAGATAACTGGCTCCCCATGCCAGTTTTTTATCATCAGCTATTACTACAACCAATCAACATTTCTTAGATAATTGGTTCCCCATCCCAGTTTTTTACCATCAGCTATTACTACAACCAACACAAACATTTCTTAGATAACTAGCTCCCCATGCCAGTTTTTATCATCAGCTATTACTACAACCAACAAACATTTCTTAGATAACTGGCTTCCCATGCCATTTTTTTATCATCAGCTATAACTACAACCAACAAAAATTTCTTAGATAACTGGTTCCCCATGCCAGTTTTTTACCATCGGCTATTACTACAACCAACGTATCCACCACAAACATTACCAAGATAACTGGTTCCCCAAGCCAGTTTATCATCCTCAACTATTTCTACAACCCATGCCGTTTTTTTTTATTACCAGGTACTACTACAACCATAAACATTTCTGAGATAACTGGTTTCTCATGCTATACTGATTTTTGTAAAAAAACACATAAGTCATTTATTTCTTTTCCAAATTTTACTCTTACCAGGATTTAAACTAGAGTCTAACAAAAGAGTAGATGTGTTTGCAAGCTAACCCACAAATCTAAAATTTGAACAATGAAAATATAATATTACCTGTCCAGGTCCGCTAATAACTACAACCAAAACAGCCAAAATAACATTTTTAACTCAATTGTTGACCCTAGGTCAGTTTAACATCAACTATATTTACAACCATCACAGCCACCATAAATATTTGTAACATAACCGGTTGCCCTTGAACAATTTGTTCTCATCTCTGATAACTTAAACCTACACAGCTACCATAAACATTTCTGACATAACTGGTTTCCCCAGAACAATTTGTTCTCATTAGCTACTACTACAACTGGCACAGCCACCATAAACATTTCTAACACAACTGGTTTCCCGTGAACAATTTGTTCTCATCAGCTATTACTACAACCTGCACAGCCACCATGAACATTTTTTAACACAACTGGTTTCCCCTGAACAATTTGTTTTCTTCTGTTATTACTACAACCTGCACAGCTACCATAAACATTTCTAACATAACCCATTGCCCCTGAACAATCTGTTCTCATCCGCTATTACTACAACCTGTTATGTTAGAAATGTTTATGGAAACTGTGCAAGTTACAATAAACATTTCTAACACAACCAGTTGCCTCTGAACAATTTGTTCTCATCTGCTATTACTACAGCCTACACAGCCACCATGAACATTTCTAACACAACTGGTTGCTCGAAGCCAGTATGTTCCAATCAGCTATTACTACAACCTGCACAGCCACCATAAACATTTCTAACATAACCCATTGCCCCTGAACAATTTGTTCTCATCTGCTATTACTACAACCTGCACAGTCACCATAATCATTTTTAACTACTGGTTGCCCCTGAACAATTTCTCATCAGCTTTTACTACCTGTACAGTTACCATAAACACTTACACAACTGGTTGCCCCAAACCAGTGTGTTACTACAACCTGCACAACCACCATAATCATATCCAACATAACTTGTTGCCCCAAGCCAGTGTCTTTTCATCACCTACACAAACACAGCTTATACAAAAATTAATCAGTTCTATTGTTTCACCACAGCTTTTTTATTTCGCCAGTTCTGTTATATTTAAAAGTTCTGCTTTTTATACCAGTTCTGCTTTTTCTTTCAGCTGTACTGCCGTAAGCCACTAGATATACTTACAATAATGATTGGCAGAGAGGAGGTCTCTAATGTCACGACAAAGTAGTTCATGACAACTTGTATGAGGAACCATGCACATGCACAAAATATTTGCTCTGTTATTTGTCTCTAAGCGTATTGCAGAGACTTTGTTAACAATTGAAGTTTTTTTGATCAAGTTCACTTTGGCTAGTGAAACAAAACTTAGGTTCTGTTGGATCTATTGCTGTCAACACTTTCAGGATTGTATCAGCAACCATGTACATGTACCAAAATATTTGCTTTGTGTTAGTTTTGTCTCTAAGCATATTGCAGACTGTGTTAACAATCAAAGTTTTTTCAATCAAGTTCACTTGGGCTAGTGAAACTAGACTAACGTTCTGTCAGACCTACATCCGTCAACACATTCTAGTTATTGATTAACACAAAGCAAATTAAATCTAAGAACATATACAAGTCTCCATTTTATGCATCAATCTTTCTTTTAAATTTCATCTTTCAGGTTTGTATAAGGAACCATGTTCATGTACCAAAATATTTTCTCTGTGTTAATTTCGTCTCTAAGCATATTGCAGAGACAGTGTCAACAATCGAAGTTTTTTCGATCAAGTTCACTTGGGCTAGTGAAACTAGACTAAGGTTCTGTCAGACCTATAGCTGTCAACACATTCCAGTTATTGATTTTACACAAAGCAAATTGAATCTAAGAACATATACAAGTCTCCATTTTATGCATTATTCTTGTTTTTAAATTTCATCTTTCGGGTTTGTATGAGGAACTATGTACATGTACCAAAATATTTTATTCTGTATTATTTGTCTCTAAGCATATTGCAGAGACGTTGTCAACAATCAAAGTTGTTTTTTATCAAGTTCACTTGGGCTAGTGAAACTAGACTAAGGTTCTGTTGGACCCAAAGCCACCAACACATTCCATCTTTTGATTTTACACAAAGCAAATTGAATCTTAGAACATATACAAGTCTCCATTTTATGCATCATTCTTTCTTTTAAATTTCATCTTTCATGTTTGTTTGAGGAACTATGTACATGTACCAAAATATTTGCTCTGCGTTAATTTTGTCTCTAAGCATATTGCAGAGACAGTGTCAACAATCGAAAATTCTTCGATCAAGTTCACTTGGGCTAGTGAAACTAGACTAAGGTTCTGTCAGACCTATAGCCGTCAACACATTCCAGTTATTGATTTTACACCAAGCAAATTGAATCTTAGAACATATACAAATCTCCATTTTATGCATTATTCTTTGTTTTTATATTTCATCTTTCGGGTTTGTATGAGGAACTATGTACATGTACCGAAATAGTTTATTCTGTATTATTTGTCTCTAAGCATATTGCAGAGACGGTGTTAACAATCAAAGTTTTTTTTATCAAGTTCACTTGGGCTAGTGAAACTAGACTAAGGTTCTGTCAGACCTAGAGCCGTCAACACATTCCATCTTTTGTTTTTACACAAAGCAAATTGAATCTAAGAACATATACAAGTCTCCATTTTATGCATCAATCTTTCTTTTAAATTTCATCTTTCGGGTTTGTATAAGGAACCATGTTTATGTACCAAAATATTTGCTCTGTGTTAATTTTGTCTCTAAGCATATTGTAGAGACAGTGTCAACAATCAAAGTTTTTTGGATCAAGTTCACTCGGGCTAGTGAAACTAGACTAAGGTTCTGTCAGACCTATAGCCGTCAACACATTCCAGTTATTGATTTTACACAAAGCAAATTGAATCTTAGAACATATACAAGTCTCCATTTTATGCATTATTCTTTGTTTTTCAATTTCATCTTTCGGGTTTGTATGAGGAACCATGTACATGTACCAAAATATTTTCTCTGTGTAAATTTTGTCTCTTAGCATATTGCAGAGACAGTGTCAACAATCGAAGTTTTTTCGAACAAGTTCACTCGGGCTAGTGAAACTAGACTAAGGTTCTGTCAGACCTATAGCTGTCAACACATTCCAGTTATTGATTTTACACAAAGCAAATTGAATCTTAGAACATATACAAGTCTCCATTTTATGCATTATTCTTTGTTTTTAAATTTCATCTTTCGGGTTTGTATGAGGAACTATGTACATGTACCAAAATAGTTTATTCTGTATTATTTGTCTAAGCATATTGCAGAGACGTTTTCAACAATCAAAGTTTTTTCTATCAAGTTCACTTGGGCTAGTGAAACAAGACTTAGGTTCTGTCGGATCTATTGCTGTCAACACTTTTGGGATTGTATCAGCAACCATGTACATGTATCAAAATATTTGCTTTGTGTTAATTTTGTCTCTAAGCATATTGCAGAGACTGTATTAAAAATCAAAGTTTTTTCGATCAAGTTCACTTGGGCTAGTGAAACTAGACTAAGGTTCTGTCAGACCTAGAGCCGTCAACACATTCCAGTTATTGATTTTACACAAAGCAAATTGAATCTTAGAACATATACAAGTCTCCATTTTATGCATTATTCTTTGTTTTTAAATTTCATCTTTCGGGTTTGTATGAGGAAGTATGTACATGTACCAAAATATTTAATTCTGTATTATTTGTCTCTAAGCATATTGCAGAGACTGTGTTAACAATCAAAGTTTTTTTCGATCAAGTTCACTTGGGCTAGTGAAACTAGACTAAGGTTCTGTCAGACCTACATCCATCAACACATTCTAGTTATTGATTAACACAAAGCAAATTAAATCTAAGAACATATACAAGTCTCCATTTTATGCATCAATCTTTCTTTAAAATTGCATCTTTGGGGTTTGTATGAGGAACCATGTACATGTACCAAAATATTTAATTCTGTATTATTTGTCTCTAAGCATATTGCAGAGACGGTGTTAACAATCAAAGTTTTTTTCGATCAAGTTCACCTGGGCTAGTGAAACTAGACTAAGGTTCTGTCGGACCCAGAGCCACCAACACATTCCATCTTTTGATTTTACACAATACAAATTGAATCTTAGAACATATACAAGTCTCCATTTTATGCATCATTCTTTCTTTTAAATTTCATCTTTCATGTTTGTATGAGGAACCATGTACATGTACCAAAATATTTGCTCTGCGTTAATTTTGTCTCTAAGCATATTGCAGAGACAGTGTCAACAATCGAAGATTCTTCGATCAAGTTCACTTGGGCTAGTGAAACTAGACTAAGGTTCTGTCAGACCTATAGCCGTCAACACATTCCAGTTATTGATTTTACACAAAGCAAATTGAATCTTAGAACATATACAAGTTTCCATTTTATGCATCATATTTTCTTTTAAATTTCATCTTTCATGTTTGTATGAGGAACCATGTACATGTACCAAAATATTTGCTCTGTGTTAATTTTGTCTCTAAGCATATTGCAGAGACAGTGTCAACAATCGAAGATTTTTCGATCAAGTTCACTTGGGCTAGTGAAACTAGACTAAGGTTCTGTCGGACCTATAGCCGTCAACACATTCCAGTTATTAATTTTACACAAAGCAAATTGAATCTTAGAACATATACAAATCTCCATTTTATGCATCATTCTTTCTTTTTCAATTTCATCTTTCGGGTTTGTATGAGGAACCATGTACATGTACCAAAATATTTGCTCTGTGTTAATTTTGTCTCTAAGCATATTGCAGAGACTGTGTCAACAATTAAAGATTCTTCAATCAAGTTCACTTGGGCTAGTGAAACTAGACTAAGGTTCTATCGGACCTATAGCCGTCAACACATTCCAGTTATTGATTTTACACAAAGCAAATTGAATCTTGGAACATATACAAGTCTCCATTTTATGCATCAATCTTTCTTTTAAATTTCATCGTTCAGGTTTGTATAAGGAACCATGTACATGTACCAAAATATTTGCTCAGTATTATTTGCCCAGTTCTTCTTATATTGCGCTGTGCTGCTGTTGGCCACTACTTACGACAATGTGCTATTTCTCAGGTTTTTGTAGTGTTCGCCCCTGCGCCGCGTCGAGGCCCAGCACATCCGTCTTTGGCAGAGGAAAAATATAGTCATGTATAAGGAAACAGACATACATGACCAATGTATGTTTGAAATTTTGTCTGTTCTTTTATAAACCAGCTTTTGTTTTAGCACAGAGCATCTATTTACCAGTTCTTTTTCAGCTAGTGCTTCACCACAGCACATTTATTTACCAGTTCTTTTTTAGCTAGTGCTTCACACCAGCACATTTATTTACTAGTTCTATTGCCACAACTCAATAATTTGCCAGTTCTATTGCCACAAATGTATTATTTGCCAGTTCTATTGCCACAACTCAATCATTTGCCAGTTCTATTACCAAATCTCAATCATTTGCTAGTTCTATTACCACAACTCAATCATTTGCCAGTTCTATTGCCACAACTCAATTAACCAGTTTTACTGCCACAACTCAATCATTTGCCAGTTCTATTGCCACAACTCAATCATTTGCCAGTTCTATTACCAAATCACAATCATTTGCCAGTTATATTGCCACAACTCAATCATTTGCCAGTTTTATTACCAAACCTCAATCATTTGCCAGTTCTTTTACCACAGCTCAATCATTTACCAGTTCTATTGCCACAACTCAATTAACCAGTTCTACTGCCATAACTCCATCATTTGCCAGTTCTATTGCCTGAATTCAATTATTTGCCAGTTCTATTGCCACAACTCAATCAACCAGTTCTATTACCACAGCTCAATCATTTGCTAGTTCTATTGCCACAACTCAATTAACCAGTTCTATTACCACAGCTCAATCATTTGCTAGTTCTATTGCCACAACTCAATCAACCAGTTCTATTACCACAGCTCAATCATTTGCCAGTTCTACTGCCACAACTCAATCAATCAGTTCTATTACCACAGCTTAATCATTTGCCCATTCTATTGCCACAACTCAAATCATTCGTCAGTTCTATTGTCACAACTCAATCATTTGCCAGTTCTATTGCCACAACTCAATCATTTGCCAGTTCTATTGCCACAACTCAATCATTTGTCAGTTCTATTGCCACAACTCAATAATTTGCCAGTTCTATTGCCACAACTCAATCAACCAGTTCTATCACCACAGCTCAATCATTTACCAGTTCTATTGCCACAACTCAAATCATTTGCCAGTTCTATTGCCACAACTCAATCCACCAGTTCTATTATCACAGCTCAATCATTTGCCAGCTCTATTGCCACAACTCAATTATTTGCTAGTTCTATTGCCACAACTCAATTAACCAGTTCTACTGCCTCAACTCAATCATTTGCCAGTTCTATTGCCACAACTCAATCAACCAGTTCTATTACCACAGCTCAATCATTTGCCAGTTCTATTGCCACAACTCAATCATTTTCCAGTTCTATTGCCACAACTCAATCATTTTCCAGTTCTATTACCACAGCTCAATCAACCAGTTCTATTGCCACAACTCAATTATTTGCTTGTTCTATTACCACAGCTCAATCATTTGCCAGTTCTATTGCCACAACTCAATCATTTTCCAGTTCTATTGCAACAACTCAATTAACCAGTTCTATTACCACAGCTCAATCATTTGCCAGTTCTATTGCCAAAACTCAATCAACCAGTTCTATTACCACAGCTCAATCATCTGCCAGTTCTATTGCCACAACTCAATTATTAACCAGTTCCATTGTTTTGCCACTACTCATATAATTCCTGAATTAGTTTCATATATTGGGCCCTGCAACCTATGGATGTAAACCCGGCATTTAGGAACAAGTTGACACAAACAGTGCCCTGACTGAGTTGATGTTCTTTTGTTTACGCTATTTGGAAGCTGGATTTACCACAAGGACCAGCTGTCTCCAAAGGGTGTGTGGAGCTCAACTGAGTCCTAGTACCCCATACTCAAGTCTCGGTCATGACAACCAAACAACCCAATCCAAGGACCGAGTTTCTGTGTGCTTGCTGCCTTCCTTGGACGTGGTAGCCATTTTCAGGCTCCCTCTCTCTCTGGAATTGAACCCCGATTCCAAAATACCCGTAAAAACCATGGTAGGCATATAACGTACCATCTACAGTTGATAGGGCAGATGCTTACAAGATAAATTCGCTAAAGCCAAATGTTATTCAGAGTTCTAATAAGAGCGCTCCTGATGGAGCTTTGTTGCATGTATTAGCTCTAAATTACAACAATACCAATGTATTGTACTATCTAGTGAACCATATCTGATTTTGAGAGACATTCGCAGCTTCACATTGTTCTGTGTGGCATGCAAGTTTTGTTCTGAGACAAGCGTAAATATGGAGATCAAAATGCAGGTAAGGTTGCCAGCAAGCTGACAGACCCTCTTGAATGTAAACTTACAATATTATACTCTAGCCGCGAGCATCTATTGTACTATACACTCGAATTGTCAAAGTGAAACTTGGACTGCATGGCTCCACTATTTAGCTGATGATCTACAGCAGTATCGTAATACTTCAGCTGAGCTTCAAACAACCAATGGTTTCTCTGCTAGCAGAGTTTTACTGGTCTGATCACTGACTGAGGTGGTCACTACAGGACAAGTCAAGACATGTGCATGTTAACAATGGAACTAGCTGAGCTACTAGTTCACCAATAAGCTTCTCGGGACCAAGATGGTTGCTGCGCCACTGAAAGGAGGAACCAGAGTTCATTCCTATCGGGTGGCGACTGATGTGCCATTACCAAGGTGAATGCAGGATGAATTATCAAATGGTGTATTGTCTTATTTTCAGTAAAATATTCAATGTTGCCACAAGTTTCCACATCTGCATAAATACTAACACTAGGTTTTTTTGGGGGTTTTTTTGTATTTTTTTTTTTTTTTTTTTAATTTTTTTTTTTTTTTTTTGGTTTGTTAGTTTTGTTAAATTTTTTTTTTTTTTTTTTTTTTGTTAGTTTTGTTAGTCACATGATACAAAATGACAAATGAGAAGTACTCCTATACTAAAGTATGGCACCCTAAGTATGACATCCATCTATATGGCAATCCACCAGTTCCAACCTGGTACGAACTGCAGAAAGAGCATCCGGCACAGGTTTCTAAACCTTCCTAACTGGGACAGCAGTGTGTACTAGACACAAGACACTCTACTCTGCCAGAGTATCTAAGACGCGGCTGGGGACATGAACTGGAGACACCACATAAATAGGTGCCATACACCATACCTGATCTAGTAAGACAGCCTCTCTGGACGGCGAACTACCCGACCTGACCTGGTACGAATCTCCACAGGAGCGTTCAGTACAGGTTCCTTAACCTTCCTAACTGGGACATCGGTGTACCGGACAGGTAGTCTAGGCACTCTGCGAGAGCGTCTCAGAGACACGGGAGGGGACGCGAGTTGGTCAGGTAGTACCGCACAAACAGGCGCCATACAAGGCACAACGTACCTCTCAGCTGCTGGAAGGGCATCACCGGCAAACTGAAAAGAGAAAATAAAATATTGGTAAGAATAAAACTTTCAAAATCGAAATCAATTTCAATATGTAATCTTACTGTTTAGATATAGTAATTATTTACCCAACAAGTTACCCAGATTTTCTTTTAATCAAAGATATAAAACCATCACACTAGAATACCACAATTATATGCACAAGAAGACTTCTAGTTAACACTTCCTATGTTTAAGAGCTGTCAGAGGGACAGCAAACTTGACTATTCAAATATTTGTTACAAAAGTACAAATTTGATTGAGACTGATGACAAAGTCAAGCAAACAAGAGTTATCTAACAAAATTGAGTAGGTCTAACTGCAATACCTTGTATGAAGTTTCAATCCAATACATACAGTGATTGCTGAGTTATAGAATTTCTAAGTCAAACAAAGGGCCTAATTTGCAAAATAAATCTGGCAAGAGTTATCTCACTTGATTAATTTAGTTGGTATCAGGACTACAAAATCATATGTAATATCAGCCAAATACATTGATTGAGTGGTTGATGTGATATGGACTTGATGGTACTTGCACACAACTTTAACCAAAATTCAATGTTAGTTCATTTAGTTGGTTTGATGGGTGAAAAGTCTCACCAGAAGTGCCAATCAATAATTCATGAAATGTTTACTGAGAAAGGGACTCGATGGTACTTGTATGCAAAACTTTAACTAGAATTTCAAAAGTCAAACAAAGACCATTAACTTGCATTATATTCAGGCAAAAGATATATAACTTTCACTATTATAGTAAGTTTGATGACTGGAAAGTCATGTCTGGAGTTTTATGTTATTGTTGTATGGTGTTTAGTGTCGCTTTCAACAATTTTTCAGGCATATCACAACGGTGTCTACTTGAGACAGTATTCTAAGCGCTGTCACATTGGAGTATCATGCCGCAGACACATGGTATGATTCCCCACCCAGTCACATTATACTGACACCGGGTCAACCAGACCTAGAACTCTCCTCTTAATGCTGAGCGTCGAGCGAAGAAGCTTCTAGTACCATTTTTAAAGTCTTTGGTATGACCTGGCCGGGGAGTAAACCCACGACCTTCTGCATGCGAGGCGGATGCTCTACCACTACACCACGCTGTGGTGTCTGGAGTTTTAATCAAATAAATTGAGTAGTTGGTGAGATATGAACTTGATGGTACTTGCATGCAAAACTTTAACCAGATTTTCTAAGTCAAACAAGAGCAATAATTTGCATTATATTCATGCAAGAGTTATCTTACTTAGTTATTGTGGCAGGTTTGATGACTAGGAAGGCTTGTGTAAAAATTCAATCAAATACATTAAGTGGTTGATGAGATATGGACACAAAACTTTAATCAGAATTTCGAAGTCAAACAAGAGCAATAATTTGCATTATATTCATGCAAGACTTACATAATTTAGTAATTGTAGTTGGGTTTGATAACTGGGAAGGCTTGTGTAAAAAAAAACACTTCTATTTAACACTTCCTATGTTTAATCAAAATCTAATGAATGGTGAAAGAGGTGAAACACAGACAAGATTAATAGTACAAGAAATTGAAAGGGGCATAACTCTTAAATATCATCATACTGGATTCCCGATGTGATACCAGTATCCACAATGGGACTTTATAACACTTTCTACAATGTTTGATCAAAATCCAATGAGCAGTTATTGAGATGAAGTGCAGGAGCTTTCTGTTTGAAGCAAGAGCACCACAAAGGGGTGCAGACGCTCGTCTTTCTTCCAAATATTTGAAGTAAGTCAAAGTCAGTGAAGTAAACTTTTTAAACATGACGGTGATTAGTTTAAAAATGCAATAACTCGACTATTCTAGCATATTACTGAAAAACAAAATAAATCTAAAAAAAAGTTCAACCAGAGCTAAACAAAAAACTGTTACTCTATAATGATTGAGACCCTAAAGCTTAGTTATACATAGAACTTTAACTGGACAATGCAAGTATTAACTAGGTCCATTAAGTAAGTCAAGGTTGATGAAGTAAGAAAATTTTTCAACATGATGGTGATCAGTTTAAGGAATCAATACTTGTTACTAAACATGAGCACCACAAGCAGGTGCAGATGCTCATCTTTTTTCCAAATCTATTAAGTAGGTCAACAAATTCAGATGTCGAAGAACAGCGTTAACTCAACTATACAAATGGGCAGGGATGGGGGTTGGGTAAGGATGAGGGTCTTTGAGTCGGTATCAAAGTTGAAATGAGGCAAAGTTTTGATTTAATACAAAACAAAATTTAAAAAAAAACAACATGGGTGGGTATGGGAGGGGGGGGGGGGAGATGTAGAGGTGAGGGTCTTGGGTTCGGTAACAAAGTTGAAATGGTGAAGAGTATTTTGATTTAAAACAAAAACAAAAATTAAAAAAAAGGGGGAGAGGGAGGGTAGGGTTGATTGTCTTTGAGTCGGTAACAAAGTTGAAATGAGGCAGAGTATTTGATTTAATACAAAACAAAATTTAAAAAAAACAAACAATGGGCGGGTATGGGTGGGGGTGGGGGGAAGTTGTAGAGGTGAGGGTCTTGGGTCGGTAACAAAGTTGAAATGGCGAAGATTATTTGATTTAAAACAAAAACAAAAAAAAAATAAAAAAATGGTGGGGGTGGGGGTAGGGGTGATGTTCTTTGAGTCGGTAAGAAAATTGAAATGAAGCAGAGTATTTGATTTAATACAAAACAAAATTTAAAAAAAAAATGGGAGGGAGGGGGAGGGTAATGGTCTGAGTTGGTAACAAAGTTGAAATGACACAGAGTATTTGATTTAATACAAAACAAAACAAAAATGGGAGGGTAGGGTTGATGGTCTTGAATTGGTAACAAAGTTGAAATGAGGCAGAGTATTTGATTTAATACAATACAAAATTTAAAAAAAAAAAAAAAAAAAAAGCCGGGTATGGGTGGGGGGTGGGTAGATGTAGAGGTGAGTGTCTTTGGGTCGGTAACAAAGTTGATATGGCGAAGAGTATTTGATTTAAAATAAAAAAATGGGGGGGGGAGGGGGAGGGGGAGGGGGAGGGGGGGGGGGAGGAGGAGGGGGAGGGGTGATGGTCTGGGGGTCTGTTACAAAGTTGAAATGGGGAAGAATATTTATTTGATTTAATACAAAAAAAAATAAAATAATAAACAAATAAATTCAAAACCGAGCTATCAAAACAAAAAACTTTAACCAAAGGTTTCAAGCCCAGAGTATGGACGATTAGGTAAGTTAGCTATATACATTGTTTCTATAACATAATATGAATGTGTTTATGAAGTTTAGTCACCAAAACCCGAGTAGTTTGTTTACAAACACAAAAAGCTTAGCTAAACATAAAACTTTAACTAAACCAGAGCTAAACAAAAAACTTGAACCTAAAGTTTTAAGTCCTAAGTATGGAAATTTAGGTAAGTTGGCTATATTCATTGTTTCTATAACATATGAATTTGTTTATGAAGTTTAGTCACCATAATAGGAGTAGTTTGTTCAGAAACAGCGAAAACTTTAACCAGCGGACGACGACGATGACGCCGCCGACATCATGACAATAGCTCTTCCTGTTTATTTAAAAGACAAGCTAAATACAAAACAGATTTTTAAAAGAATCAAAGAATTTTAAACTAAGGTTGTAGAGCCTAAAGTATTTAAACTAAAGAATGAATGAATGAACAGAGTTTTACGGCGTACCAACACATTATAGGTTATTCGACACCAACAGGAAGGAAGATTCCAGTTTCACTCTACATGTACAAAAACAACAAATTAACATACAGATTTAAACAAAAAAACACCAACAAATGAATATGCAGAATGAACCTAGAACCTTGATACCTGCAGAACTGCAGAGTTTCAGCAAATTCTATCATATTACTCAAATTGTCGCTTCTTACGACATGCATGAGCCACAGTTGTCCTATTCTTGCCATCACTCATATGGCCCCCTGAAACCACACATATTGATAATTTAACCCAATAGTGAACATGACAAAAAATGATAAAATGAACACGACACCCATTCAGAGGATTCCTACCCCTCTGCAGAGATCGGCAGTGATTCTATTTTAAGCCGGAACCACATGGGCTTTTTAAACTAAAGTTACTTAGCGATATACAAGTTTTAACAAAGTCAATTATGAAGGTCAAGGTCAGTGATATAAACTTTTTTAAAATGATAGTGATCAGTTTATAGAATCAATACTATTATATTAAAAAATATTCAAACTGAAGCTTAACAAAAAACTTTAACTTAAGGTTTTAAAGGGTAATGTATGGAAAGTCATGTAAGTTAACTATATAAATTATTTGTATAAGATAATATTAATGTGTTTATGAAGTTAAGTCATTAGAACAGTTTTTTTCAGAAACAGCAAAAGCTGAGCTAAACATTACATTAAACTTAAACCTGACAATGCAAGTATTTCCCATGTCCATTATGAAGGTCAAGGTCAGTGATGTAATTTTTTTAAAATGATGATCAATTTACAGAATCAATACATATTACTTAAAAACAAAATAGATTTATTTTTAAACTAAGGTTTTAGAGCAAGTATAAACATTTAGGTAACTTAAGCTTTATTCATTAATTGTAAAATATGATATGAACGTGCTTATGAAGTTTTGTCACTAACTTGGGTATTTTGTACAGAAAGAGAGAAAAAGCCAAGCTTACCATAACTTTAACCAGCGAACTACAACGACAACACCAGGCTCAAGGTGAGTTATTCTGATCGCCTGGTGCTCGTCGTTTTGTTAACTTTTTTGTTGTGTGCACTCTAGCACACACATTTCTCATTGGATCATCACTTAACTTATATACATTTGTAGTAGTTATATAATCATTATATCTTGGGCAAGTTCTTGAACTGGCCAAATTGGTTTATTAATGTCAGCATTATGGCCCTTGAAACGTTAAAAAATGAATTACTTGATTTGACCTTGTGTGCACTCTAGCACCTGCATTTTTCATATGATTCTCAACCAACTTTTGATCCTTATCAAACTTACACAGTAGTTATATAACCATAACATCTTGTGACAAGTTCTTTAACTGGCCAAATCAAGATTATTAATGACAGCATTAAGGCCCTTTAAACATTCAATATTTGACCTTACAGTTCTTATATAACCATAACATCTTGTGACAAGTTTATAGAGTTAGGTTTGTTTTTACTTTTGATCGTATAGAACAATGCGATTTTAAAATAGTTTTCCATGAGGTAGGTATTGCTTGTTTCAATCTACTTAATTCCGTAATCCAGTTATGTTTGTTTTTTAATTTTTTGTAAATTATATCTTCACTTATTTCGCCGTTATTATCGATAATGTCATTTATAAGGGAATTCCGGATTTAATCCATTCTTTGAAGACCAAGCATTTTTTAAAAAACATAATTTCTTGATTACCCCATATGATTTGTTTTCGAATTTGTTCAAACGTTTTGCTTTTTGTATTTTCTCCTCTTTTAATATCTAACCACGTTTCAATAATGTCTATATTAAAATCCGGTATTGAAAGATTATCGTAATTTTTTATGTTTTTCAGATTACCTAAATTCATATTGAATATAAGAAAGTTGTTTCCGAAATCTTTTAAAAAATAGTTAGGCAGTATTTTCCAGTTTGCTTCATCTTTCTCTGTTAGTTTTTTTATCCATTTTACTTTAAGGGATTTAAAGAGTGATGTGGTGTCAAGCATATCTAGTCCACCTTGATTTTTTTGTCCTATCAGTGTTGTTCGTTTTATTTTTTCACGTTTCCCATGCCATAAGAATTTATAAATATACGAGTCAATTTTTTTTATTTTATCGAGTGGTGTTTTAGAGGATTGTACCAAGTATACAAATTTTGGCATAATTAATGTTTTAATAACTTTTATCTTTCCGAAAAATGTTAAATTTCGTTTAAGCCATTTGTTTATTAAATTTTCACTGTCAATTATTTTTCTTTCCCAGTTAAGTGAATTGCATTCAGTTTTGTTGCGGCCAAAATAAGTGCCTAAAGCTTTGATAGGTTTTTGAGCCCAATTAATATTTCCAATTTTGTCTACACAGTTTTTTAATTTACCTACTTATATCCCTTCTGTTTTTCCATGATTAAGAACTAATCCCGATTGTTTGCCAAAGTTTTCTATGATATTTAAAGCTGTTATGATTTCATTTTTTGATCCAAGAAAAATAGTTGTATCGTCCGCTAATTGCGTTATTTTAATTTTTTTAATACAGTTATTGTGTTGAAATTTTATGCCTTGAATTGCATCATTGTTACGTATATTAACAGCCATAATTTCGGCTACTATAATAAAAATTAGAGCAGAGTTCGGACAGCCTTGTTTTAATCCTCTATATAAAAAGAAGAAGTCCGACTTCCAGCCATTATTCATTATGCAGGATGAACAGTTATTATAAATAGTTCTGACTAATGAAGTAAAAGATGCATTGAATCCGAAATGTTTTAAAACAGCAAATAAAAAATTCCAACTAACTGTGTCAAAAGCTTTTCTGAAATCGAGAAACAAAATTGCTCCTTCGATGTCTAGTTTTTCAGTATAGTCTATTATATCTTGTATTTGCCTAATATTGTAGCCAATAAACCTATTTTTTAAGTACCCCTGTTGGTCCATACTTATAATGCTAGGTAAAACTTTTTGTAAATGCATTGCAAGTGCACGTGTAGCAATTTTGTAATCTGTGTTAAGTAATGATATAGGACGCCAATTTTCCAATTTTTCAGGGTCACCTTTTTTATAAAGTAAAGAAAGTACCCCTTGTTTTTGAAGTTGTGAGAGTTCACCCCTGACGAAACCTTCATTTAAAGAATTTAGTACAAGTACTTTTATTTTCTCCCAGAAAGCCTGATAAAATTCTATTGTTATTCCGCTTAAGCCTGGTGACCGATTAGCTTTCATTGCAAAAATTGATTTGGTTATTTCTTCCATTGTTAAAAGACCGTCGCAGCTTTTAGCTTCGTCACAAGATAATTTTCTTTCGAATGTGGTATTGTTTAAATATGAACCAATCGAATCAGTATCTATGTCGTCTGATGAATATAATTTTTTATCAAAATTAACTTCTTGTTTAATAATTTTTTTTGATGTCGGTGATACGTTCTCCATTAACATTTAAACTATGCATGACTTTTCGTGTTTGTCTTGATTTTTCTAAACCTAAAAATAATTTTGATAATTTTTCATCATTTTCTAAAATTTCCGTACGTGACCTTATTTGTGCTCCTGTGACTTTAAAATTGTAAATATTTTCTATTTCCTTTTCAATTGCTTGTTTTTCATTTTTAATTTTGTCATTTTTTTCATTTTCATTCTCTAAATCTATTATAGTTTTAAGACGGTTTTCTAAATTTTTTAAAGTATTATTTCTTTCTTTTGTTTTAATTTTTGCATATATAATAGATTTTTCCTTGATGAAACTTTACAATAATCCCAGAGTGTTTGGTTGTTTACTCTTTGTTTGAAATCTGTTAAGCATTGCTCTATTGTTTTATTTATTAAATTAATATATTCTTTGTCTTTTAAATATGTATTATTCATCTTCCAAAAATTAGGGCCTCTGTTCGATAGGTTTATTAACAGCTAAGTGATCGGTATATTTTATTTGAGCAGGTCATATATCTGCTGTGTGTATGGCAGGTCTTATGTTAGCATCTGTTAACCAGAAATCTATTCTACTTTTTTCTGTACCATTTAAGCGTCTCCATGTGTATTGAGTTTTATTTTTATTTATTTCTCTCCAAATGTCATTTAATTTGTGTGAAATAATCATTTTGTGTAAATCGGAATTTTCTTTTTGATGAGCGCAAGTTTTCTTTCTGCTTTTTCTATCTAAATCCGACAAAGTCTGATTATAATCCCCAGCTACTAATTTTAGACGGAGAGACAATTGTTTTAATAACTGGTCTAATGATTTGAAAAAAATGTTTCTTAACCTTAAATCGTTTGGTGCATAAATATTAAGAAGTGTAAAAAAGTTTTTTTCTAATTCTAAATTTATTAAGATATATCTACCATTTTGATCGGATTAAAAATCAATAACTTCCGCGTTTAGTGATTTTTCAATTAAAATAGTGCACCAAACTTACAGTTCTTATATAACCGTAATATCTTAAACAAGTTCTTGAACTGGCCAATCGGTAATTAATGTCTGAGTTATGGTCCTTGAAAAATTAAATTATTTGACCTTGAGTGCATCTAGCACTTGCAGTTTTCATTTTATTATGTAATAATAATAGTCCTTGAAATGGCCAATCAGATAAATTTTGCCAGTAGTTATGGCCCTTGAATTGTCAAAAACTGTATTTGATGTGTGCACTCTTGCACTCTCAGGTTTATATTTGATCTTCATTAAACTTAGCACAGTTATTATGTGACCATATTATCTTGAACAAGTTCTTGAAACTGGCTAAATTTGATAATTAATGTTGGGTGTTATGCTCCTTAAATGAACAAATATTGCATTATATGAATTTATGTACACTCTAGCACCTGTAGAAATTGCTTTCTTTGGCATTATTTCCTTTTCCACAGATGAGGATTTTTTTTAAAAAAGACCAGCTAAAAATGCCAAATAATGTGCTGAAACTCTGGAGTTGTAAACAAAAATGCCAATTAATGTCCTGAAACCAAATTTTTTTTTTTTTTAACTTACATATTTTACTTCAGTTGTGAAACAAGTCCTTACAACTTAGGCAAATCATGCTCGAAGTCTTCCTGGTTAGAATCAGTACTAAGCATATGCAGAAAAAACGTGTCTTGCTCAAGGACACCACACATAGCCGTGGCAGTGGATCGAACCCAAAGTCCTCCGATCATGGGTTCAGTGCTCTACCACTAGACCATGCGCTCCACTGATTAATAAACAATAATGCCATTTATGTGTTGAAACTCATGATTAATAAACAATACACCAATTAATGTCCCGAGGCCCCCCGATTAATAAACAATTCCAATTAATATGCTGAAACCCCTGATTACAAACAATAATGCCATTAATGTGCTTAAACCCATGCTTAATAAACAATAATGTCAATTATTGAATGTGCTGATGTCAAAGCTGGTATATTAAATTTATCATAACATATTGTTGAAATGTTTTTTAAACCTTCTTGAATGAAGAGTTGAATGTTGTCAAGCAGTGCTTACATCGGAGCACTCAAACATAAAACCCCTATTGGTCCTACAAGAAATATCAATGTGCTTAGATAGGAGCCCATGAATATAACCCCCTGTTGGTATGTCAAGAAATATCAATGGGCTTACATAGGAGCCCATGAATATAAACCTCCTATTGGTACTACAAGAAATATCAATGAGTTTACATAGGAGCCCATCTACAAGTAAGAAGAGCTTTGTAAGGAAAGGTAAGAGCTTACAAGCCAAAATCAGTGATAAAAATTGTGAATCTTTTATAAGAATTTTCTACTCAGTGTGTTGATCCTGTATTTTCACAGTTAGGGGTGGGTGTATAGGTAAGAGGAAACCTTCATGACAATTAAAAATGGGAAATGTAGAATTATTATGTGATCCCCACTTTTTCACAGACATTTTTCCCCCCAAATAAAACATGTCAGAATTCTGTTATAATTTATTTTATTTTGTTCTTGTTTTGTTAAATAATGTCATGTAAGTTTCTTTATATTTGTGTTGGGAGTGATTGCAATTTTGATAAAATAGTAACTGATATTAAAGCATTAGTATTTCTTAACATTTATTAACATTTTGGCTTATGTTGTAAATCTAACATGTACTGTACCCGTCGCTTTAATAAATAAATTACCAATGTGTACAGTAATCACCTTATAAAAGTTATTATTGAATATTGTTATTGTCACAATGAATTTGTACTTGTTTTATTTCAATATTTATGAAGTCTATTTATAAATACAGAAAATGTATTTTAGCTTGATTGCGATGAAAGCTCAGAGCTTATATGAATCACTCTCGAGTCCGCTTGCTGGGTAGAACCAGTACTGAGTGTTGTTTTACAAAAGGCATCGGGTAGAGTGTTTATGGATTTGTTGTTATATTTATTATTATCCTACCAAGATAGCCTTATAGATGGCGATGAACATGTATATGTTTATGCTAATAAAATCTTGACTGAACTCGAATAAATTTAAAGGGGTTCCAGAGACGACTTGAGTCCACAAGTTAGTCCTAACAAAAATTAAGTAATGTAACATTTCAGAGATTCCCAGCCCTGGAATCCAACAAATCAGAAATATATACTGGCCATTGTAACATTTAGAGAACAATGGTTTCCAGTAGATCCCAAACATAAATATGATGTACATTTTAGAAGTTCCAAGGTCCAACAAATCTTCAAATATGTTCAGTGATGTAACAGTTTATAGTATAACAGAGTCAACTTATTGCCAAATATACAGCATGTAACATTTCAGATAATACCACAAAGTCCAACACAGTCCAAATATAAAGCATGTAACATTTCAGAAAATACCACTAAGTCCAACAGTCCAAATATACAGCATGTAATATTTCAGATAATACCACAAAGTTCAACAAAGTCCAAATGTACAGCATGTAACATTTCAGATAATACCACAAAGTCCAACAAAGTCCAAATATACAGTAAAAGAACATTTCAGATATAGCAGAGTAGCCCAACAAAGTCCAAATATACAGTATGTAATGTTTTATAAAATTCCCAGAGAGTTCAACAGATTCCAAACATAAAGTCATTATACACGTATATCATATAGCATCTCATTGACCAGTCTAACATTTAAGAAGACCAAAGTATGGCCATAATCCCTCTATAAATCTTACAGTGTGACATACTCTTAGATTCATTTTAAAATTTAACTTTACATATTCATTTATATATGAATTGATATATTTTTGATGTGACAACTGCGTTTTACTTTGTGATAACATTTGGGTGCTGATCTACATACAACTTTGTAAAACCCAAGATTGAAGGACAGTGTATAAAAAGATGCAGAGTGATCACAAACGTCCTCCTCGAATTTTCCATGAGTATGTTCACATATATACAGTATAATAAATAAAGGGTGATTGATGGATAATGTAAACAGGCACCGACTGATCAGAAAAGCTCACAATGAGCCTTTGGCTCAGTGGAGCTACAATTTATTGACAACTGCAGGGGTGTAAAATTCCATTTCAATAATAGTATTTTGCCGGTCCAATAATGACATCACAGTTAAAATTGCATGGCTCAGCATCTCTTGTCAGGTTCCACATATAATTCAGTAAAAAAAAGTCTGCTCAATGACCGAAAAAAATCTGAAACCCAGACCTTTGTTTCAGGACTACTCTTTCAGTTAGGCGCAGGAATGGGGTGAGTGGAGTTACTTCCCCTGTCAGTCTTATATCTACCATTTGGTCACTACTACAATTGTTAATTTTTTGTGTAAAGAAGAGCAGAAATAGCTTTCAAATTTGTATTTTTTGAAACATTTAAATATAAAATCTCAAAGCCAGCTGTTATACTATTTATGGAATTGTTCACCCCTGAAAGTAGAGAAACATTCAGATATGATTGAACAATCTTTGTATTTACCTCCTGAGCCTGAGCTGCACAGCGACCCCTCCCTGGCAACTCGACACCTACAACCCGGTCCACAGACAGCACGGCAGCAGGAACCACAGCGACGGCAGCCACAGCGACAGGCACAGCGACAACACACACCACGGGATCCACAACCACCACTGACGTCTACAATAAATATTTATAACATTACATATAATGTCAATGTATGTTCCATACACAAATCTTGAAACCGTTATAAACTCTTGAATCCGGAACCTTTATCAATTTACATCATTGATCAAGAATATGTGTACTTGTATACATCAAATAAAATTGTAACATTGAACTAATTAAGAGTTTGAAAATCAAAATTAATGGTTGGTGAATTCAACCCGAAAATGTAGATCTATATGCTAATTAAATCCATTTTAGATGGCGTTTTATTCCTGGTTGATGTGCGTTTTTATAGAAATTCGTAACATCTTAACATTAACATTAAAACTAATTACAGATATGCAATGTCAAGATAAACAGTGATGTAGAAGAATGCGTCTTATTACCATTTATTCATTCTTATTTAAATTTAACCACCTGTCTACAATTAAAAACTTTTTGTGACATTTTAAACCATTAAATACCAAACACGCTGGCTATATATTGACTATGAAGCACACATAACTAATCCAAACCGAATTATTACTCACGTCAACTCTGTCTAACACAGTAAGTATTGAACACACATCACTTCCCTGCATATGCATCATGTGAAACCTACAATCTCGGGCCCGAATAGCTCAGTCGGTTATGCGACTGACTATCAATCCAGGTGTTGTGAGTTCGAATCCCCGCCCAGTAACAGTCTCTGTGATGATTGATATATGACATTTTGTCTCATTATCATTCATCTCTCACCGCTGATTTAAGTGGTTAAGTTATCAGTTACTTGCGGAGATGGTGTCTGCTCGAGTACTGGTCAACCTTTCAGGATCTCAGGAAAGTGATTAGGTTAACTGATCGACTGTAAGCTCTCGACGGCATAAAAATGACGATAAATAATCAATCAATCAATCTAATTACAATTAACCCAGCGATAATAATAGCGGAGGATGACGGAATTGGAAGTATGTACGACTACCAGTTCGAACCAGGACTGCGTCCATTTGTGAAATTATTGAAATTCAATATATAAAGAAAATTAAAGGCCTACAAGAGTATTTCGTCAAAGACATATAAATACATGTAATTGCAATTCGTAAAGTGCTTCATATGTTCATTTCAGAGTAGAGTGTTTATTAATCGTTTTAAAAATGGCTGATTGGCGCCATATTTTTTATTTCTAAAACTGTAGCCAAACACATTTAGTCGATTAGGCTAAATGATGCCATATATTTTAAGCCTAAGTACTAGACTTTTTGTTGCCGCTGAGATAGAGAGAGTAATGGAGCAATAGAAATTCAGAGTTTCATAGAAATAATAGAATAAAACTGTTTTAGTACTCACCTCCGGAGCTGGACTGCAGGTACCGAACACAGCATCTACAAGACGCCCCACCATGGAAACTGCTGATGACACCATCGATGACACCCCAGTCTTCACCATACGCACAACACAGGAGAACAAGGAAGCCATGAGACTGATTTTCTGAAATACTAGGAATTGAGAAAATTAGAATTTGAACACGAAGTCGGCGCGAAATGCAACGACAGCGGTATTTATAGGCAACAGTGACGTCAGTTCTGAGGGTTGTCCAACAAGTAACGAGACGATCTAAATAGATTTTGATTGATCCTTCCAAACTTTGGTAAAAATAGAAAAAATGTTTAATGTACAAATAGTTATTATCTCAGTATTGATGCAAAAAGCGGGCCGGTAGTGTAATGGATGTGTTGGTCGCTCACACCAGAGATTAGCTGTTTGAATCTGAAGTGTGAGGCGAATGGCAACAAAACGCAATGTCCGTACACCAATCAACATTGAGATTGTTACCGGATTCAAACTCATGACCCATGGATAGATAGACTCGTTACAGACTGGGCGAGCCGGGCCCGGCGTTAACACGTGAAACATATTATTTTTATTATATTATTTAGTATATTCACTTAGTTACGTCATTATACTCTATATATACTGGGCTTCGCGGAGAATTTACTTCATCACAGCTTACAAGATTAACACAGAATATTTGGATATATGGCGAGTATGGTCCTGCGCCTTGTAACCATGTATCAAAAGCAACACTGTCAATTGTTCATAGAGGTGCCATAGATTTCCGTCGTCAAGACTCGAGGCAAATAGAATAGTACTACACCAGGAGAACGGTGTATACGTATATGTGTTCCTGAGACCACTTAGAAAACACTTAGCTAACATTCACATACAGAAGCCATCGTACGACCATGACACTATTACACTCTCCCATTCGTAGAATCTGGTCTGCACCGCGCGAATTATGCCTGTATCACATTTAAAACGTATATATGATGCCCCGCATAACTAATTTGACAAGAACGTATATGGAGGATAAGACACTCGCATCTCTCTCTACTTAATGTTGATAAAATAGCATGTGAATAATTAATATATATATATATATATATATATAATTGATATCATGTAATCGAATATTCGATATCACGTATTTGAACGTGTGGTATTACAAAATCGCATTAAAAAGTAAAACAGCGCCCAATTATTTCCAACTATGAAAGACGAATTTAACGGGGAAACACATTGATGACATGGGGCGTCAATAATGATGATGATGATAATCTTTATATGACGAGAGAACCAGTATGTGAGAAGTAGGTACCTATTGTTTTTGCCAGATTTTGGTTTTACATAATCATTTTAAACAAAAATGGACAGAAATCATGAAAAATAATTGACAATGCTTTGAAAGTCAATAAAAAGTTTGGGTAACTGAGAATGCCCTCATGTAGGAGCACAGCAAACACATTTATTTTAAGAACGACCCAAGGTCTTCAAACAGTCACATGTATACATTATTATTTACACCAAAACACTAAATAAATAAAACAAAAACAACAAGTAAGAAAATATTCGTAAAGTACCATCGGTAGGATACAAAAAAGACACACTGATGGTTTCATAAATAGAGCCTTCAGAATTAAGCTAATATATATACAGGGAATATAGTAAGAAAATATAACGAGGCAGATTACGGTACAATGCCTCGATGTCTATTTTTTGGTTGAAAACTGACAAACATGTGTACTCGTCCAATTCCGTTATTATTCGGAAATCGGAACTGTGTTCCAAATGCCGTTTAATTTTCGCTCTAGACCTATGCCCCCGGTTGAGAACCCACATCACCTAATGCTATGGGGCGGTGTAAACAATCAAATGAAAAGTGCCCGCTTCAGGTAACATTTTTGCAAATAACTTTTTTAATGTTACATGAAAATACACTATAAAGGACGAAGGACGTCTCTGTATAAAGACGATCCGTCGGTGCTATCAAGCTGCCATGCAAAACTCGTATTTTTTGTTCAGTTGAAAAGATTATGGGATGGAGTCGTATAATTTACAAACCGCCGTTGCACTATTTGCAAAAAATAACTGTCGTGCATAGCCAATTGACAGTACCGATGGTTCATCTATATATATAGAGATGGTGTTCGCCTTTGTTCGTTTAATTTCATGTAATATTAAGAAAGTTATCTGCAATAAATGAAAACTAAAGCGGGTTCTTTTCCTTCGATTTTTACACCGCTCCATAGCATTAAGTCACGTGGGCTCGCCACCGTGATGCCTGTAAGCAAAGCAATATCAGTTGACGTTGTGGGAAGAAATGTATGTGGCGTTGCAACGCCTAGAACAGGCGTAGATGCATTTAGTTTAGCGTAATTTTATTTTTTAGTACATTTTATTCAACTTTTGTATTGCGGTAGTCTAAATCGCCCCCTTACTTTTGGAACACCCCTCTTGTCTGTCAACAGGTAGTTCAAAGATCGAGTGAACACAAACTGCACACACGGACCGATCACATGTATATATAGTGATAATTAGTGAGCGTGTAATACGCCCAGGTGTGTTTACCTGTAATCGATAAAATGTTACGCTCAGTAAAATGTAAACATGTATATATTTTCATGACTGCGTCTTTTTTTCTCTTGGGGATCATTTAGATGTCTGACCACTTATACTTCTCCACAATGTTAAATTAATGTGCAGTTGGGGTTGGGGACATTAATGACTACTTTCATAGAATAAACATATACAACAACTTGGTTTATTTTTTATCATAAGTTACTTGCGGAGATGGGGTATGCTTGAGTATTGGTTAACCTTTCAGGATCCCAGGAAACAGTGATTAGGTTAACTGATCGTCTATTAGCCCTCGATGGCATTAAAATAACGCCAAATATTCAATCAATAAATCAATAATATTTTTATTATTATTTTCAACATTTTGTTAATAATGACTATCACATGTATTTTAAATTACGACCAATCGTTTGAGGAGTTTCTATCATTGATGCCAACTGAGGGTCATCCGTGGCCGAATGGACTAAGGCGCCGTACTTAATCTGGATATGCCATATATAACCTGAACTGTGTTGAAAATGGCGTTAAACCCCATTAAAAAAAACAAAAACAAAATAAAACAACAATTGATATGATGGTCTTAGGTCATGTCTTTCAGGGTCATTTTCACAAAGCTTCTTGGATGTTTACTTAGAAAGTACCTTAACTCAATAATAAATTATAATTTTAGCTTAGATGAAAACAATTTCTTAATTTAAAGTGACACTCATACAACCATTAAGAAATATCTCAGCTTAATATAAGTTCATGCAAATAATAATTCTTAAATAAAATATTTCATATTCAAAAAATCGTCAACTCTGTAGCTAGAAGTCGGTGATTTCGAAATCTTAAAATAGTATTTGAGGTGATATTTTGGAAACTGCCTTCTGTAAATAATATTGGAAATCCTCTATACAAAATTCAGTTTGTACACATAAAGTTATCGTTTTGTGTAAAGGTTTCGTGATTGTTATACCGCATGTATATATCTACGAGCAGCACGTGCAAATCGTGAATTATCGCCTTACAAGCTATTCGATAACACTTGGCTGGCTTCATTGAAAGGCGTATTATAAAGTACATGTTTTATCATGTGCCAAATGCATGACTTGTCTTTGTAAAATTGTTACTCAGTCAGAATTCAGTATAAATATAAGGGGCCTAACAGTGTGTGTTCTTTATCCCTTAAGTATACTATATATTATTTATATTTTATTTGTAAAATTGTATTTAGTGTTTATATATTGAGTTTTCTTGCCAAATCATCGTTTAGTGGTGAGCATTTGTGCTAATTTATTTCAAAATATCTTAATGAATGCCAGGTTTATGAGGCAGACACGACAGTATGGCTATATGTACTTATATGAAACCAATAATCGCCAATTGTGACCCTGGTATTCTTTATATTTGTTATCATAACCGTTATCGTGGTTCAGGGTGCTGAGTGATGGTAATAAAAGGATCCCTGTGACCATGTATGTTGGAGGGGCGACACATGAAACACTAGATTTTGTTGAAACTCTGCAGTTCTACAGTTATCAAGTTCCATTATGTATTAATGGTAATTTGCTGGTGTAGTTTTTTTAGATCTTTCCTTTTTAATTCATTATGAGAGTGAGTCTGGAATCATCATTGTTACGTTGCGCTATAATATATACCTGTCTTGTACACGGTCAAAACCAATTTATTTATTATCTAATGTGGTGCTATAATTTCTTCCTAAAATGTCTGATTAAATAATTATCTCATATGATATACTGATTATTTTTCATTGTTATTATAAAATTATTATTATTTTATCATTTTACTTCAAGTTTACAATTATAGCTCCGTGTGTAATTTTCATTTAGTACTGGTTGACTTACAATAAAACATCGACAAATACCCGAAGTGCCATTGTTTTATATGGAGTTACAAACAAACCACCACCCAACTTGGCCCAGTAAATTCAGCCTGTAGCGCGTCTGACTATCGATCCAAATGTCGTGAGTTCGAATACTCGTCCGGCCACAATCACCGTGATGATTGATATACGACAGTATGCGCCATTGTCATTAGTCACTCACCGGTGATTCTAGTGGGAAAGAAATCAGTTACTTGCTCGCGTACTGGATTTTCAAGGATACTAAGAGAGAGTGGTTATGTTAACTGGCAGTCTGTTTGTCCTCGATTACAGAACATGACGCTAAATAAATATTCAAACAAACAAACCAACAAAACTAACCGTCCTACAACGTTGTCAAGTATACCTATATAAATAGGCCAATTACAAATAAAGGATAATAAGTAAATGTTTACAACATTTAAGCTTGAATGCTGTCTGTAGTAGATAGTAGCAGTTGATATAGTCTAGTGACACATTCATGTTGAGTATCGTGAACAATTACAACATTTAAGCCTGAAAGGCTGTCTGTAGTAGTTAGTTGCAGTTGATAAAGTCTAATGACACATTCATGTTGAGTATCGTGCACAATTACAACATTTAAGACTGAAAGGCTGTCTGTAGTAGTTAGTTGCAGTTGATAAAGTCTAGTGACACATTCATGTTAAGTATCGTGCACAATTACAACATTTAAGCCTGAAAGGCTGTCTGTAGTAGTTAGTTGCAGTTGATATAGTCTAGTGACACATTCATGTTAAGTATCGTGCACAATTACAACATTTAATACTGAAAGGCTGTCTGAAGTTGTTAGTTGCAGTTGATATAGTCTAGTGACACATTCATGTTAAGTATCGTGCACAATTACAACATTTAAGCCTGAAAGGCTGTCTGTAGTAGTTAGTTGCAGTTGATAAAGTCTAGTGACACATTCATGTTAAGTATCGTGCACAATTACAACATTTAAGACTGAAAGGCTGTCTGTAGTAGTTAGTTGCAGTTGATAAAGTCTAGTGAAACATTCATGTTAAGTATCGTGCACAATTACAACATTTAAGCCTGAAAGGCTGTCTGTAGTAGTTAGTTGCAGTTGATAAAGTCTAGTGACACATTCATGTTAAGTATCGTGCACAATTACAACATTTAAGACTGAAAGGCTGTCTGTAGTAGTTAGTTGCAGTTAATAAAGTCTAGTGACACATTCATGTTAAGTATCGTGCACAATTACAACATTTAAGCCTGAAAGGCTGTCTGTAGTAGTTAGTTGCAGTTGATAAAGTCTAGTGACATATTCATGTTAAGTATCGTGCACAATTACAACATTTAAGCCTGAAAGGCTGTCTGTGGTAGATACTAGTAGTCAAACTGATAACTACTAGTTATGCGTAAATTATCACAAATTAGTAAGTTCAAATTTAATATGATAAACTACCACAAATAAATTTCTCTTAAGTCTTATTATTCCCAGTCACAGTATCTTCCGTCACATCCATTATTTTTTCCTATAGAACTGTGTCTTGTCTCGGAAGTTAGTTCTTTTAAAATTGAAAGCTTCGGCATCAACTATGGCTCTCTGTATTGAGTATTTTTTTTATAAAAGCAAAGTCTTCTCGCTGTTATTTGTGTTTGTGTGGAGTCTAGCTCATACCATGTTCCAATTTAAATGCTCATAAAAACTCGTTTGGACAGCTAGGCCCCCATTCCTGAAAACAAAATGATTGAAATTTAATCTAAAGATATAAAGCATTGTTTAGTAACAGTAAATTTGTTGTTGTTCAACAAAGAGGACTCAATTTCCATAAGGGGCAGATGTAGGGTGGGTGCCATTTGGTTAAAATTGGGAATTATTATTAAATCTTCCTCTCAATTACCTTTCTGTCAAACTTGTTAATACAATATAAATTATCCTTACATTAGCTGCAAGGGACTGAAGATTCTGCAAGGTGACTTTTACTTTTACATAGAAATATTATGGGGAAACTGATTTTTTTTACATTTTCGCATCAATGCGTACACAAGAAATTATATTTATCACAAATCCCTACAAGTGATTGAAGTTTTGACAAATCAAGGGTCTGGGAATTAACATTTTGTTCAGTATGGGTGTGGTGGGGGTATTTATCCATAAGGGGTTAAGACGACCCCGAAAGAGAGTTAATATTGTGAAATCTCAAAAAGTGCTAGGCCACTACGAGCCAGTAGGGCGTTTTCATAACATGTTGGGTCTCTTGTTTAAACAAAAAAGATAGGGTAATCGTTTTAATAAAACATTTTAATAAAACATTAAAGAAATATAATGGTTATGTAGAAAAAATGAATAAAGAAAGTGATAAGTCATATCGATTATATGGTCCAGGAGGAGTTATGTTTTCAAGATTTAAAAATACCAAATATGTTTAAGCAAAATCTAGACAAGCACCTGCAGTCACATTTTATTCGCTAGATAATTTTTTACGATTGCTGATTATTTTTTTACAATACTGTCCGAAAAAGTAAGCGTATTGCCCATAATAGGACGTGCTGTACTACAGGTATGGTATGAGTGCGACACATATACCCGTAAAGTTGTTAAAAGGAAAAAAATACATCTCATCTATAGATCTCTTAGACACAAAGAAAATCGCCACATCTAATGCTGAGAGAACATTTTGCCTAAAATTGTATTTGATTTATATGCATAATGTAAAATGTAATATGTGTGTATATGGCAATAAGATATGTTTAAACTTAAACTAAACACCAAATAAAATAAAATTGTTATCTCTATTTCCTAAATCGATTTTACCCAAATGGCAGAAATGGACATATCTAAATAAATCAAAGTAAAACTAACAGCTTCTTAACTCCAAAATGGACGGCATGGTGCTCTCAATCGCTGACAGCGTTTTTTATTTCGGGTTTGAAATAGAGAATCCCGAATCTGAAGATAGAGGGATCGTCATTTGAGAAGCCAAACTGAAACTGACATATGATCCGACAGAACTATACTGTCGTAGGAATTATGTCCGTTTAAAAAGGCCTCGCCTATACATTCTATTTCCACGAAATGATTCAATTGTACCTAGTCTGACAAAAACACATGTAACTTGAAGAAATCGGTGCGATTTTCCACAACAACACGTGTTACTTTCTAGACATAAGTGTTTAAAAGGTCGCCTATAAGCAATTGTATTCGCGATTTATTTCATTGAAACCAATATCGGATTATGTCGGAACGTACTTCGCTGATTACCGGAAATTCGAAGATTTGTTATTATCGATCGGGAATTATCGGATTTAGGCTAGTAGTTGTTGTAGCATTAAGAGCGGGACGAGATTTAATGGACAACAAGTGCACTTCACATTCTAACAGTAAAACACGCTTTACAGAAGCAGAAAAGAACAAAAAGTTCATAAAATAGCTTTATTTATATAATAACATTTAAATAATCAGTGTTAAATATGTTATCCTAAACATATCGGATTTATAGGTGATGCCTCTTTAGACGGTATACCTGAGTGTCAGGAGGAATGCACGGACGATTACTGCACAACATGACTGAGATATGTTATGGCTTGATGTACCAGTCGCAGTTATTTTCTAATTCCCTTTGCACTAACGAAAATAAATAATTTATTTTATTTTCAAATCCGAACTTGGACAATTGAAGAGAAAAAAGGCACGGTCTAGGATTGTCCCGTGCATTGCCGTTATAACATATTTTTAAAATAAAGATGCACAAAGCGATCTGCCAAATATCCTATCATTATAAGGGGATCTGCAACAGCTGATGTCATGAAGGTTTTATTTGCACCCTTGTCTTACAACGGCTATCTGTCAATATACAAACTCTAACAAATTACAACCTTATTAAAAATGTCCCGGATATTTGACAGAAAGTGCATACCAGTGTAATAAAATCATTGATAGGGCTTCACATGTATTACTTATATACTGACTCTATCGCACGAGTTGGCTCGTGCTATATACCTAAACTGAACAGTGCACGTGTATGTATTCATTTGCTTAAAACCCATAAAAATACATATCCTGTCGTGTTGGCAAATCTAACTCATCCATAAGCCACAGGTCATAGTAGTAAAGTTTGCCGCATTCCGTGTATCGCAGTTTAAAGTAGTAACCAATATTTCGTTCTTTCAATGAATGGTTTATAGCATGAATCCAGTGTGCTAAACTTTTGTGGAATACTTTACCTCGTCTTTATAGACTTCTCGTGATTTTAATTTCGCCGCTAGCAATCTATACTACACAAAATAAGTAAGTTATTTCCCCATACATGATACATAAATGGTATATGTATTGATTTTAAAAACAAGTTTGTCTAGCTGCTCTGTTACTTTATGCAAAAATAATGAAAAATAATGCCATATTAAGTATTGGCAATGTACTCAAAAACAATATAACCCCCAAAGGTATATATACATTTGTATTTAATTTACATTATTAAAAATAAACGCATATCTAAAAAAATACTTGAACACGTTTAGTCCCAAAATTTATATTTTAACTATGTTCTTTCAACAACAACCTTAATTGTAAAAACTGTTTTCACAACACCCATTTGAACTGGACCATCTTTTGAAAATCTTCAAAATAAAACGCATACATTTGATGTTAATAAAATCGGACATGCTATTTTAAACCCCTTTAAATCTGACACCTTACCTGGGATTATTTTCAAATTTTACAAAATTATTGACCATATAATTATTCTAATACTCCGATACAAGAAAATTATTAAAAAAATGCTTTAACATTTTTATTGACTAAAGCTAAATAAACATAGCACTTGAAGGTTCTGCAAACCGTTTTCTATGACCTTTTCTTTGGATGTCTACAAAACAGTTTGACTTTTTTCCCAGCATAATTTATATAGGATTTGGTCCTTATTTATGGCGTAAATGATGAGTAGTACCCAACATGAAGGGTTGATAAGAAGCATAAATCTAGTGTGCAAAAAACTTTTGTGAAATACTTTACATTGGAGCAAACAGAGCAAACTAATGTATTTATTTAACGTAGTACCCGCGGTCCTCCGTAGCCGAGTGGCCGCAGACGCCGTCTCAAGACGGCTGAGGTCATAGGTTCGGATCCCGCTACATATATATTTTTAAAAAAACTTTATGTGAGAAAGTTTACCAGTTACTTGCTGAAGGACGATTGTTCTACTCAGATTCATTTTGATGCCTTATATAAACTGAAATGTGTTCAAAACTTGCGTTAAACCCAAATAAAATAGTACCACGTAGTCTACGTGTGTCATTCATACAAGTATTGCCTAAATTCGTGCGCGCCAATGATGTATAATCAAGTTTGGTGAATATGAAGTGAACGGACATATTAAATGATAGATAGCAATGCTGAAAATCACACCATAATTTATTCTAGATAAGTTTGAGTAACTGTGACACCTTATTGATAAACATACACAATAACAATTATTAATTGAAAATGACCCGGATATTCAAATGTGAATATATATTTGTGTTATCTTTTATTTATTTTCGGCCAAATATGGTCCATGAATATGTTTACACAATATAAATATCATAACGTACATATCCATAGTAAAACACACAGACACACAGACACACACACACACACACACACACACACACACATATATATATCCTTAACTGGATCCTACTTATATAAAGCTATCACTTCATGTATGTAAATTTGTCCACCCTGTCCAGATGTGTTGCATGTAATTCCATAGTCTATAAGTCATGGTCGACACCAAATGTATTGGTTTGGCAGAGGCCTTAAATTGTATCTATGGTTTGCATTGTAGCTATGCGCACTCGCCGTAGTCTGGTTATTAATAAGGCCTAAAAAAAAAAGGGTTTGTTTCCTGTTACATGCCCAAAAAAATATGGGTCGGTAGGTAGGGATTTTTTTTTTTTTTTTGTCGTTACCACACTCCTTTATTAAATGGAACATCAAAATGAATGAGTTTGTTAGTTTCTATTACATGAATATATATGTCATTTTGGGGGTAGTGGTGTGAAAGTAATATATCTTTTAAATAGTACTCAATTTCAGATATGAATCTAAAATCTGAAGTGGCTATAATAAACCGAGGAAGATGTTTGATATAGGTATAGTGCCACCATTGCAAAAAGGAAGTGCTTCCGTGGGGTAGTTGCATAATGGCGGTTGTAAATAATCCTCAATTCTTCTTCTTTAAAAATGCATTTTCCTTATTTTAATGCTCATATTTTTTATTTGAATGGCATTATTGATGTATTTTGAACATTTTGATAGCATTGTCATGTTTGAATTGTGAATTTAGAAAAAAAAAATGATGCTTGGAAATTGGGGTATGAATTCATGATTTCGGAAGTCTACTTTCACTTTGTCACCAGTGTACACACTGAGCAGAAAAAAAATCTCTTATATGACGCATGACCCCTACTTTTCTCATCATATTTTGATAGTGCAGAGGTTAACAAACAGTAAAATGTAGATTTCATTTCTTTCTTTGGGACCCTCTATGAATGACAAGCCTTCAAACTTTTATTATTTACTATAGAATAAAGAACAAAAATCAATGGTGGGGTTACACCTATACTGTCTTCGCAAAAATTATACCTTGCACCGTTTCTGTGAGTCTATATCGTCTAGGCGTATGCAGTGATTAGTTTATAATGAGATTACGAGCGTCTAAACGACACAGCGCGCCGGTGCGTAAGAATTACTTCGTTGTGAAAATCACCAAAAAGAGCGCGAAATCCGATGCCGATTTTTTGGACATAAAAACTTTTGAGTCGGCAGTTAAAATATAGGGTCGGTCGGGTAACCGGAAACAAACATCTTTTTTTTTTTTAGGCCTAATCGAATTCAATTTGTTGACAACATGAGCGTAACGAATAAGAGCATATTATATATATTATGATGGTGATTCTGAATTATCACAATAACTGAACATAGATAATTTCATAGTAATCGTGATGACTAAACAGATCAAAACAGAATATAAATTGTATTTGTCTTTTATAAGTATTAAATATGATTTCAACGTATACAATTTACACAACCATTGTATAAAATATACGTTCATTGTTTTGTTGTGTATTATTGTATAAGACCATATACGACTCTTTATACAATGACATGCATTTTTGGAAATGGTCAAAGCTGTAGTTTAAAATATGCCATGAATGTGTAATTTATCTGATGATCGTGTATTTTATACAATTAACGCACCACTTAAAAAGTACACTCTTTAGGGTGATATTTTATAGTAATTTCATGTATCAGGGAGCAGTTTCACTAAACATCTCAACTTGAGATGTTCATCAACTCAAAATTCTGAAATGCTATAATCTTAGTAACGTTGAATTGCTTGCATTTATGCTTTACAAATATATTGCCATTTAATACGACTTCAATGCTGTATAGTCGTTTTATGTGCAATAAGTCCTAATACACATTTAGACGAGGAAGAATTGAGATTTTTAGTTTCGGAAAATCTCAGCTTAAGATGTTTAATGAAATCAGCCCCAGTTAAAATCCCAAGGAAGGCCCTAGAACGGAGGCGTCTTCTGTACTACAGATATGTAATTTTCAAGTTGACATGGAGATATTTAACATCGATATACCTGCTTCATGTCTTATGTAAGTATCAAACATGTACAAAAGAGAAATATAATGTTATTCTTATGTTTGCATATCGCTCATTAGCACAAACATACATGTCAGGGCCGTAGCCAAAGTTCAATGCAGGAGGCACAATTGAAACTTTACTATGCGTGCCCAGGGTCAGGCTCCCACGAACACATATTTTGCTCCTGTGTTTTTCTGATATTTCAGGAGACATTTTAAGCCGTTCGTATCTATAAAACAAACTGCATTTTATACAATTACGCATGTTTAACGCTATCATCTTGAACACACACTGGTAGCATTTTAGACCCGATCCGGCATAGCAGTACATATCAACTAAGTAAAACAATGCAAGACAAGTATTTGCTGGATATCATGATACATTCATACTGAAAATATATGTGAAGAATATGTCATATTTTTACAAGAGTAATTAATATTTTGGGGATAATGTATTCTTTTAACAAAAACACTGTTAAGCATGTGAACCTCCACAAATTCTACAGGAGGCAAGTTCCTCCGTTTGCCTCAGCGTGGCTACGGCCTTGACCCCATATGTATTTATAGGACCGTCATCAAGCAAATTCAACTGATCCACCAGGCAAGGGAAACACCATGTTTGAACGTAGCAGTGAGATCAGGCGAGAGATGGCAAACAGAACCCAGTGCCTGAAGTCAACAGATATCCGTTGCTAGTAATTTTAGGAAAATAGAATATTTTTAAGTTTTTAAAGGATTCAAGGATTCAAATTCTTTATTCAGTAATTTAAACATATAATGTTTCTCATTACACACAAATTCAGATAATAAATGTAACACATGACACATAGATAATAGATCAATATTATGTTAGATTCTTTTAAATTAGAAAATTTCGTTATTTAAATACATATATTTTAATAGATTTTGAGGTTGGACAAATATAAATTAAACATTTAAATACTTTGTCAAATAAATACTTGAGTAGATCAACACAAAAAGATAGATGTATTTATTATGTATTTTGATTGCACAAGGAATTGCGAGTACTAAAAGCTTGATGAATAAACTTACACAAATTTAACAAGACTGAATACTTCTTACTTTGCATTAGCTCAATGAATTTTATCATACTTGGCCGTTTATAATAATATGATTTAATAAAGCTTTTACGGATATCCTGATAACTAGGACATAGTAACACAAAATGGTATTCATCTTCTATGTCGTTAAAGTTACATAGAGTACAATAACGCAAGTTACGTTCAATTCTGTTTTGTGCATAAGGACCGGTTTCAACTTTCAACTGATGTGAAGATAATCTTAATCTTGCAATAGGAATTCTTAATTTTCTTGGAAGCATATCTAAATAATTTTCGAATTCTAAAGTAGTTTTTAACATTTTATTAGTACATAGTGAACGACTGTTTTCGATTTCATTAAACCATTTTTGTTTAAAATTATATATACGAACATCCATAATCATCCAGTAGATTTTTAATGTTTTTTACCTAATTCTTACCACCTTTATTACAATCAATAAGTAATGAATTATATAAATATTTAACTATAATGTTATCAGATTTAACAATTTTAGTCCAGTATTTAATCATACGAACATATCTATTTATATACAATGGGTATCTACCTAACTCTCCATATACACCCATATTACTTGTCGAGGTTTTAACATTTAATAAATATTTACAAAATTTCAGATGAATTCTTTCGATTTCTTTTGATTTGGAAAATCCCCATATTTCGCAGGCATAATTAAGAGTTGAGCCAACAAAGGCATCAAATAATTGACAGACAGTTTTAGTTTTCAATGTATATTTACGAGTATTTGCCAGTAAAATGTTTAATGCTTTAAGACCCTTTCCAGCCAATGCTTCCTGATTAAGAGAATAGTTACCGGTATAATTGAAAACAGTGCCCAGATAATTAAAATCATTCACTACTTCTAAAGGTTGATTATTAAAAGTCCAATTTTCATCACTTTTTAAAGGACCCCTTTTTCGAAATACAACAATCTTGGTTTTGGCAGTATTCACCTCTAACCCCCAAGTGTCACAATATTTATGTAAAAGATTAATACTTTTTTGCAGATCAGTCGGGTTTTTACCTAATATCACCATATCATCAGCAAAAAGCATTAAAAGAAAGTATTGTATGTCTGAGTCCGTTATGTATCATACCTGAGCATACTTGTGATTTTCTGTGTTTGCTACTGCAGTTTATGGACACAAACACGTGTTGGAAACGAAACGAAGTGATATCAGCTTGGTGCCATATGCAATTAATTTTCAGATTTCAGACATGAATAATTGAGTAAGATAAAAACGCAAGGTATGAACAATTATTCAAATATCTCTTAAGTTCCGCTGCATTCGATTCTTCAATTTTCAGATAAGCTAAAAAAAGAATCTTATCGTGTTAGATTATGTAGGAGCCACATCAGACACGAGGGGGCTGGCAACGCATATTTTGCAACGAGGAGCAGTTTTCGGTTAGTCACCGTGTGTGTTTCATATACCTATATGTTTTTATTTCAGTAATGGTCTGAAAAACCACCACGATAAATAATTTGCAAAGTTTCAAATGAAATTTTAAGATTATTTCCTTTTAAGGAATAGCCGCGCACAGTTGCTGTAGCAGTAGGCAATATTATTGACGAAGTTTATATTTTACAAAATAGTGTTACATTTGAGAATATTGTATGGTGTGCGCATTTGTTTTAAATGGCAACCTATTCACATTTTCCCAGATAAAATATTTCTTTTGTTTGAATCATTAAATACACCCAAAAAAATAAAAAACAAGAAATGTCACTGTTAAGTGTCACATGCCCCCCAAATGGTCTGTGAAAATAAAAATATATGATATGTTATGTTGATCATTTGTAGCAAGTATCAACAAAATCCATCAATGCATGACGAAAACTTTTACAGGCCGGAAACGAAATCTCACACAAACTCAAAGTGTTGTCAAACAAACTCAAATTGTGACCTTGACCTTTGAGGTACGGGGTACTCGCGACACGTCATCATGTTATGTTGATCATTTGTATCAAGTATCAACAAAATCCATCTATGCATGAGAAAGTTACAGGCCGGAAACGAAATACCGGACGGAAGGACGGAAGGACGGAAGGACGGACGGACGGACGGACGGACGTTCTTGTGGAAGTGATGTTGTGGGGTGAGGTTTTGATATGTTATAAAACATCTTTTTTTTCATAAAACAAAACAAAAACTATTTTCTTTCTAACCCTTATATCACAAACCTTGAGATCCAACCCTAATGACACTAAAAAAGAATGAAAAAAGGTGAAAAAAAAGTAAAAGAAAAATGTGAAGAAAATTAAATTAACCCCACAATGCCATTTGCAAGGGTATTCGCACTTGTGGGGTGAACATTGCACCCCACAAGTACCAAAAAACCCCACAAGTCCATTCTGTACTGGCAACTCAACCCACAAGTGCTGCTCCAGACGTACGGACAGACGGACGGACAGACGGACTCTGCGATTACTATATGCATAAAAATATTACAAACAAATGGGATAAGAAATGATTAAAATTTAATATGATGTAAATTTGTCGTTGGACAAATAAATATTGATCAAGGGAACCTAGTATTTATAGAACAATAAATCCTCGTTTGGTAAAATGTTTTGGTGATTACGGAACGAATAATACGGTATAGCACACACTTGCTCGTAACCAAGTAAATTACAATGCATTTTTTTATTATAAATTCGGATTTAAATGCATTAAATAACTGTCTCAATGAATGTTGAATTTCCGTTGAAACAATTTGTTTTGCAGTCACGTGTACAGTACATTATATAGAAACAACTGGGTTGCGTTCAGTTCGGTCAAACGTTTGATAACCTTAGTTAACAAATTTTCCTGGACACTGGCTCAACCTCATATTAGCGCGTGGTGCGCGATAATTTTAGAGAACCAGGCATTAAACGTGTTTGATGAACGCAGCCCTGACACTATTGGTTAGAGGCTATTGGGCTACTCGTGTCACTGGAGTAAAACAGGTACCCGTTATTCAAGTTTAATACTGATTTTATTCAGATTGTAAACGGAGCTTAGAGCTTATATGAATCGCTCTCGAGCCCGTTTCCTGTTTAGAAACAGTTCTGAGAGTTTTTTTCAGAGGTAACCGGGTCGAACGTGCAATCTCAGCTTCTGACTTGAGAAGCCAACATTCTACCGAATGCACCACCATAATTTAAGGTCACCGTTCAATGACGGTGATCTTGGTGCACCTGGATGAAGGGCTTGAATGTTGAAGTAGCCTAAATAGATACATTGACTTTACTATTGTCGTATTTAACTTATACTACAAAATCAGAAATGAAACAACTTTAAACTGTTTTGCTGGCACATTTCGATACTTGTAACTTGAGTAATAGATCGCCATTTGACATAGTGTGATAGTGTCGCACCTGTGTGAAATTCACGCGCACATCCGGGCTTTCGCTAGCAGCAGACACGATTTGCAGACGAACGCAGAATACTGACTCACCGTGTCCAAACGTTTCCGGAGGAGGCGGTGGAGGTAACGTTGGATGACGGTGGAGTTACGTTGAATGACGGTGGGATTCGCGATCAGCGGTAAGAAAACTATCTTTTTTTTAACTATTGTTGATAATTTTTGGAAAAACTGAGTCGAGCAAGATGATGTCGTATCATTTCGGATCACTCGACAGCAACCGAATCTGTACAGACTGTAGCCGTTTTCTTGATCATTCGGGAATCACAAGGAATTTTCTGTGTAAACATTGGCACGAATGTTTTAAAAGTGCGAAAACTGTCTTGTTACCGAATGTAATTTGATATATCATTTTCTTTTATAAGCAACACCCTCCCCTACATTATATTTTACCCCATTCTGGTTTTTAATAGGGTAAAATTGATTTAGTGACGGTTTTATGGTGAAAAATCAGCGTAACGATGGAGGAGCTGGTGGAGCTGTTTGAAAGTTGCGTAACGCTGGAGGATGGTAGATTTACTAAAAGCCATTTTTGTTGTTATTTTCGATACAAACATATGTATGCTCAATTGCCAATATAATGTAAAACTATTACAATATGTTACGACGATGAAATAGGCTCAAATAAGGCAAATCAAATTAAAAATTGCCATACATGCTTATATAACACGAGACATATCGATTTTTTCAAAACATCCAAACGGAAGGTTCTCAATATGTTATGTATGTATTGAGATCGTTTTTGGAATATCACATTGCTTTGTCTTTAATACTATAGTGAAAAATAGAAAGGAAATGAAATATTTGTTTTATTTAAACGGCGAATTAAAAGCAATATGCATTTTGCCCGAGCGCAGGTCACGAATAGGTGCCATGGTCGTTAATGACTATCCTTCCGGTGCCGTAATGTATAACTTAATGTCATATATATATTCACAAAACTAGGGCATAATTTAAGAAAATTTGTCGTAAAAGGTCAAAATAGCAAACTAGTATATAAAGTCAAACCTGTACAAGTGGTCACCTCTATTAAGCAGTCACTTGTCTTAATCAGTCACATTTGCTATTTCCTATTTCTACGCTTTCAACGTAAATTAGCCTGTCTTAAAAGGTCACTTCTGCTCCTTCCCATGACTGGCTGCTTAAGACAGGTTTGATTGTATTATGTTTTTCTTTTATTCAATATTGGGTATTTAACTATAAAAGCTATTTTTAGTAGTAAATAAGTTAGACGTTAAGGTCGAACAATCACAACTGACCGTTTAAGTTACTTTACTCTGGACATTTTCATTAATTTCACTTAAACTTTTTTATGCCCCCACAAAATTTTTTTGGGGGTGGCATATAGTAATCGCAAACCGTCCGTCCTTCCGTCCGGTATTTCGTTTCAGGCCTGTATATTTGTCATGCATAGATGGATTTTGTTGAAACTTGGTACTAATGATCAACATAACATGACGACGTGTCACGAGTAAAACCCACACCCGTACCTCAAAGTTCAAGATCGCAATTTGAGTTTGTTTGAATACACTTTGAGTATGTGTGAGATTTCGTGTCCGGCCTGTAACTTTGTCATGCAGAGATGGATTTTAATGATACTTGCTACAAATGATCAACATAACATGACGACGTGTCGCGAGTAAGACCCACACCCGAACCTCAAAGGTCAAGGTCACAATTTTAGTTTGACAACACTTTGAGTCTGTGTGAGATTTCGTGTCCGGCCTGTAGCTTTGTCGTGCAAAGATGGATTTTTATAAATACTTGTTGTAAATGATTAACATAACATGACGACGTGTTGCACTTAATACCCAAACTCCCACTTCAAAAGTCAAGGTCACAATTTAACTTTGTTTGACAACACTTTCAGTCATTTTGACATTTCATGTCCGGTCTGTCATCTATGAATAAATTTTAAAAACTCTTGGCTCAGTTGATCAACATGACATAATTAGGTGTCGCATGTTAGACCCAGAACCTTTCCTCAAAGATAAAGGTCACACTTTCAAATTGTTTGATATTGTGTGTCTGGTCTTTGACTTTGCCTTTAACTTGTTTCAATTTATCAAGATGACATGACGACGTGCCATAAGTAAGACCTAGACCCATACCTCAAAGATCAAGGTAACACTTTTAGTATGTATGACAACACTTTTATTCAAGTCCGTCCTTCATAGATACATCGCTACCTATTATAACATAATTATATTGTTATTTTTCAACGACCATTTGGGGGGGCATGCGACACTTACCAGTGACATTTCTTGTTTCTATAATGTATGTACATGACATGAAAATACCACAGTGCATAATTTCACTCGTGGTTTTGGAAAAGGGCAAATTTCTTGTAAATGGTTAAAAGACTGAAAATCATCAATGACAAAACGTTTGGAACTGTGTGATAAAATAATAGTCACGACCATTTTGTATTTTTAAAGATGTTTTACTCATTGTTTCAAAACTTGCAAGCCAGCACTAGCTTTATAAAATAAATAACTAATTTTGTCAAATTATTAAGTTGTGAATCGCAATGATAGGAGGTTATTATTATTATTTTTTTTTTATAGGAGTACAGATTGATTTATGTGTAGACATGGAGAAATATTAATTTCAACATCAAGTTTTCAAGTTTTATTCAGCAACTAGGCCCATAGGGCATCAATCATATACAATAATAGATTAATAAACTTGAAATGAACTACTTGTGTATAATACAAACAGTGACAGAAGCACATTGACTAGTTATAAACATTAATATCAAACTCAAGGAGCTGACTAGTATTAACTAGATATCAAACATTAAACATATGAAGTTACATGTCACTAATATTATATCAGTATTATAATTTTGTAATTTTAAACACATAGAGTATAATATAAGGAAGGTGATATTGTTACCTAAGAACTTTAGAAAAAAAATGCTCTTTATCAGAAAGTCTGTATCACTACCATGTGTCCCTTTAACACCAATATGTTTTATAAAGTTAGCTCCCCTTTTGTACAAATAATATAAAATGGTTTTGTTGATTAAGGGGATATGATTGCCTATTTATTTCGTATTTCATATTACTGAAGTTCAGTTTTAACAATTAAATGGAAAAAGGACTGTCTTTGTTTGCTGATTTTTTTTTCAAAAAGTCCAGAGTAAACCTCACCAGTCCTTTTAAAATATTTAAAATTCAATGCCAAGTCTTTCAGACTGGAGTATTTTTGACTCGTCTTTCCTGTGATGTTGTCCGACTGGTAATGGCCCTCGAGATAGTGCTGAAGACGCAGATATTGTCCCAAATAGAATCTTCCTTTTTTTTTGCGTGCTTGGTCGTCAAATGCGTGATTTCTGAAAAGATAAATTTAACAGATAATATGAAATGTTCATTGCATGATTGATTCATTTTCGCTTTACTCCGTTAATCAACAGTATTTTAGTTAAGTACGGCGGTCAGTGGATCTAACTATTCTTTGGTTTAAAACAAAACTTAATGTACTATGAACCAGAGGTGGTGAACAAATTACCTAGAGTATTGGGTCCAATGATGTTGGAGGATGTGGCCAAATTGGTATTCGGACTTACCACGTATTCTGAACCCTTATCATATGAGCTTTCTCGATTCGACAACGCATTGAGAAAGGTTAGTGCAGTAGATCAACAGTTGAATAGTAAATTAAATAATGTGGTCATCTAATGATAAAAGCATATCCTGATTTTCAAATAATATTTAGTATTAATCTAAGAAACTGACAATTTTTCGTGTCGAAATGTGAAAAATCCGAATTTTTTTCGAAACATCCGTTTTACTGTATCGAATTTATCGAAGTCATGAATAACCGGTTATAGCACTACCAGATAAGTCTGGAGAGAAAAAATAATTATTCAAGTATATTGACACTTTTTCAGGTCCTTCATGATTATCAACAGCTATAAGTTTAAAAATGAAAACCTTATCACTATAGGGTCATCGGTTATTTCACCTCGCTCGTCCTGAGCACTGCATTGACCATTTTCGTGGACTGAATATACAGCGCTTGTCCTTGATGTTCGCATAAATAATCTCCTGTGAATAATACAAACATACTTTAACAAAAGAAAATGAAGTAAATATTGTGTTTCGTAATTGAACAATAATAATTTAAATTAGTAAATTACACTCAACAGGAATATCATGATTTGTGTCCTGATTCAATACTTTTCTGTAGGACCGTATGATGAGTTATGATGAGTTCTATATAAAGAAGACAAACTTATAAATGGGAATGATTGGCACTAACTCACACCAAAAGTCTCCCGGGTAACTGGTTACACTTAGCTGTGCTTAGAGTGTTAGTTGTGCGTAATTTCATACTTATTAAAATCTATATATCTTTTATACTGCTCATAATGGCAATTATCAGTTTGAGTTTCTTTACAGTACATACATACACCATAGTAACATTTTTTGAAATATATTTACAACAGAGTAACAACCGAAAAGTTGACCGCTTGCATGAGAAGCCTAAGAAAAGGTGCTTTTAGTAAATCCACCATCCTCCAGCGTTACGCAACTTTCAAACAGCTCCACCAGCTCCTCCATCGTTACGCGGTTTTTTCACTATAAAACCGTCACTAAATCAATTTTACAGTAGTAAACGACCATATGGGGTAAAAATATAATGTTGAGGAGGGTATTGCTTATAAAAGAAAATGATATATCAAATTATGTTCGGAAACAAGACAGTTTTCGCACTTTTAAAACATTCATGCCAATGTTTACACAGAAAATTCCTTGTATTTCCCGAATGATCAAGAAAACGGCTACAGTCTGCACAGATTCGGTTACTGTCAAGTGATCAGAAATGATACGACATCATCTTGCTCGACTCAGATTTTCCAAAAATTATCAACAATAGTTAAAAAAGATAGTTTTCTTACCGCTGATCGCGAATCCCACCGTCATTCAACGTTACCCCACCGTCATCCAACGTTTCAACCGCCTCCTCCGGAAACGTTTGGACACGGTGTGACTTGGGACATTGAGAATAGACGTGGAATCATTTTGCAGAAATAAAAAAATATACTGCGATCGAATGTGACACACAAGTTGGAAAAATATGAGGTAATATTACTTATATACCTTATTCTAATTAACTATCGTGGAAAATAAACCAAAGTTTGAATAATTTAGATTGTTTAAGCTAGAAATCGAACACGAAACTCATTTTTTTTTGCACTTTTGGAAAGAACCAAATCTATTAGTTTGTTTTTTTTTGAAAATTATTCGTCGGAACTAGCAAATGCCCCAATATTAGATTAATGTAATTGTAGAAATATACTGTTTTCCCGACATTTTTGTGGGAATTGTAGAGATTCAAATTTTATATATTTTTTGGAAATATGACAGTTGTATTGATATCATATAATTATGTTATTGAGATTTCAAAACAAGGCTTCATTTTAACTCGATTATTCTCTATGAATAGGGGAGCTTTTGTACACACCCCGGCGTCCGCTTCTCGCAAGTCTGCATTATTTTCTTGTAATTGTTCGTGCGTTGCTATGGCTTGCAGTTACATGCGTGGAACTCGGTGACTGGAACTGCGTTTACCATTATGCGAGTGAAAGTTAGCATATAAAAGTTGCTTATAAATACGTTGTAGCATTCTGTACCATAAAAGGGGCATCTGTATTGAAGTTCAAGGCCAAAAATTAGAATGAGAAGTAGAAATTTGGTTTAAAACTCTATGTTAAAGTTCGGGCACAAGATGTATATAGGGTCTATATAGACACTACTTTTGTATTATGCTTCTTATGTTTGTTGTATTGTATTTAATTTCAAACATATGTTGATTCTAGTTTTATTAATGTTTAATGTGTATCATTATAGAATATTATAACTTTTGGGTTCAGTATCTTGTTCACTTTGAAAGCTGTCTTGGGTATTTATATGAACTGTTGTAAATATATCTTGACTGATAACTTTTGTCATGATAGGTCACAGTACAAAAATAATTATTTATGGGAAACACCTTATTACACCACCCCTACGATTCTTTTAGAAATAATTATATTATATTAATGAAATGAAATACTCTGTTGAATTTTTTCAACTTTATTAATTCTTCCTACAAACCCAATTTTTTTTTGTTTTAAACACTGTGCTCCTCCTCCATTTACCCCCCACCCCGATTCTTTTTAAAGTTAAGTTTTAAATTAAATATTTTGCCCTATTTCAGCTTTGTTACTGCGCAACCGTTCAACAACCACACCCACACCTTTTCTTAAAAAACATTCTTTATTTTGTTTTGTATTACATTCTCTGCCCCATTTCAACTGTATTACAAATGAAATTTTAGTTAGAAAACAGCAGTTATTAAAATTCAAGATTTTTTCTGGAAGATAATTTTAAAACATGTGCATACCCGAAGCAAATTTGCATTATTGCCCCCAAATAATTATGTACTGCACAATGAAGGTAATATTACTAATCGCAACAGATAAAACAGTAATATGACTGTATTGTGTAACTAATAAAAAATGTTTATATTTGTGAACATTACCAATCTAACTTTATGTATTTTTTTAAATTTGAATTCTTATTTTAATTATTTGTTGTACATGTATCTTTAAGGAAAAACTGTGTTGTAAAACTATAGGGCAGATTACATAGGTGAATCAAGTGAACAACATACAGTCAAACTTGTGTAAGCGGTCATCTCTATTAAGCAGCCACTTGTCTTAAACAGCCACCATAGCTATTTTCCCATTTCTATGCTTTCAGAGCAAATTAATCTGAAGCAACGACCTGTCTTAAGACATTTATAACATTTTTCCTGATAAACTCCCTTTAAACCGCAAGTCATTTGGAATTTTTTTATGGCAGATTCAGTCAACTGATTTCTTAATGTAAGTTGTATGTAACCTTGGATGTGTTGATAATGCAACATGATCTTTTTAAAAAAAACATCACAGTCCCCAGTGAGCCCAAGGTATTAAAGCGTGAGGCATGTCGGAACATGTATTTTGGTACCGTATATGTTTTAGTAATTGCAATACATAAAATGTTTCGTGTTTTTTTTTATTTCCTAATCTTAACAATGAAAGAGGGAGAAAAAGAAATAATGCTATCACAAAAAAAAAAGCTCCCAATAAAAGATACTATGTTTTCACAATTAACCATTATTGTATCACGAGCTAGGCTGTATATGGCAGCCAGTTTTATTGGTAGAGGGACACTACATGAAGTCACTGATGCAGCTGTGTACTTTATTATTACCCACACTAGATTTACACGCTAAATAAGCTGGGACCAGTTAGTTCAGTTGGTAGCACATTCTGACTTTCAATTCAGGGATTGTGAGGTGGAATCCACACCTGGCCACTGTCGCTGTGATGATTAATATACAACATTGCATCTCATTGTCATTTGTCTCTCACTGCTGTTTCAAGTGGGAAAATGATATCAGATACTTGCAGAGATGGGTGTGCTCGAGTACTGGATCCCAGGAAAAACTGGTATGGTTACCAGATCATCTGTTAACCCTCATTCGCATAATAATGATGCTAAATATTAAAAAAAAAAAACTCTAAACAGTTTAATGTAGTTGAAGTCTTACTGGGAAATGCATATAAGAACATAACTATCAAGCTTGATTGGTCATTTTATTTTTATGTACAATAAAAAAGTACTTTTGATCAGAAACAATGGAACGGTATAAAAGATCACTCTGGAAATTACTGGTTTAACAATACATTAAATTACATATAGATTTCTGGTCTGTTTTCAACATTTTAAAGTTGGATAAATGTCTCACTACCAGCAGTATGTTTTATGGCATATTTCATACAATATCTAAATTTTGATTTCTCAGGGGTGCAAATAAACTCCCCCTTTTTCAAAATGCATTGCTTATGGAAGCATTTATTCAGGTGTATATGATAAATGCAATAATTATGTGCTGTTTGCCTACAATTACAGAAGATGTTCATGAATGTCCAGCATTTCTGAAAAAGTTTCACCCCTCTCATCTCCCAATCAGGTTACTGTCTCAATATGCTTTTTAAGAACAAAATTGTTGGTTTTGATGGAATATAATTTTTAATCCATAAAGTGATTACTTAAGCGGTGTGGAACACTTAAGTGGTATGGAAAACATAAATTTCTGTGTTCACAAGTGATTTCAATTGGTGTTCCATTGATACCAACAATTTTATTACGGAATAAAACAGTTAATTATCATTTATAATTTTACTATTTTTAACAGTGAAATCATTAATAACAATTCACTGAAAAAAACTATAATTAATGAAAACTAGAAATGTGTATAAAGGACATTGATGCCCCCACTAAATGTTACCAAATATCAAGTAAAAAAGGTAGTGATATTTCCTTTAAATACATAGACACTTTCAAAAGCTATTAATTGGAAACCATTATTTTACTGAAAATTCAGGATGACAACTGCCATGAAGTTAAGATAGTGTTTTACTTTGTGTATTATAGAAAAAAAGATTCTATTCTATTCGATGAAAAGATACCAAACTGACAGAGTTAAATCTTTGTTGTTGACCAAAAAGGAGAATACATGTATATAGAGGCAGCCATTACATCAGGCATTTGTCAACATGACGAGATTTTGTGATTTTGATCTTGGACAGGTTTGTGGCGACTGCAAGAAAAGATAACTCTGAAACAGATTTTTAAATTGGTAGAAAAATATGAAATGGTTATTTACTAATCTTTAAAATTGAATGTACCGGTAGGTATGTAGAATGTAAATGAAATCATGGGCGTTCTAATCCTCCTGTATACATTCCATAGTAAAGCACATCAAAATCATGCATTTGATATTATACAGTGGGAGTTTTGTTTTGTTCTCAAGATATGCCAGGAGATGATGTGGCAGTAATCTCAGAGATGAGCTGTACACAGAAAATACCAATAAGACATGTAAACAGCAAAGTCAAGGTTTTAATGGCACATAAATACTTTGGTTTATAACAAATTATGAAAATATCCAGTGAATGAAATGTGAATGAATGATCTGATATACCTGAATAAACTTGAATTGAATTGAATACACTCAAAGATGATTTTTGTAAATTGCAATTTGATGAAATTTGCCTTTTTGATAACAATTCTTTTTTGCATAAAGCGGATCTACTTCCAAACCACATCAAATCACAACTTTATATTATGTACATGTATTTCTAATTTACTCTGAAGAAAATTGTGTTTCTTTTAAATGTGTTAAAACACGACTATCGAATTTTCCTACTACACATTATGAACAAAACAACATCTTGCTTGAAAGTTTGCTGAGAAAATGTAAATGTATATTATATAAAATAAATGCTATCTATTGCTATAAAACTTACAAAGTTAACACATCCAAATTAACAGCTGAAGAAAGATGAATGTACAGAAAAGGTGTTTAGTACACATTGTTTACATGTTTGTGTACTCTGTGATATTTGTCCAGAAAAAGGTTATTTTATATATTTGGAACGCACATTATCAGCAAAATACATGTAGTTCATGTTCTATGTACCCGTTCTGCAAGCTACAGGTATGGGTATTCTAACAATATGAAGTATACAAAGAGTCTTTACATTTTCAACAATTCACGAATCTAACAGTTCTTCAAGAATTAATGATACGACAGAATTTCTTGCCCAAATGTTGTTTATTTACTTTTTATTTTTATGTAAAACTATATAATATTAACTTACATTTATACACTACAAATAGGAAAATGTGTTAAAATCAATAAATAAAGAAAGAAAATAGATACAGAACAATATATACATTTTCTCAAGCATGCTGTCAACATATACATAAAAATAAAAACGTTTCAAGAATACATTACAAACAGATATTTAATGACCACATCGGTGAGCAATTTCTAAATTAAAACAAGAGGTCCAACATAATCCAGTAGCTGTCCTCAATACTCAAGTACAGTAGAGTAGCAGTCCTTAATACTCAAGTACATTAGAGTAGCCATCTTCAATACTCAAGTTCATAAGAGAAGTCATCCTCAATACTCAAGTACATTAGAGTAGCCATCCTCGATACTCAAGTACATTGGAGTAGCCGTCCTCAATACTCAAGTACATTAGAGTAGCCATCCTCAATACTCAAGTACATTAGAGTAGCTGTCCTCAATACTCAAGTACATTAGAGTAGCCGTCCTCAATACTCAAGTACATTATAGTAGCTGTCCTCAATACTCAAGTACATTTGAGTAGCTGTCCTCAATACTCAAAGCCGGGCCCGATTAGCTCAGTCGGTTACACGTCTGACTGTCAATCCAGTGGTCGTGAGTTCGAATCCCCCGCCCGGCAACAGTCTCCGTGATGATTGATATACGACATTGTGTCTCATTATCATTCGTCTCTCACCACTGATTCAAGTGGGAAAGTTATCAGTTACTTGCGGAGATGGGGTGTGCTCTAGTACTGGTTAATCCCAGGAAAAAGTGGTTAGGTTAACTGATCGTCTGTTAGCCCTCGATGGCATAAAAATGACGCTAAATATTCAATCAATCAATCAATCAATACTCAAGAGCAATAGAGTAGCTGTTATAAATATTCAAGTACAATACAGTAGCTGTTCTGAATATATTGTACTCATGTCTACTACAATTTATGGTTTTAGAATTCAAGTACATTAGAGTAGCTGTTGTGAATATGAGTAACTTTTCTGAAATACAAGTCCACTTTGATAAGAAACAGATATATGGACTGAGAAGAAAGACTAAGTTTTAGAAAAGACAACCAGAAAACATGAGAAACAAACAGATATATGGACTGAGAAGAAAGACTAAGTTTTAGTAAAGACAACCAGAAAACATGAGAAGCAAACAGAAGAAATATAAAAAGTAACAAGTGGTACAACAGTTACTGTACTTGGTTTAAAATGGAAGTATATATTCAATACTGTGTTTTGGGTCAGTGGCCTTCATAATTCAATAAACTACAACTTGTTTCAGGTGAACTGTTTTTGTTTTGTTTATAGAACGTAGATTTGCTGTCCCTGCGGTGTTCAGGATGAACATATTTTCTGTTAAGTGGTCCATGAGCATCACCTTCTAGTTGATACGGTCATTTTGAGATGTCATCAAGTACCAACAACATAACAGTATGTACCATGTGTCCATTACAAGTGATATACTAGTACAGTTAATGTAATAATAAAGAATTCTTAGTTAAAACTTCATCTCTTGTACAGCACACAACATTGACTTTAAAATATGTATTAAAAATTGTAGGCGGACACACACAATAGTTCATTTCTGTATCTATATGTCAGACTGTATGCTTTGTCTGTCTCCATAACTCGACACTGTTGACGACGATGAAACACTACTGTTGCTGTTTATAGAAGTCAACGACAATCTACGACCTTTTCGGGATGTCTGGTATTTGCTGGACGTGTAGGAGCTCTGTTTCTTGGGGCTGACATATCTCTCACTGCCAGACTTACTGGAACTGTTGGAACAAGTGGAATGGCCAGATCTGATCCTGAAAATATCAAACAAACAGTAAGTTCTTCTGAAGGGAATATGCACAAGTCTTCTTTTAGAATGAATTATAATAAAATGTGGCTTTGGTGATACACATACTGATGTCCATGTTTTGAGCTGTTAGTCACATGTTTCAAAGGAGTAATCAACGTCCCTTATAAATGGGCAATAGAAGAACATAAACAATCAGGAAATGTGAAAGTCAGACTTTCATTGGTGTTCAAATGATTTTAATATATACAATATTGCACCAAAATTAAATCACAGTTATTTACATAGATTGTGGAGATGTTGCACAAACATGAGAAAAGAAAAAGAACTTGTTTATCATTCTTGATCAGAGTTAGTGCCTTGCTGAAGGATACCGCACATGACAGACATGTTGTAGAATAACAAGAAACCCATGGTTTGAGTGTCGACCTCCAGACCATATACTGTTTGGGTAGAACCAGTACAGAGTTTTTGAAAGGCCGACAGAGTCTAGTATCAAACACACAACCTTTGACACGAGTGGCCAATACTCTATCCACTGCATTTCTACACCTCACTTGTAAACATGTATTTTATTTAACCCTTTACTTAATAGATACGCGTTTTCCAGCACCAATCACAGAAGGCCTTTGAAAACAGTGCAATCTGAACTCTTCCTGCACTGTTTTCCACTCTGTCAATTAATATAACCATAATTAACCCATTGCTGATACGGGGTGAATTAATGCTTTCAATATTAGAGGTGTCCAAAAGCGTCTTAATGAAGTAAAGGGTTAAGTGATGTAGAAACCAGAGATCACTGTAACACACTAAAACAAGTGATAATGATATCTTACCCTTTTCTGTTTTCCTTTCCCATGGGCTCAATGATGGTGCCATCATTACCACAGAGATTAAGGAGTTCCGTAGTGACCCCACTACTGGAGCCCACATACACAGTGCCTGGCTCCAGGGCTGCACCCAGGAAACGGGGACAGGTAAGGTCTATTGATGTCTGCTTACCCCTGTCAATATAAAACTAGATTTGTAAGTCACAGAAGGCCCTATTGTTAAAACGAGAAATAGCGACCACAAAAAATGTGTATGAAAAATTCAAAGGGCCATAACTCATTGAAAAATTACTATTGCGCAATATGCCGACAATATGCACAACTAGGCTTGGTACTAGTCACCCTTGTGAAGTTTCATTGAATTCCGGCCAATGGTTGCTGAGAAATAGTGATCACAAAAATTGTCCACAGACCGTCCGACAGACGACCGACCGACAAGCGTGATTCCTATATGCCCCCAGAGCCATCCTTAAAAAAAAAACCCACTTGTTTTTATGGTGCTCCTACCTACTCACTCACAGAAGCAGCACAGAATTGTTTTAATGCTTTTCTAAGCATTTCATTTTTTTCCCTCATGATTTCTGTCCATTTTTCTTTAAATTTTTAAAATGACGATGCAAAATCAAAATTTGGCAAAAAAACAACAAAACAATGGCTACCTACCTACCCACATGAAAACTACTGGGTTGGAGCCCAAGCACAGCAAACAAACAAATTTTAAGGATGATCCTAGGGCAGGGGAACAGGACTGAATTTCGACACAAAAACATTTTTAGGAACACAATTTATAGAGAAAAAAACCCCCATAAATTATGTATCAGTTAAACATTATTTTTATAACTTTATTTAATACCATAGTTTCCTGTATAAATGCCTCCCCCATGAAAGTCAGAAAATGAAGTGTTGTTGTTGTTTACTTTACTACAATCTGTTATAAAGTTTACAACTACAACCATATGTACACATTGGATCATTCTTAAATGAATGCGCAGACATAATAACAAATCAGAGCAACATGCAACCATTTCCAACTTTAATGCAAAATTTAGAACTCACTCGGAAATGTTCGTGGGGGGTTTAGGTAATTTAACAAACCTTTGGTTTTCCAGGAATTAGCAAAGTACATTTTGGTTTGGACCATCCTTAAAATATTTGTTTGCTGTGCTCTGACCCAGAATTTTTCATGTGGGTAGGTAGGTAGTTTTTTTGACCAAATTTTGATTTGCATAGTCATTTTATACAAACAACGGACAGAAATCATGAACATTTTTTAAACTCTTTGGAAGTCAACAGAAAAGTTTGGGTAGCTGCAATTTTGAGTGAGTAGGTCACTGATTTCTTCAAGTCACTTGATTTTCTCTTAAACAACATATGGTGGACGTTATGTATTGGTTTATTGCCAAGCTTCCCTTTATCTTTAAAGAAATATCATGTATAAATAAGGAAAATTAGAGGGAATGTTCTGAAAAATTATAACAAGCTAGATTAAAATCATTAGACCATAATAAATTAATAGCTAGATTATCATCCCCGCCCGCCCCCTAATTTTCATGCCGCCCGACCCTTTTTATTTTCATCGTTTTAACAACTTATCGATAAATACCCCCACAAAACCCATACTGAACAAAAACTTAATTGCTATGAAAAAGAATACTTTAAATTCCTATACCATTCATCTGTAAAACATATATAGTCCCCTGTACAGAACCCTTACACAACCCAGCTCCTTGATTTGTCAGAACTTCAATCACCCACTCTTAGCGACTTGTTATGAGCAGAGGGGATTCAAATTTTAAAAAGAAGTTTTTTTCTACACATGGATGCAAAATGAAAAAAAAAAGTTTTCCCTATAATATTCCTATGTAAAAATCACACTAAAGGACCCCAATATATAGTCCCCTGTACAGAACCCTTACACAACCCAGCCCCTTGATATGCAGAATCTTCAATGTTTGCTGATGTAAGGATAATTTATATCAAATATGAACTAGTTTGAGGTTATTGAGAGGAAATTTCTTATTGCCCCATCCACCCCGTGCCTGCTTTTGTAAATTCAATCCTCTTTATTGAAAAAATCAATCAAATTTATTGTTACTAGACAACGCTTTAAATCTCAAATTGAACAACATATTTACCAAACTGGACAAAAAATGAGAATTTTCCATTTTCCAATAGTATTCCTATGTAAACCTCTATACATCCCAGTGTCCCTTGATTTGTACAAACTTAAATTTCTTAATCATACGGATAATTTATATCAAATATTAACAAATTTGACTGACAGGTTGTTGAAAATAAGATTTATGACAATGTTCAATTTTAATCATTTTGTGACCCCACCTGGCCCTTTTAGAAAGTCAATCCTTCGTATCGAACAAAATCATATTTGTTATGACTAGAAAATGCTATACAAGACCCTTGATTTGTACAAACTTCAAACCCATACTCATTGGAATAATCGATATCAAATATGAACAATTTTGACTGACCGGTTGTTGAGAATAAGATTTTTGAAAATTTTCTATTTTAATCCTTTTTTAACCCACCCTGGCCCCTTATGGAAAGTCAATTCTCCTTATTGAGCCAAATCTTATTTCCAATGAATAGATGATATTTCAATTGAATAATAGTTTTGCCTAAATAGATGAAAAAAAGAAGAGAATTTTCTGTTTTCCCATAGTATTCCTATGTAAAAATTCTAAGCCCCCTTACAGGGCCCCTATAAATTTTAGCCCCTAAATTCTTATCTACAATCAAACCCCTACACATAAGGATAATTTATGCCAAATATGAACAAATCTGACATACCGGTTCTTAAGAAAACGATTTTTGTGATTCCCAATTTTTACCCTTTTGGGGCCCCTCCTGACCCCTTAAGACAATGAAACCCAGTCATTTTTACTATTCTGAACCTCCTTCACCAAACAATGCTTCTGTGAAGATATAGGTAAAATCATTTCCAGTTAAAAAAAATAAAAATTTTTTTATTAAAATGACACATATCCCCTAATTGAACCCTCAGGGCAGCGTCATTTTTAACCCTAGGGACACCATTTGAACAAATCTAACAAAACTATAGTTGGTTATCATTACTACATAAACAATTCGAAAATTTGTTGGGCTGTTCAACAGAAGAAGATTTTTTAAATTTTGGACTATTTTTAGTAATGGTGGCCATCTTTAATTTCAAATAAAAAAAATATATTCTGTATAGTCTCTTATGCAATAGAAACATCCATGTGATATTTCAGTTTAATTGGCCTAGTGGTTTCAGAGAAAGTGCTGCTAACACACTTCAGAGATGACAGACGACGGACAACGCGCCATCGGATAAGCACTTCTGGTCTATGGCCAGTAGAGCTAAAAATGAAAATAAATAAATAAAATCCTCCAGCCTTCCCTGTTTTTAGGAAAAAATTGGATGATAATCTAGCAATTAATTTATAATGGCATTATTGATATTGAACAAATTGTGATAACATTTACAAACAATGTAGTCTTAGACAAGTTTGTAAGTAAATCACAGCCTGAACCGAATCTACATCATTTGGCTCTCAGTCAGTTTTTATCAACACCCAAATTAATCATGTAAATGATACAAGAATGGTCCAAAACAAGAATGATATTGTTGTTAACCCACCTGATCTCCTCCTTGTATGCAGGTACTGTAATGGCCTGTACACTGTTGAAGTAGGTCACATACAGGAATGGTTCCCGGTAAGCTGAAATATAATATGTTTAGTTTTAACTTATTTATTTTACTTGGATTGTGAAACAAGTTATTACAACTTAGACCAATCACGGTCAAAGTCTTCCTGGGTAGAACCAGTACTAAGCATATGCAGAAAAAGTGTCTTGCTCAGGGACACCACACAATGCCATGGGGGAGGATCAAACCCACTGCCCTCCGATCATGGGTTTGATGCTCTACATTCCAATATACAGTAAGACAATCCATAACAAAATGTTTGCTTGCTGTTCTCTGACCCACTATATTTCATGTAGGTAGGTAGGTAGGTAGGTAGCTAGCTAATTATTTCTTTTGCCAGATTTTGATTTTTTATAGTCCTTTTAAATAAAAAATATACAGACATCATGAAAAAAAATCAAAACTTTGAAAGTCAATAAAAAAAGTTTGAGTAGATACAGTCTTGAAGGAGTAGGTAGGAGCACGGCAAACAAACTTTTTATGAACAGCCTAATATACACATTAACAGTCAAGGAATGGTTCCCAGCATGCTGAAATATTATTTTATTTATTATACAGTATTATTGATATGACACATTTGGTCATCTGAATGGTCTAGTTGCCGACTGAGCCCTCTTGTACTAATGTGTTACTTTATAAGTATACAAGATAGATAACTAGTGTTAGTCACAAGGTGTACATTTATTTGTCAGTTGTTTCCCTTACAATACCTTTAGCTGCACTTTTTACAATAATACGTGGTGTACATAGCTAATCTTATTAACAACATAAAACACTTGCCAATATGATGCACCTTAAATATGCAAGTTATAAACATGACATTGTATACATACACTTATTAATACACTAAATGTTAGTCAGTGTCCTAATATTTGAGCCTAAAATTATTTAAATTATCAGGTAGAACAGCTTTTTGTCAATACACAAAGTCAAGTAATTTCCAGGAAGTTATAAACATATCATTTTTCAGAAAACCAAACTAGGTCACCAGCTTCATAACAAATTTTACATTGTGTATACATCCACAAAATGGCGGCTAGTAAACAGTTTGTTGGATCTGTTGACAAGGCCTCCGAGGAATACCACGAGTTTGTGTGCAGTCCGTGTGCTACTGATGATAGGAACATCGAGGCAGTTAAGTACTGTACCCAGTGTAAGGAATACTTGTGTTCTAGATGTCTCAAGGAGCATAACAGGTTCGCTGCCATGAAGGTACACCAGCTACAGGACATGGCAGCCATGAAGGGGAAACAACCCTCACCCGGGAAGTTTGTACCAACAGAACCATGTGCTGCCCACCTTGGTAACAACATAGAAGTCTACTGTGGCAACCATGATGTGGTTTGCTGTCCAACATGTGTTTCCCTGAATCATAGGTTAGTATTGTATTAACATAACAAATAAACTTTTCCTTCAGACGTCTCCATGATGCAGGAATGTAGCAGTCCATTTACAATCACACTTTGTGGATTACACATGTATAACAGAAACAGCCTAAGTCTAGCTGTGAATGCTCGGTGGAAAATCCAAAATCTAACTACATTGACCACAGGAGCTTGGGTTGTGGATAATGTTTAATGGGGGTGGGCAGGTCTCCTAGCGTATATAGAGAGTGGATAATAACGTTTAATGGGGGTGGGCAGGTCTCCTAGCGTATATAGAGAGTGGATAATAACGTTTAATGGGGTTGGGCAGTTCTCCTAGCGTATATAGAGTGGATAATAACGTTTAATGGGGATGGGCAGGTCTCCTATAGTATATAGAGAGCATTCTGGGATATAGACATATTGTGTAAGTGGATTAATATTTATTGATGGGTATTTTTGTTTCTTTCCTATTTTTATGACACTGCCAATTCAAGTCCCAGAAATAAAAGAAAAGTTACTTCTGAAATTGTCTGTATTGAGGTGAACAATACATGTGAACAGTACATGTGTTGCTCTTCTCCATTGAGGTATAAAAGCATGAGGTGAACAATACATGTGTCACTCTTCTCCATTGAGGTATAAAAGCAATACAATTGAAATATAATAATAACCTTATGTCCTGTGTTTATTAATGACAACAATAATATTATATATGTTTTTGTCGTTGTGATAGCATAAATAGTAAAGACATCATCATGTGCCAGGATATGATGTGGCAGGTGCCATTTTTGTGAAAGGGAGCACAAGCTTAATTATCTTTGAAATTAACAATATCAGGGGGAACATTTATTCTGGACCCTCGAATCGAGGCTATAAAATTAAATCACACTTAAATCATAAATAATGTACAAAATTAAGAAAATATAGAGTATACCTTGCCCTAAAAAAACCCAACAACAACCAACACAGCAAAATACAATATTAGCATATTATTTGCCATATACCCCCAAATAAATACTCTCCCCACTTATAAACACCACTTCCACTTTTCCACTTTTATGAAAAATAAAATGGCTCACCAATCTTGAAGTTATGTACAGGTTTCAAGTTTTTTAATTTAAACTTGAATAAATATCTCATCACTGGCAGTGTGTTTTATGGTAATTTATGTTACATTATGATTTCTGGGGCCAAAATAAATACACCTTTACAAAATGCACTGCACCATGGAGTGTTTATTTCAGTGTTTACAGTACCATATATTTTTCTTTTGAATATTGTTAAGACGCTCAGATGAACGCATCTCATCACAATTAGCATAATAATTTCATTCTTAACCCTTTACTCCATAGATACGCGTTTTCCCGCACCAATCACAGAAGGCCTTTGAAAACAGTGCAAGAAGAGAATCTGAACACTTCCTGCACTGTTTTCCACTCTGTCACTTAATATAATTCACCCATTGCTGATATGTGGTGAAGTAATGCTTTCAATATTAGAGGTGTCCAAAGGCGTCTATATGAAGTATGGCTTATTCTGTTAATCTAAACTACCATTATACAATAAGAAGTCGAGCAAGTAAGAGCTACTAATACATGACTAAAGTTACACACTTTTTTTTTATGCTAAAGTCATTAAAATTGGTCCGTAGTTGTGTGATGGGTAGTACTTCTGAAAACAATGCAGCATATTCCTGATGACCTTGTTTGACCTTGACAGCAGGGTGACTCAAGACCAAACTGTTTCACAGAGAAACAGAACTAAAAGCAACAAAAATCCAATTTCGTGGGCTAAGACAATTTTATGTTAACAAGGTCAATATGTTTTTTTTAAATTTTTTTTGTCTTAATTGGAAAAAAAACATGGATTTTGAATTGGGTAGTGGCTAAGTTAATTATCCATAGATATCAAAGTCCAAAGACCAAAGTCAAGTGACTCCAGACTGAACAGTTGCTAACGGCAAACACTTTACTTTAAAGTGTTGATGATGGAAAGATAAAAGGTCTTTTTTTTTTCTTCTTTCATTTTAATTTCAATAATCACACTTAGTTATTACATTTTCTACAACATAGAATGAATAAAATAATTAATGAGATAAACATTTTTAAAAATTAACTTCTTTCTCTTACCAAGTTTGCCATAACGCTATTATATAATATATATTTCCAGGTCTTGTGTTGATATCACATATATCAAGGATGCTGCCAAAGGTGTCACAGATAGTCAAGAGTATAAAACCATGAAAAGCTCCAGCATTGAGGTCAAGTCTGAACTAGAGAAGATGAAAAAGAAAAAACAAGATAACCAGAAAGGACTCGAAAAAGAGAGAGCCATCTGTCTGACACAGATCCAGGATTTCCGTAAGAAGATTGATGATTTAGAGCAGGAAGCCAGAAATAAGGTTCACGCCAAATACGACGAATATAAAGCTGGAGTCAACTCGGATATAAAAACCTTGGAAGAAATGATCGCCACACTGGATAAAAATGTCAGCAAGATGGAGAAAGTCAACAAAGATGATGAGCCACAAGTATTTATACAAGCCAAAATGAGCAAAAAGAATCAACATAAAGGGCAGCAACTTCTGAGGGAAATGGAAACCACGGCTAAACAAGAACCACTGAATTATAGGATTAATTCAGATGTGGAAAATGTCATCAAGAGTGTGCAGTCACTGGGAGGTTTTGTAGAAGCTGGAGACCAACGCTATGAAGCTACTCTCATTGGTCGTTATGATGTAAGGGTCATAGGTGAAAGACATTGTGACATTTATGGTTCCTGTATGTTGTCAGATGGTAAACTTCTGATCACTGACAGCAAAAATCATAAGTTAAAGCTACTTGATGAGACATACAAGGTGACAGACTGGTGTACCTTGCAAGGGTGGCCATGTGGTGTATGTACCACCGATCCAGGAGAGGCTGCTGTGGCATGTGGGATGGCCAATAAGATTCAGTTTGTGTCTCTGGGTCAGACGATGGTCCCAACAACCACACTGGACGTTGGTCAAGATTGCATTGGAGTAGGCTATATTAAAGGACAACTGTTTGTTTCATGTCAAAATCCAGGGCAGATAAAAGTCTATAAGAAAGATGACAAGGGTAAGTTATTTCGTACAATCAAAATAGATGAATCAGGTCAACAGATATTCCCATCTCCAAGGCATATTGCTGTATCCGTGGATGGAACACTGATCCATGTGGCAGACTAAAGAAAATGGTGTAATAACCCTGGACCTTCAAGGGAACAAGTTATCTCAGTTTTCTGACCCATCCCTTGTGGGCACACGGGGAGTCTGTCCTGGAGTCAGTGGTCAACTGTTTGTCTGTGGGTACAGTTCACAAAATGTGATCCAGATTAGTGCTGGAGGAAAGAAGCTTGATGTGATACTGGCTACATCTTGTGAAGTGAAAGAACCTAGATCACTGTATTATGACTCTGCCAACTCAAGGCTTATTGTTTGTATGACATCTGACCATATTGCAGTGTTTCAACTGTCAAAAAAGTGATTATTTCCGCAAATTTCTTTCTTGGGAAGTAACTTGTTTTACCGGGGTAGAAGACATTAACTTTGTATGTAAATTTGGCCATTCATTTCTAATTTCTAAACTCTTTAACCCTTTACTTCATATAGACACCTTTGGACACCTCTAATATAGATGCCTTTAGACCACTAATATAGAAGGCTTGGGTGAATTATGTTTATATTAACTGACAGAGTGGAAAACAGTGCAGGAAGTATTCAGATTGCTCATCACAAGCAATCTGAACTCTTCCTGCACTGTTTTCAAAAGATTTCTGTGATTGGTATGGGAAAATGCGTATCTATGGAATAAAGGGTTAAAATGTCCAATTTTTACCAACTCATTAATACATTCATTCTTCAGAGCTATTTGTGTCAACAAATGAATTTCATTGTGCATCAGCATGGGTAATTAAAAACAATAGACCCAACAGAGCCTGAGGATGCTCCACTGGCTCATAGCGGCCATATCATTTTTTGAAAATTCACAATATTAAATACCTTTAGGGGTTGTCTTAACCTTTTATGGAAAAATACCCACATCACACCCTTACTGAACAAAAAGTTGATTACTATGAAAAGGAAATACTTTATATTCCCATACCATTCATCTGTAAAAATATTATATTCCCTGTACAGGACCCTTATACATACCAGTCCCTTGATTTGTCAAAACTTCAATCACCCACTCAAATTTCAGCTTTCCCCATAATATTCCTATGTAAAAGTAAAAGTCACTTTACAGGGTCCCTTTATGTCCCAGTCCCATGATTTGCAGAATGGGAATTTTTTATTGTTACTGAGAAGAAGATTTTTGAAAATGTTTAATTTTCAAACAATTTTGTCCCTTTTGGAAAGTCAATACTTCTTATTGAACAAAATCTTATTTGCTATGACTAGATGATGGTTTAGAACTCAAACTTAATAAAACGTATCATAAATCAATGAAAAAATATAGAATTTTCCATTTTCCCATAGTATTCCTATGTAAAACTCAAAGTCCCCTTACAGGGTCCCTATAAACACAAGCCCCTGTTTTGTTCAAACTTTGATACCCTACTCTTAGGGTTAATCTATATCAAATATGAACACATTTGACTGACCAGTTGTTGAGAAGATTTTTGAATTTTTTTTATTTTAACCCTTTTGTGATCCACCCTTATTGAAAGTCAGTTCTCCTTATTGAACCAAATCTTATTTTCTATGACTAAATGATGCTCAGAACTCAAACTGAATAATAATTTAGCCCAAATGGATGAAAAAAATGAGAATTTTCTGTTTTCCCATAGTTTCCCCTTTATATATATAACCACTCAATTCTTATCTTCATTCAAACCCCTACACATAGGGATAATTTAAGCCAAATATAAACAAATTTGACTGACCAGTTCTTAAGAAAATGAGTTTTGTAATTGCCAATTTCTAATCTTTTGGGGCAAAATCAGTTTGATTTTTTAAAAAAAAGTATTAATGTTGTATAATGGTGATATGTGTCCCCTAACTGAACAAACGAGTGGGGTCATTTTTAACCCCAGGGACATCATTTGTAATATTCTAATAGAACTATAGTTGGTTATTATTCCTACATAAATATTTTCAAAATTTGTTGGACAGTTCACGAGAAGAAGATTTTTTTAAGGCTCATTAAACTTCCGAAACTGTCGTTTTTAGTTTTAATTTAAGTTAGTTTTACTCTTCCAGATGATAGAATATGTGTTTATTTGATCACTGAGAAACTTTACAAATGAAAAAAATAATTATAAAGCGCATTATTAGAACATAATTAAGAACGGGTTTTGTTTACAAATTAATGTTTGTCTCTTTCCAATAAACACCTTTGGCAAAAATGGGGAGATATGAAGCTTGTTCAGAAATGCGTCGTTTGGTAATATCTGATCAATTGACTTAAACCCCCCCCCCCATAGTTTGGGGAACTGCAGGGGATGCGGTTAAAAAATAAATAACAGCTTGCGGTTAGATAGCTTTTAAGACCAACCCTTTATTCCCCTCAGTGTATTAATAAACTAGAACCCACAAGCTAATTTATTGCACGTAAGTGACACATCGTTAATATAAAATTAAAAATAAAAATACATTTTTAATAAACTGTACTAAACAAACCACCCTTGGTAGCCTATAAATATTGGCTGCAATAAAGTGATTTGTGATGAAAAAGCGCGGGCGATAGTAGCTTGTGTATATGCAAGGGAGGATCCTGAGCAAGAGTAACTACACCAAACTAGTAATATTCGGTTCTCGTTGTTTCTCAAGGTGTATAAATAATATAATGCGTAGGCTTACTACAATCTATACAGTTTTATTGCAGACATCGATATATTTATTTTCTGAAAAAACAAACAAACCCAATAACGATACATAAAAAAAGTGAACTTTTCTAATCTTGTTAATGAACCCCTTATATAACGGTCTTAATCTGCACACTACCACTGCAGTATTCATTCGTGTACTTCCGAACACTGGCAGAGGTACAGTCAGAAAGCAATCGAGTCGTTACCGAACAGAATTACAAAAATGTAAACAAAAGTTAAAAGCTTGGTCCGCTCGCCTAAAAAATACACATTTTGATCAATGTTAATTTTTTCCCCGCTTATTTAAAAACAGTCACTAAGGGGTCTACAGGAATGGTTTGAGCAATACTATAAACACATTTTAATTACAATCATTTTTGTTATTATCAAAAAGTGTGCATTTTGGAAGTTTAATGAGGCTTTAAGTTATGGACTATTTTTAGTAACAGTGGCCATCGTGAATTTCAGATAAAACCCCACCCCACAAAAACAACACTTCTGTATAGTCTCCTATTGAATAGAAACATCCTTGTGAAGTTCGAGTTTAATTAACCTGATTGTTTCAGAGAAAGGGTTGCAAATGGACAACAGAAAATACGCCATTGCATAAGCCTTTCTTGCCTTTGGCCAGTAGAGCTAAAAATGTAACATTGAAATTCAAATATACATGTAGTGTAATTGTTATACAGACCATAATCATGAAAATAAAGATTTTAACTATAACTACATGTATAATGATCTTTAGCCAAGAGGTTATTCATGTTTCCCATAAGATTACACATGGTGAACATGACTGCAAGTATGCTATTTATATACTGTACAAGTCACATCTTTCCTCTGTGTAGAGTTGAAAAGACAAAAACCACAGAATGCCAGTCAAATTGTGCCAAATTTTGCATGATAAAACACCAAAGAAATAAAGGCCATTTTTCACTGCAAACACTTTGTTTAAAAATGATAGGAATTAATTGTTTCTTGAATTTGTTTAAAAACCTGTTTATAATTATAATTATGTGCCTGGGAATAAAACCAGGGCATAACAACAAACATGGGTTAATTTTTCATAATCGTATCTCAAGTTAATTAGCTATAAGCTCAGGGCCCAGTTGTTTAAAGCACAGTTTGCGAAACGCCATGTAAAGATTAAGTTTTAAATCATGTTATTTTGAGATTTAAAATACATTCAAGTTAACAGTTTACTGGCAGTCGTAACAAAATGTCATTTTACTTCCAAGTCCATTGTATATGATATATGAAAACTTTTGAAATTTTAAAGATATTGCGCATATACGATTTCATCTAACAGTCAGGGCCCTACCTTCAATTTTGGGGAATGGGGCTAGGACCCTCTGAGAAGGGAATTTTTGCGTAGTTTTCATGTCATGACATATCTGTGGTCATGCAGAAAAACTCATAATAAATGTATAACAATTTGAAAATAAGGAACATTAGCCTACACGTCCCAGGTTTCCTTAGTTTCTTTAACCAGAAAATTCTCACCAAAAAGAATTTTTTTTTTAAAAAATCAGTAAAATTAGGGGAAAAATGTATATTCCAGGGCATGGGGAATGAATTTGGCCTGAAAAACGGCCAAATGAGGGCCCTGAGAGTGTTAATCTAACAGAGATTTGAACAGCCCTGATATGGAGAAGAGATTTCTAAAAATATTGGGTTGTCAGTGTTGACAGATGACTCAATATTTAAAAAATAATATGATAATGTAATGTTTCAACATTTTATAACATACATGTACTGGTGAACATTTTTACTTGATGATTGTTTTTGGATTATTGTTATCCGAACACAAATGACCAGAAAAGCTGCAGAAGTCACAAAAATTAAATACCCCCCAATATTTAAGAAATTAAAAATGGGCCCCAACTGTGAAAAAAATTACTGAACTGAAAAAGGTGTACAGTTTGTGCAAGTCTTCATTCCATAACGGGTCATGTCATTTGTATGGAACGTGCAGGGAGAGTTATGGTTACAGTGACAATAATTACCGGTATGTCCAGCTTATGGTAAAATTTAAGGGCCATAAATGTGGAACAAATCATCATACCGGGAAAGGGTGATAATATTACACTTTTGAGAAAGTTTCGTCTCATTGGAAGGGAAGCTACGAGTCTACACCGCAAAAAGTATGACAAGTGATAGTGTAACATTATGACCTCTGATAACTGACCTCTGTACAGGTAATGCCTCATTAGAGATAATGACTTTTGCAGATATTAGATAATTACTATGTTTATTATAAAGCAGGATCAAAACACTAACAGGTGATCAAGAAATTAAGGGTTACATCCAAAATATGTGAAATCCTTTATCTCAGCATGGCTTAATTTTTATAAGTTAAAAATTGAGGTTAATTAAATTGTTAATGCTCAATATTTGATAATGTTGGTATGTTTTAGTCATTATTTACATAATATGTATTCAATGGGTCTCCAATAAAACAACTAAATATGTAAAATTAATTACCACGGCATTTACTTAATTAGTTATTGTACATTTATTGTCTAAACAGATTAATTAACCAAAGTTGATTATTTTGTTGACTAGTTAAATGTACCATAACAAGGTTGATTAGATTGTTTATGCTGTGCATTACACAATACATGTATCTATAGGTTTTTGTCATTATGTTTGTTTATTATATTTTACCACATGCATGTTTCACCAGGATTACATCAGCTTTTAATTACATTGTTTCCTATATAAACTCTCGAGATCATTAGTATCGATGAGAGATGGAGAGTGGAAACGCTGAGATCAAAACGAAGGGGCAACGCTGAGATCGATGGATGGAGTGTGAATGCTGAGATGGAGGGGAGAGCGGGAACGCTGACATTAAAGGATGGAGCGGGAATGCTGAGATCGAGGGGAGAGCGGGAACACTGAGATCGAGGGGAGAGTGGGAACGCTGCGATAGAAGGATAGTAGGGAATGCTGAGATCGAGGGGAGAGCGAGAATGCTGAGATCGAAGGATGGAGCGGGAATGCTGAGATCGAGGAGGGAGCCTGAATGCTGAGATCAAAGGATGGAATGGGAATGCTGAGATCGAGGGGAGAGCGGGAATGCTGAGATCGAGGAGGGAGCCTAAACGCTGAGATAGAAGGATGGAGCGGGAATGCTGAGATCGAGGGGAGAGCGGGAATGCTGAGATTGAAGAGGGAGCCTGAAAGCTGAGATCGAAGGATGGAGCGGGAATGCTTAGATCGAGGGGAGAGCCGGAATGCTGAGATCGAAGGATGGAGCGGGAATGCTGAGATCGAGGGGAGAGCGGGAATGCTGAGATCTAAGGATGGAGCGGGAATGCTTAGATCGAGGGGAGAGCGGGAATGCCGAGATCGAAGGATGGAGCGGGAATGCTGAGATCGAGGGGAGAGCAGGAATGCTTAGATCGAGGGGAGAGCGGGAACGCTGAGATCCAAGGATGGAGCGGGAATGCTGAGATAAAGGGGAGAACGGAAAGGCTGAGATCAAAGGATGGACCAGGAATGCTGAGATCGAGGGGAGAGCAGGAATGCTGAGATCGAGGAGAGAGCCTGAATGCTGAGATCGAAGGACGGAGCAGGAATGCTTAGATCGAGGGGAGAGCATGAATGCTGAGATCGAGGAAGGAGCCTGAATGCTAAGATCGAGGGAAAGGAACAGGAACGTTGAAAGTAAAGGATGTTGTTTATATCTAGGAGACGATTTGTTTAATACTAGAACTTTTTGTATATTCAAAATTTATGAAACTTGTTTTTATATCAGAAAACTGACTTGTAAAATATTGCTAAATAAAAATTGCTTGTTTGAAAATTCGTGTTCTTTAATCTATGCAACCACGAGAGTGCTACAATAAGCAAAGCAAATACCAGTACCCCATCATTTAAATTTTGTATGACAAGTCTGAAAATCTGACAAACACAATTGTCATGACATCTCTGAACTTTTTAAGTAATAAAAATAAAGCTTACCAAATGAAAGGGGCAGACAACTCCACTTCATGTCTGCTGGTCTGGTTCTCCTCCCCTTACTGTCCACATACACACCGAATTCTGGAAGAAACCATCAAACAATACTACACAAGGTCACAAAGACTGAATCAAACAAGTCATTATCATATTAAAGTTTAACCGATTGTTAAAGTCAAGAACTAAAACACACTTTATAATTACAGTTAAACTTTATTGCCTCAAACTTGAATAATTGAAACACAAGACAGGATTTGAACTTGTCAAGTGCTCACAAAATCTCTATATAGTTTATGTTGTTCTACTATAGAAAACTCAAATCATGAAAACTACAAGACATTTTCCTTATATTGTTACAATTATTCAAACACATATCCGGTGTGTCAGACCAAATTATCACCTTTGTATATTAAAGCCCCAACTGTCATGTAAAATCAGCAAGATGGCTCTGGGGCAGGTTTTATATAATTCAGTACATGATTCAAATTAGAGAACCTGTTTCAAATTTCACAGTCATCAATGAATTGTTTTTGATGTTATGTTGCATACTACTAGATTATTGTTTATACATTTAATTAGCAAAAAAATAATTTCCAAAAAGTGTTTGTTATATGCTGTTTGAAACAAAAACGTTTAACTCCAACTACCAAAAAATTTGAAATTCGATACACTCTATACACATGGATCAGTGTTAATTTACCATCAGCAGATAGCCTAATGTTGTAATTTGATAGTCTCCTCTTACAAATATCTACTACTCTGGCAGTAGATGTTGTGGTTTTAAGCCAATATTGGCGTTAATAATTTCAAGAATTTGACGAAATGTTTCGTTTGTTTTAGTACTCAATTTATTTATTGCCCATTATCCAATGCATTATCTCTAACATACAAAAAATGCATATGCGCCTTAGAACAGTTATGGTAAAGACAATTTCAAGCAAGTAAAACGACCTACATGACTCCTCCTTTTAAAAGTGCAGCCTGTTCTATCACAGTCCTCAAACCCGAATAACAATGTCAGAAACATAAGTGATAAAAATAATCTTAGTGAGAACAAAGTTTGAGCAACTTAATGAAAGACCAATATGTCAACTATCTGTGCTAAAAAATGCTAAATCATTTGCTAAGATTGATTGATTGAATATTTTCGCAAAATTTTTATGCCATCAAGGGCTAACAGACGATCGGTTAACCTAACCACTGTTTCCTGGAATCCTAGAAGGTTAACCAGTACTCGAGCACCCCCCATCTCCGCAAGAAACTGATAACTTTCCAACTTGAATTAGCAGTGAGAGACAAATGATAATGAGACGCAATGTCATATAGCAATCATCATGGAGACTGTGGCTGGGCGGGGAGTCGAATTAATGACCCCTGGATTGATAGTAAGACGTGCAACTGACTGAGCTAATCTGGATCCACTCTCTTGGTACAAAACTACCTTTTAAACACAACAAAGACAACAAAACTCGTAAACAAGATGGTAAAACTGTCAATGTACCAAAAAGTTTAACTGTGTTGCATTTACTTGCATTTGCTATTAAAGAAAAAAGGTGGTTGGGAAGAAGCCATTTACTAAGTAGAAAGGGGATTGCTAAGTCATTATTTGTTTTAAAGAGAAGTGGTTGCGGAGAAGCCATTTACTAAGAAGAAAAGTAGTTGCTAAGTCATTTACTAAGGAATAAGGTGGTTGCTTAATCATTCACTAAGAACGAAGGTGGTTGCTAAGTCATTCACTAAGAACGAAGGTGGTTGCTACGTCATCATTTTACTAAGATTGACTGATTAAATATTTTCTAGCAAATTTTTAGCCATGTTTTATGTCATTGAGGGCTAACAGGTGATCAGTTAACTTAACCACTGTTAGCATACTATAGAGTCCTACATTAGTCTCATTACAGACTACAAATATGCATATAATTATGCATGTACATATAATAAAGGATGATTACCATGGAAACAGATGAGGAATTCCAACGGGAGACCTTCAGGTGAGACTTGCACCACAGCAAGGGGATAACTGTGGTGGGTAGCTGCACCGAATGCTGCAAAAGCCAAGGAGTTGTCTTTCTTGTCAACAAATTCTGTTAAACATAAAAAACAAGAAATGTCACTGTTAAGTGTCACATGCCCCCAACATGTCATGATGTTATGTTGATCATTTGTAGCAAGTATCATTAAAATTCATCTATGCATGACAAAGTTACAGGCCAGAAACGAAATCTCACATAAACTCAAAGTGTTGTCAAACAAACTGAAATTGTGACCTTGACCTTTAAGGTACTGGAGTGGGTCTTACTCGCGACACGTCGTCATGTTCTGTTGATCATTTGTTGCAAGTATCAACAAAATCAATCTATGCATGACAAAGTTACAGGCCTGAAACGAAATACCGGATGGAAAGATGGAAGGATGGATGTCCTAACGAATGGGTAAATAAGTGGCTTCTTTGCGTCAAGCTTATTACTTGTGTGACTAATTGTGGCTAAATTTTATCCACATAAAAGAAAAAAAGCCACATAAAAGCTGTTTTTAAGTGTCTAAAAACAGCCACGTAATTATTTTTCAACAGCTTTTCAACTGTCCATAAAAATTACTAACCCTAAACACTTAACTAACCATTTGCTTGCCCAGAAGGACGGATGGACGGACGGATGGAAGCTGCGACAACTATATGCCACCCAAAAAATTGGGGGGAGGGGGGGCATAAAAATATAGACAGTATATGTGACATTGACATGAGGTTGAGAAAACATAGCTGTAACATCTATGATTATTGAGACCTTGAAATAAAATTCTTATTCAACTTTCTCTTATACTTAATTAATCTTAATTAATTAAACTGTTCACATAGAGAACTGAGCCGATGAAACATGTGGCAACCAAACAGTTTTAAAGTATTTAACAATTAATAGTTAAAAAGTCAACTAATCAATTAGAAAATCTACTAAAAAACAACTAAAAGACTAACTATCATTTGCCACTTGTATTACCTACCTGTCAGACTGGGATGTTCAAGGTTTATCTGGTAGAATCTGTCTGTTCCCACGATTGCGAAATTGTCTGCCATGCATACACAACTACACGGCTCGCATATACTTATTTCCTGTATCAACAACAACATACAATTAACAAATAAAAGCAGATATTGATAAAGTAAATACAGTGACTTGCATGTAAGTTAAAACAAATATGTAATGAACTTGAATCAACTCCTGTAAAATTTGACTAACGTTGACAAATATCCAACTTAACTTGTATTTTATAATTATTCAGGTATACATGAAATATTAATTAAATACATAGACCCCTTCAGAGGCTATTGACTGGAAACCAATTTTTTACTGAAAATTAAGTTGAAAGGGGGCCATAACAAATTTTTCCTCTAACAGATGAACAGGGACAACACTTGATGCTCCTTTACCATTCTGTGAATGAGTATAAAAATGATGGTCTGAATATTGCTGATTGGATAACATCACCACAGCTAAATGTACAAACAAGTAACTAAAGATAAAGGATTTGTTTAATTACATGTACTATAGAAATCATGTTTCAGAAATATGTATGATGTGGATTTGTTTTTGTATGTTTAGGGTTTTACGATTTTTCCAACAGTATCTCAGTTAATCATCGTACCTGGTACCCGTTAGGCATTAATCCTTAATAGGCACACCCTATCTCTGCCAGTCACTGACTACTTCCCAACATATTCAAAGGTGGAAGACTAATGCTCGAAGAACAATGCTCACGGCCAGTCATGACAGAGACTCGGATTCGAATTTATGATGCCTGGACTGACCTAGTCAGACCCGGATGTATGATTTTGAAGTAATCTCACCTTCCTGACGCAGAACAGTCTCAGGTCTAGGTTATATTTCATCAGGACGACTTTTTCTGTCATTCCGACACACATGTATACAGCATCTCCAAACACGTTTACATCCAGCACTGTACATCCAACAATCTCCTTGACAACATTGTGGGGAACGGGCTGTGTCTCCTCCCCATTAGACTGACCCAGGCGCAACTGTATTAACTTCTTGTCTATTGTCAACACCTCACGCTTTTTACCTATATGAATGAATACCCAAAATATGAAACTTCAAAGAATAATTTTTTTTTGTTGCTTTAAAAGTTTATGGATTTGGGGTATAACATATACATTGTAATTTGATTTTATATGATTTTTATTTATACTAATTCATGCAGACGAATAAAAAAAATTAGTTAAATAGTAACAGCATTAAAAATAAAACCTTAGTTAAAACAGAATAAAATAATGGACGTTATTGTAGTGTCATACACATGTCACCATAACAAACTATTAGCTTATTTTAAATATATATTGTTAACGCTGCAAGGTCGCATTTTTTTAGTGTGACCCATGATGATGAGAAAACAACATTATGATAAACAGAAGTAATAGTGCCCCATTTCTGTATTATAACAATTCTTGTTGCATTTTAGTATCCTAAAACAAATACGCATATCAACGCATGTGCCAGGTGTTAACACCCCACATTTGATTGGTTGATTTTTAAGGCCTAAATTAAAAATTGTTGGTTTACCACTTCAGACCGACTCGCAACATTCCTGCCAGTCAGAAGAATAGTTTGCGGGGTCCAAAGGAATAAAAAACATTTTTTGTTTACATTCATAATAATCTCGTTCATTATAATAATGTCCTTACAGGAAAATATTGGTGAACAGATCAATGCTCCCCAAGTGAGTGTTTGACTCTGTACCAGCTGCTTGGTTGAAAAAATACCAAACTGCATAGCAGGAACAATATGTGGCTCTGCACTTGACAAAACTCATTCGCAAATCATTGAACCGTAATAAAATGACAATATGCGCAGATTCAAGCTTGTTTTACAAAATTAAAATCAGAAGTTGTAGCGAAATAGCATCTCTGCTTGGTAGTGATGCATCAAAGCAAGTTTCATAAAATTCCAATCAGAGGTTATAGAGAAATAGAGCGGACAATAATTTGGTCACAGACTCAATGAAAAGGGCCATAACTCCATGAAAATTCATTAAACTGGAACAAATAGACCATATGCGCATCTGCACTTGGTAATGATGCATCCCAGCAAGTTTCATAAAATTCTAACATGGGGTTGTAGAGAAATATCACGGCCAAGAATTTGGTCACAAATAGAATCAAAGGGCCATAACTCCGTGAAAAATCATTGACCCGGATCACAAAGACAATATGCGCATCTGCACTTGGTTATGATACAACCTAGCAAGTTTAAAAAAATTCCAACATGGGGTTGTAGAGAAATAGTGTGGACAAGAACTTGGTCACAGATAGAATCAAAGGGCCATAACTCCGTGAAAAATCATCGAATGGAACACAAAGACAATATGCGCATCTGCACTTGGTAATGATGCATCCTAGAAAAGTTTCATAAAATTCCAACCAGAGGTTGTAGAGAAATAGCATGGACAAGAACTTGGGGACGCACGCTCGGACGAAGCGGCAACTATATGCTTCCCCCTTTGGGGGAGCATAAAAAGATTTTCTAATTGATGGCAAAAAACAACAATTATTTAAGTGTGACCTTATTGATGATTTCATGATCTCACCTGCCACCAGAACTATCAGACTGAGTTGTGGGATGAACTTGAGTTGATGAATACTGTCAAACTGGTTCAGTTTGGTCAGAACTGCTGGTTCCCTGTACACATTTACTGCATAAAGACCTTCATCGGCTCCAAGCAGCGTTAACTGAAATTATTAGAAAAAAATATTATTTCACAATAAAATGTATACTGTATCACTTAAAACTGTTGTTTTTTTATTAACAAATTACTCTTTTGAAATTTGGTATAGGTATTAAGTTCAAGTGAAATATAAAGTCAAACAATTTAATTTTACAAAATCTTGTGTTTGGCTACTGATTTTGTGAGAGACTTGATGAGTTGTTGTTTTGTTCTTTGATGTTCTGCAATATCATTTATGCTGCACCACTGACATGTAAATCAGTTATCTTGTTTTGTTGGACCTCGAGACAACACAAAGCTCATTTTTTTGTGATATGATTGACATGGGGCAAGTTGATGTTGAGAAGATCGGACAATAGCTGAATACAATAACTGACATACAATAGCTGAATACAATAGCTGACATACAATAGCTGAATACAGCAGCTGAATACAACAGCTAAATACAACAGCTGAATACAACAGATAAATACAAAAGCTGAATAAAATAGCTGAATACATTAACTGAAAACAACTGCTGAATACAATAGCTCAATACACCAGCTGAATACAATAGCTGAATACAACAGCTGAATACAACAGCTGAATACAATAGCTGAATACAATAACTGAATATAACATCTGAATACAATAGCTAAAAACATTAACTGAATACAACAGCTGAATACAATAGCTGAATACAACAGCTGAATACAACAGCTAAATACAATAGGGACATGCAATAGCTGAATACAATAGCTGCATACAATAGATGAATACAACAGCTGAATACAATAGCTATATACAACAGGGAAATACATTAACTGAATACAATAGCTGCATACAATCGCTGAATACAAAAGATGAATACAACAGCTGAATACAATAGGGAAATACAATAACTGAATACAATAGCTGCATACAATTGCTGAATACAATAGATGAATACAACAGCTGAATACAATAGCTAAATACAATAGGTGAATACAACACTGCATACAATAGCTGAATACAATAGCTGCATACAATAGCTGAATACAATAGCTAAACACAACAGCTGAAAACAATAGCAAAAACAATAGGTGAAAACAACAGCTGACATACATGTACAATAGGTGAATACAACAGCTGAATACAACAGCTGAATACAATATCTGAATACAATAGCTGAATACAACAGCTGAATACAACAGCTAAATACAATAGGATTATACAACAGCTAACATACAATAGCTGAGTGCAATAGCTGAATACAGCAGCTGAATACAATAGCTGAATACAATATCTGAATACAACAGCTGAATACAATAGCTGAATACAACAGCTAAATACAACAGTTAAATACAATAGCTGAATACAATATCTGAATACAAAAACTGAATACAACAGCTGACATACAATAGCTGCATACAATAGCTGAATACAGCAGCTGAATACAATAGCTAAATACAATCGTTAAATACAATAGCTGACATAAGGTAACCTTCATCATCCATGCCCAACATTCTGCACAAAAGTCATAGACAACACCACTAAAGCTCAATTTTAATTAATTTTGACTTATTTTAAACCATACTATCAACCATTTACAGTTGGCCACTCTACTGACATAAACTTATTTAATGTTAGACTGACTCACCTGTTTACTAAGTAAAAGAGAACAGTTTAGTTCCAGTCGCTTGTCACCAGTCAGTTCCAACAGGCTGGATACCTTGATTTTCTGAAAAATAAAACATTGTTAATTAAAGTACATGGGGTGTATTTTTGTTAAAAATAAAACATATCTGAATACTAGTTGTTTAAGATGTGATATCCTTGAATACTAGTTGTTCAAGATGTGATATCCTTGAATACTAGTTGTTCAAGATGTGATATCCTTCAGTACTGGTTGTTCAAGATGTGATATCCTTGAATACTAGTTGTTCAAGTTGTTATATCCTTGAATACTAGTTGTTGAAGATGTTATATCTTCAGTACTAGTTGTTGAAGATGTGATATCCTTGAATACTAGTTGTTGAAGATGTGATATCCTTGAATACTAGTTGTTGAAGATGTGATATCCTTCAGAACTAGTTGTTCAAGATGTGATATCCTTGAATACTAGTTGTTCAAGATGTGATATCCTTGAATACTAGTTGTTCAAGATGTGGTATCCTTGAATACTAGTTGTTCAAGATGTTATATATTTGAATACTAGTTGTTCAAGATGTGATATCCTTCAGTACTAGTTGTTCAAGATGTGATAACCTTGAATACTAGTTGTTCAAGATGTTATATCCTTGAATACTAGTTATTCAAGATGTTATATATTTGAATAGTAGTTGTTCAAGATGTGATATCCTTCAGTACTAGTTGTTCAAGATGTGATAACCTTGAATACTAGTTGTTCAAGATGTTATATCCTTGAATACTAGTTGTTCAAGATGTGATATCCTTCAGTACTAGTTGTTCAAGATGTGATAACCTTGAATACTAGTTGTTCAAGATGTTATATCCTTGAATACTAGTTGTTCAAGATGTGATTTCCTTCAGTACTAGTTGTTCAAGATGTCATATCCTTGAATACTACATGTAGTTGTTCAAGATGGGATATCCTTGAATACTTGTTGTTCAAGATGTTATATCCTTGAATACTTGTTGTTGAAAATGTGATATCCTTCAGTACTAGATGTTGAAGTATGATTTTTATGTACTCTTCAATAATAATAGTAGAGCCCATGTTAAGATATATCCAGTGTTTTGATAGTGTAACAATCTTTCTGAAACAACTTAAATGTTACAACCATGCATTCAATGTAGTGTTGATATTCAAAGACCAACCATACAGGTATAAGGTATAAACTTTACATTATTATGTCTTTATTTAGTCAACCATGACATGGCTAAAACAAGACATACGGGTAAAATAAATGATAAATAATATTTTGCATACATTTAGTTTCAAGTGTTACTGATACTTACACATCTGCGTGTCTTGTCGACCTTCTGTAGATGTTTGATGGCTGCCTCTAGGCACGCCACCCATTGTTGTTTCTCTGTGAAGTCATGTGCCATTAAGTACAGAATCCTAGAAAAGAGCAAGAAAATAAAGTAAGTTTTATTTTTATAAATATAAACTTGAGAAATGTTTTCAAAAGATGATACAAGTGAAAGTTAATTATCAACACTAAAATCAGCTCATCCATGCGATCTGCTCTTATAATTGGTCACCTGTATCAAACGGTCACTTCAAAACGCTCCTGTATAAATTGCCCATAGGAAGTACATATCACCTCTTTAACATGGCCAGAGACCAGTCACTTTCAGCCTAATTAAAAACAAACAGTGACAAGCTTTCAGATGTGGTCACTGATCATTAATCACTTAATGGCCATACCTTTTGTCTGGCCAGTATTCCAACCATATTTCATACACCATTATCAATTAACACTTCTGAAAATACAGGACTGTAAATGTATGTGGTCTAATAAGCAGAGAAAATATCGAGATAACTGACTTTGTCGGGTGTTAACACGCTTGATTCAATTTTCACTACTGTGTTTATGCGTACTCACTGAAGTGGTTACGGTAACATACAATAATCATCTGTAAACGACAATACGCCTCACCTGCCTGGCCAGCATGTGGTCAATGATTCATGTTCCAGTCTCAGTACATAAGGCAGGTCTGTGTTGGCTGTACTTGGAAGCTCGGCCGTGCTCACAGCACTGTGAACGGTTACATCTGTCTCTGGGGGATTGAGGTCAAATGTGTCGACGGGATTGGCATCACAGTCGTTGAAAAACAACAGTAATATATTACCCTCCATGACACACCAGCGTCTTTCCCATCCTGCCTGTTTACCAATCCTAAAGCAAAGCAGACAAAACTCATAAATTACAAACCAAGCCATTTGAAGGCTAACATGATAAGCATCACATGACTGTAGCAATTTTGTAACTATAGCAATTCATTGACCAGACGGCATCTGGAACTGCTCTGTGTGGACTTTCCCCATGTACGTTACAAGCGTGATAGGTAACTGTTCATTGAAATTTCTCCTGCAGGAATTAATTTGTATTGTCCAAGCCGACTGTGTCAAAACTGTAACTGTGATATGTTAATACTTACATTTAATTATTGGGGAAACCGAGTGTCACAACCAGTATGGACTTACTCAATTCTCATAGTTTGAATTCAAGTAATTCAGACCACCTACTTGTATTTCAATGTTTTAACAATGATTATCCTTTTAGGATGGTATGGAAAGACTCTTAGAGTATGAAAGTGTGTCTCTTTTTCATCTTTGAAATTCCTCTCCCAGCAATTAAATATATTTATCTTTTTATTGGTCATTCAACCATTAAAGAGAGTAATTGAAGTGGAAAATCAGTTATAGTCATTATCGGAGGGACATTTAACTTATTAAATCGATTCGTGGACCCACTATACTTTTTTTTTACTTTTTTATTGGGACAAACTTTTTTAATATCCCCAACAACTATTGCAGGTACCACCAAATAGGAAAATCTTGAAACAAAAAACAAAGATTAAGACAAAACTACACCAATGTTAAAACATAAATGTATTCTAAAATTATAAAAATATACATTTTTGTATCATGACCCTGCAAATGCAGCACTTTAAGTGTAAGACTCCCAATAAAATAATAAATAACGGATATATTTTTGGAAGAGTTTTAAGTTTTTTATATATACATACTTAGGGATTTTCATCCAACCCTTCATTTTGATGACCTCGCCTTCAGGTTGAGCCAAGGAACTGTTGCTAGGTAACTGTGAATTGGTATCCATCATGGTGGAGAAATGTCGGACATACTCAGAGGGTAGTCCACAAGTGGCAGGGATGGAGACCACACACTTTGGATGACACACCATAGAACATTCTGTAAATATATGATATATGGGAGAAAGTCAGTTTAAACACTTTTTCCTGGTTTCCTGGAAGGTTAACCAGTACTCAAGCATACCCATCTCCGAAAGTATTTGATAACTTTCCCTCTTAAATCAGCTGTGAGAGACCAATGACAAAGACACGCCATGTAGTATAATCAATAATCACAGACACTGGCCGGGCAGAGATTCAAACTCACAACCCCTGACTTGATAGTACAGGAAGAAATTTAGAAACGAATTATTTAATTCAAGACAAACATCAGCATTTCTAACAATTATACACTTAGTGACACAATCTTCTTCATATGTTGATATAAATCAGACCCTGAGACACACAATATGGCTGCAGCTATATTTAATTCTGTACAGATACTGCACTCAACAAAACAGTAACTGTATACACTTTTTTCAAGCAAAGCTTTAAAAACACATGTTTCTGTTTACATTTTTTTTAATCTTGCATTTTTTTTATCAAAATGTCATACAATAACAAATCTATATATCTATGTCAAGTATGATAGAGCCATGAAAAGACAAAGTGTTATTTTTGTACCTCATTTTTTTTTATAATACATGAGAGCATCAATTAAACATAAAGGTTTAGGAAAAAAACCTCTATAAGGCTGTTATAAATTAATTGCTAGATTATCATCCAAATTTTTCTTAAAAACAGGGAAGGCAGGAGGATTTTATTTTTTATTTTCATTTTTAAAAATGTTGATGTTTTAATAATAATAAAAAAAATAATAAAATAAAAAAATCTGAAAATAAAAAGGGGTGGGGCGGCATGAAAATTAGTGGGCAGGCGGGGATGATAATCTAGCAATTAACTTATTATGGCCTAAATGTCTTAAAAATAAAAAAAAAATTAAATGGATACAAAGCACCTCATCATCATAAATAAATAAATATAATGGTATATCAAATCCACCAACATGTGACAAAAACGATATTCAAGTATGAGCACTTGTTAAACTTCAAACAAAATCACTATTCTAAAAATAGACAACACTTAAATCCTTGACATCAGCATTCCTACTCTTGCTAAGATGAAACAAGTTCTACAATATGTAAACAAGTATGACAGATCAAAATGAAATCAAATTGAAATTACGACCTTTTTTTTTAATGTCACAAAATACGTTGCTATTTTAAGCAGGAAACTTATTTTAGTCTAATCTGGGTGCATAAGCCAAGTTAGATATTCCTTTTTAATATATTATTTGTCATGTTTAAACATGCCTTATGGCAATACGGGGTCAGTGAGTATATATAGGCATGATATATTTGAAAAAAAAAATTAACCAATTTTGAAATATTCTGATGTACTACCTTTAAATCCAAAGTAAAAAGTTAAAAAATTTTAATACCGAATAAATGATAGTTTATTAGGCTAGAGCATAATACAGCTAATCACTAGAAGAAAATGTGGACGGTAACTTTCAAACATATATTATTAGAGTTTTTTGTGTGAGGTTTTACGTCCCAGGAACGTGTAAGCTGACTTTGATGTTTTGTTATTGAGTTACGAGACAATACAATACCTTGACACTTAGCAGCTTGTTTCACGAAGTGTACACTCCCCAAACATACTGCACATTTTGTGGCACGGGTGTTCAGACCATTCACGAATCTGTGAGGGATCTTGTGATGCATCCGTTGTGGGGTAGGGACGGGCTCGGCAAGCATGCGGGTTGAACGCTTTGTACTGGGAGTCAGCAGTGCATTGCCTGGGTTGGGCCGACTGGACGGAGATTGGATGAGTACTTGTACGGCAGCTGTGATATTGCCAGTGTTCAATGCTGACTTCTCTCTGAGAGTGCCCTTCAACTTCAGTACTGTAAATATGTGGTTTACTTTGTCTTAATACGTACCATACGTGTCATCTCAGATGAGGTGTCACCAGATAGGAAAATATATTTATATAAAGTACATGTATTAATAAATTAACCCTTTACTCCATAGATACGCGTTTTCCCGCACCAATCACAGAAGGCCTTTGAAAACAGTGCAGGAAGAGTTCAGATTGCTAGTAACGAGCAATCTGAACATTTCCTGCACTGATTCCACTCTGTCAGTTAATATAAACATAATTCAACCATTGCTGATACGTGGTGAATTAATGCTTTCAATATTAGGTGTCCAAAGGCGTCTTCATGAAGTAAAGGGTTAATACGTACCATACCTGTCATCTCAGATGAGGTGTCACCAGATAGGAAAATATATCTATATAAATACAAGCAATCAGAACTCTTCCTGCACTATTTTTCAAAGGCCTTCTGTGATTGGTGCAGGAAAACGTGTATCTTTGGAGTAAAGGGTTAAATGCCCATTTTCAGGCTACACTAGTTTAACATGAAATTGATTGATTGATTGATTGAATATTTAGCATCATTTTTATGCCATCGAGGGCTAACAGACAATCAGTTAACCTAACCACAGTTTCCTTGGAATAACCAGTACTCGAGCACATCTCGTCTCCGCAAGTAACTGATAACTTTCCCACTTGAATCAGTGGTGAGAGACAAATGATAATGAGATGCAATGTCGTATATCAATCATCTGTTGCCGGGCGGGGGATTCAAACTCACAACCCCTGGATTGATAGTCAGAAGCGTAACTGACTGAGCTAATCGGGCCCAGCTTTAACATGAAATAATCATCTATTTAACAAACTAACATAGATGATAGACAATGAGCAACTGTTGGCAATAGTCTAGAAACAATGAAGTCTTTCCACAAAGAAATAACATCTGTAACTGTAGCCATTGTTTGTATTGTTTGAGGGATTTGTTTTAAATGTATATAATGTCAATGCAAAATTTTGGTGAATAAAAATTTTGAAAATAATATACATCAGTATGTTAAAATTTAATTTGATATGTGTCAAATGCCTATATCAAGAAATTGTGTAAGTGATAACACAAACATCTGTCAAAGATATTGCAATATGTCAAAATGTTTGCTGTTTTTTTTCTGTTTTGGCAACACAAAATTAACATTGACTTTGAAAATCAGTTTTTGTTGTAAGATTTGTTTTAGGCCATAATTAATTAATTGCTAAATTATCATCCCTGTCTGCCCTCTAATTTTCATGCCACCCAGACCCTTTTTATTTTCATAAAAACAAGAAATGTCACTGGTAGGTGTTGCATGCCGCCCAAATGGTAAAATAACAATATAATTATGTTATAATAGGTAGCGATGTATCTATGAATATAAAGAGTAATGGACTGACGTTTCAGACTTGACATGCAATTTCATGATGTTGTTTTTTTTTTACATTAAAGTGTGACCTTGACCTTTGAGTAACCTTGACCTTGACATTTGATGTAATGGTCTGGGTATTTCAACAGTTAAATGCTGCTGAAACATCATCATGGCATGCTGATCACTTGTGTCAAGCTATTTTAAAATCCCTAAATGTAAGACAAAGTTACAGATCAATTGTTGATAAATTGAGTCAAGTGTTTTTGAAATCCATCCTTGAATGATAAAGTTAAAGGACAGACTTGAAATCTCAAACAGATTCAAAGTGTTGTCATACATACTCAAAGTGTGACCTTGACCTTTGAGGTACAGGTCTAGGTCTTACTTATGACAGTGATGGCATCTTGATAAATTGAGCCAAGTTAAAGACAAAGTCACAGACCAAACACGCAATATCAAACAAATTGTAAGTGTGACCTTGACCTTTGAGGAAAGGTTCTGGGTCTTACATATGACAGTTAATTATGCCATGTTGATCAACAGAGCCAAGTGTTTTTCAAACAGACTGAAAGTGTTGTCAAACAAACTCAAAGTGTGACCTTGACCTTTGAGGTATGGGTCTTACTCGTGACAAGTCATCATGTTATGTTGATCATTTGTAGCAAGTATTTATAAAATCCATCTATGCATGACAATGTTACAGGTCGGACAGGAAATCTCGCACTGACTCAGTGTTGTCAAACAAACTCAAATTGTGATCTTGACCTTTGAGGTACGGGTGTATGTCTTATTCGCAACATATCGTCATGTTGTGTTGATCATTTGTAGCAAGTATCATTAAAATCTATTGATGTATGACAGTTACAGGCAGGACATGAAATCTTACACAAACTCAAAGTGTTATGAAACAAACTCAAATTGTGACCTTAACCATTGAGGTATGGGTGAGGGTCTTATACGTGACACGTCGTCATGTTATGTTGATCTTTGTCGCAAGTATCAACAAAATCCATTTATGCAAGACAAAGTTACAGGCCGGAAACGAAATACCGGACGGAAGGATTGACGCTGCGATTACAATATGCCACCCAAAATGGGGAATAAAAACGAAAAATAAAATCCCCCTCCACCCATTTTTAAGAAAAATTTGGATGATAATCTAGCAATTAATTTATAATGGCCTTACTTGACAGCTTTTCAAAAGTAAATCACTTATACCATTACAAAGGATTGACCTTCTGACATCTAATTTATATACATGTAATATGCCTCAGATATTGTAGGTACTAGATACCGCTGCATGTTATTAAATATTTTGAAAGGAGTGATACCCAATGAACCTTTGTTAAGTCTTAACTTCCTGAATTTCTGACCTATATTTATGCACTTCACCAATGAGTGTTAATAAAAATAAATCCATTAACATTCTGACAACCAAACAGTGTAGACAATGATCAGACCGAGTTACATGCAGGCCTATGGACTGGCCTAGGTCTGGATGTAATTAAGCAAATGTCATCATGTCAACAATAAGCTATGCTTTAAAGGGAGTATATCATGAAAAAACGATACAAAGGTCTTTAAAATGAAATAATTATCAAAATGAATAAAAAACATAACATTATTATTATTAAATATAATCCGAATAGTTTAGTATGTGTGACAAAATAGATATTTAAATTTGAGTGGTAAACTTGAAACAAATTCCCATTCTAAAATTAGACAACACTTAAATACTGTTTGACGACCTAAGTTTCGTCATTCCAAAACTTTCTAAGATGAAACAATTTTTATTACAGGTAAACCTGTATAACAGATCAAATTGAAATCAAAATGAAATCACATGACTCATTTAATACATCACAAAAAATGTTGCTATTTTAAGCGCATAGCCCAAGTTAGGAAAGCCCCTTTCAATATATCATTTTGACATGTTTAAATAGATATCATTTTGGCAATACGTCAATTTTTGACACAGTGAGTATATATAGGAATGATATATATATAAAAAAAAAATGTTTTTAAAATTTTTTTAGCTTCAGTTATCTTTCCTTCCTGAACACTTACACTCGTTAGCCTGTGTAAAGTTTTCTCCCCTGAGTCGGTCAAGTTGCTGCTGCAGCTGTCTGCTACGTTTACACTCGGCGTCCAGCGCCGTCTGTAGGTCACCAAGGATCGGCATCTGGGGAGTGGAACCATCTTTACCCTTGCCAAAGAATTTACCCCCCTGCAGATAAATATACAGATTATTTGTTACTTTGCCAATCTGACAGCCATTCTGATATGCTGTTTATAACTTATATATTTTACATTGATTGTGAAACAAGTTACAATATAGACAAATCACGTTCAAAGTCTTCCTGGGCAGAACCTGTACTAAACATATGCAGATAAAGTGTCTTGCTAAAGGACACCACACATAATCGTGGCGGACCCCAATCTTGGATTCAATGCTCTACCACTGGACCATGCCAGCCATATATTTAATCTGATTCTGATTTATTTCATACTTACCGATAATAAGGATTTTATCAGCATAATTAAAGTAAACTATTTCATACATGCATATTCAAAAACTACATATTTCACTCTCTTAAGATAAAAAATAAGTTGATCATCCCGGGACAAAAAATTGAGACCGTCTTTTTACACAAGCTTATAAACTACAAGTTGACAGGAAAGCCACTTGGGCTGGGAAATGAATGAGACAATAGATGAAAACAAAGGTTAAATATTGTATATGCAAAAAATACTATTATCATAGTAAATCATCATCAATATAAATCATACAATTATTGACAACTAGTACATGTATACTTCAAATCACAAGTTCAACACCGAAGCACATGGTTGGTTAGTACATAGTGAAGCCACCAATACTACTGTATCTATACTGCCACCAAAATATAGAAAGCTGGGTTAGAATACATGTGGTATACACTGTACATAAATATACACAAAGTCACATGACTACATATATATCGCAATATTCAAAATCAACAAATCTTTAGATTATAAGTGATAATGAACTTTGCTGCTGTTACTGCTGCTGCTGATGGTGAAGATGATGATAATTGTGGCACTGGCAAAGACAATGATGATTGAAAACGATGTGGATAAAAATAAATCTGACAATAATAAGGAGGCAGAAGCTTTGACAGTTGACACACATCATAATTACAAATGATCCAAATAGTGGTTACAAATCAGAATACATGGGATAAAAGCATAAAATCCTGAAAATAAAATCAATTAGGTCAATAAATAAATGCAGTTAACTGTAACATGTACAACCCAGATATATTTAGTTTTGTAGCATTACTAAAACTATTGAAGCAAAGCACCCTTTACCCTGTCCTGTAGTAAGCACGGGACAACAAAACAGTTCATGTTTGCTCTTTAAGGACTACTATTAATAAAGGAAATGTACAAACATCTATCTAATTAAATCTTAAATAAAGGGATATATATTTAGGGTTTTGTAGTATGAATTTGGGAATTTTGTATTTTTTTATTCATTTTGCAGTTACGTAAAAAGAATTTCTATTTTAAATTCAAACTTAAAGCCACTTGCTTACATTTGTAAATACCCATAAATCACACAGGCTATATGTGACCAAATCAAAATAACATTGGCTATAGTCATAAGTCAAAGGTTAAAATACCCATATTAATATAATACTGGATAAAATAACCATAAATTACATCAGCTATAAATAACATTAAATCACACTGGCTATAAAAAACATATTAAAATAACATCAGCTATAAATAACCATAAATAACATCAGCTATAAATAACCATAAATCACACCAGCTATAAATAACCATAAATAACATCAGCTATAAATAACCATAAATCACACCAGCTATAAATTACCATAAATGACAACAGCTATAAATAACCATAAATCACACCAGCTGTAAATATTTACATTCCAACTGCAATCAGCCTAAATGAACTAAATAGATTTACTGCATTGCAATGAAAAACACTTTCAGCTGGGCGGGGCTAAAAAGGACCAGTTTGTATTTCATTGGTTGCAAATTTTGTTTTGCTGGTGAGACGTCATGCTGCCGTTAGTTTCACGTGACATTTGCCATATGTTGTCCTACAAATTCAGTATGTTGACAACATCGCTGTTATATTCATGACATTGGCTTTGTGGTTTAATGCGTATAATTTGCTTTTTAGATATCAAAATTGCAAAATAACGTAATAGTTTTATCTGAAACAGATGGAAAATATAATGAAAATATTAGGATTAAAAGCCGAATTTTGAGTTTTCATTAGGTGATGAAAAACACTATGCTAGTTTAATAAGAAGCCCATAATCATTAAACGGGCCTAATGTTTTTCATCACCTGATGAAAACTCAGAATTCGGCCTTTAATCCTTAAATAACAACAGCAGCTATAAAATACATAAATTTTACTGAATATAGATAACCATAAATTACATTGGCTATAAATAACAAAATAAAAATAACACCAGCCATAAATAACCATAAATCCCACCAGCCATAAATAACAATAAATAACATCAGTCATAAATAACCATAAATCACACCTGCTATAAATAACCATAAATCACACCAGCCATAAATAATCATAAATCACACCAGCCATAAATAACCATAAATCACACCAGCTATAAATATCCATAAATCACACCTGCCATAAATAATCATAAAATCACACCAGCCATAAATTACACCAGCCATAAATAACCATAAATTACACCAGCCATAAATAACCATAAATCACACCAGCCATAAATAGCCATAAATCACACCAGCCATAAATAACCATAAATTAGACCAGCTGTAAATAACAACAGCTATAAAAAACATAAATTATACTGAATATAAATAACCATATACTACAATGGCTATACATTACCATAAACAACCATAATTTACACCAGCTACAGATAACCATAAATAATTATAATTAACACCAGCTATAGATAACCATAAATTACAAAGGCTATAAATAACCATAAATCACACCAACCATAAACTACACCAGCTGTTAATAACAACAGCTATAAAAAAACATAAGTTATACTGAATATAAATAACCAATATATTACATTGGCTATAAATAACCATAAATAACCATAATTTACACTAGCTTTAGATAACCATAAATAACAAATACTATAAATAACCATAAATTAACAATGAAATTAATAGCTTATCATTAAAAGCCATAATAGGGTTTTCTCTGGTCTAAATACTAGCAGATTCGAGTACATTTTATTATAGTAGTCCGTAATGAATAAACACTTATAATTAATTCTGTTTTTAAGATTTTGCAGTTTTTATAAAGAAAGCTGTTCTTACCCGGTAGCTCCCATCTTTCACTGGAGTCTTTTGTTGAAAATTGTACAGTAAGTTGTTGTTTATATGACATTTAAATAATCATTTCTTTGATCACAAAAAAAAACTTCCATGTTAAGGACATATATTTTATTATATAATTAAATCAACAAAAAACACATTATATGAGTAGCTTAGAAAGCATGTTTTATGAACAGTATCCTTTAACCATAAAACCTCTTCTTTTGTTTAAGTATATTAATCTTAAGCTTAAATAAGAAAGTATTTTGCAAAAACATATTTTAAACTAAATCATTAAACAGTTTAATTAAGATTTTTTTGCCAAGCAGCACAATCATTCAAACTGAATCATCTTCGAGAATTTAAATGTCATCTTAAGCTAATTTTTTGGAGAAAAACAATTTGATGAATATCAAAAGTTGCATGTAATTCTATCTATCTAACAGGAATGCATGACGATCTAGGTGGCACTGCCAGTATATTATTTCCAGAAGAACATTTAATTGTCAGGCAAGAAAAGGCAAGCTGTCATAGTTTTTGTGAGAACTAGACGCAGCAGTTACAATATAGTCCGACGCATTTTTACATACCTTCTTCTTCTTGTTTACGTTGTCCTGCCAGAGCGCCTGTAAATAATCTATCAGCTTCATCTGCTGGTCTATAGTGCTCTCAAACCTGTACTTCTCCAGGAAGTGTAGACCCTGTGTCAAACATATACTCTCAGAGTTAGTGATGCCAGGGGATGGGTTTGACGTACTTACGATATTAATTTGTTACATACCATATGGATAACATTTATTGGGACCACTGTGGAATGATTTTAAAACACCCTTGATTTCAGAAAAAAGAATTGTTTGCATAAGATTAATACTAAACACCAACTAGCTGACATCCACTTGCTGATACCCACTTGCTGACATCCTCTGTCTGATATCCACTAGCTGGCACCCACTTGCTGACACCCACCAGCTGACACCCACTAGTTGAAACCCACTTGCTGATACCCACTAGCTGACACCTATTTACTGAAACCCTTTGCTGATACCCACTAGCTTACCACCACTAACTGATAACACCTAGCTGATACCCACTTGCTAATACGCACTAGCTGACACCCACTTACTGATACCCACTTGCTGATACCCACTAGCTGAGACCTGCTGCTGACAACCACTTGCTGACAGCCACTAGCTGACACCCACTTGCTGACACCCACTTGCTGATACCCACTGGCTGACACCCACTTATTGATACCCACTTACTGACAGCCACTAGCTGACACCCACTTGCTGATACCCACTAGCTGAGACCTGCTGCTGACAACCACTTGCTGACAGCCACTAGCTATCACCCACTTGCTGATACCCACTAGTTGACACCTGCTTGCTGATACCCACTAGCTGACACCCACTTGCTAATACACACTAGCTGACACCCACTTGCTGATACCCACTGGCTGACACCCACTTATTGATACCCACTTACTGACAGCCACTAGCTCACACCCACTTGCTGATACCCACTAGCTGAGACCTGCTGCTGACAACCACTTGCTGACAGCCACTAGCTAACACCCACTTGCTGATACCCACTAGTTGACACCTGCTTGCTGATACCCACTAGCTGACACCCACTTGCTGACACCCACTACCTGACACCAACCAGCTGACATCCACTAGCTGATACCAACTAGCTGACACTCACTAGCTGACATCCACTTGCTGATACCCACTAGCTGACACTTGCTTGCTGATACCCACTAGCTGACACCCACTTGCTGACACCAACTAGCTGACACCCACTAACTCACACCCACTAGCTGACACCTGCTTGCTGATACCAACTAGCTGACATCCACTTGCTGATACCCACTTGCTGACATCCTCTATCTGATATCCACTAGCTGGCACCCACTTGCTGACACCCACCAGCTGACACCCACTAGTTGAAACCCACTTGCTGATACCCACTAGCTGACACCTATTTACTGAAACCCTTTGCTGATACCCACTAGCTTACCACCACTAACTGATAACACCTAGCTGATACCCACTTGCTAATACGCACTAGCTGACACCCACTTACTGATACCCACTTGCTGATACCCACTAGCTGAGACCTGCTGCTGACAACCACTTGCTGACAGCCACTAGCTGACACCCACTTGCTGACACCCACTTGCTGATACCCACTGGCTGACACCCACTTATTGATACCCACTTACTGACAGCCACTAGCTGACACCCACTTGCTGATACCCACTAGCTGAGACCTGCTGCTGACAACCACTTGCTGACAGCCACTAGCTATCACCCACTTGCTGATACCCACTAGTTGACACCTGCTTGCTGATACCCACTAGCTGACACCCACTTGCTAATACACACTAGCTGACACCCACTTGCTGATACCCACTGGCTGACACCCACTTATTGATACCCACTTACTGACAGCCACTAGCTCACACCCACTTGCTGATACCCACTAGCTGAGACCTGCTGCTGACAACCACTTGCTGACAGCCACTAGCTAACACCCACTTGCTGATACCCACTAGTTGACACCTGCTTGCTGATACCCACTAGCTGACACCCACTTGCTGACACCCACTACCTGACACCAACCAGCTGACATCCACTAGCTGATACCAACTAGCTGACACTCACTAGCTGACATCCACTTGCTGATACCCACTAGCTGACACTTGCTTGCTGATACCCACTAGCTGACACCCACTTGCTGACACCAACTAGCTGACACCCACTAACTCACACCCACTAGCTGACACCTGCTTGCTGACACCAACTAGCTGACATCCACTTGCTGATACCCACTAGCTGACACTCACTTGCTGATACCCACTAGCTGACACCTCTTGCTTACACCCACTTGCTGATACTCACTAGCTCACACCCATTTGCTGATATCCACTAACTGATACCCACTTGCTGATACCCCCTAGCTGACATCTACTTGCTGATAGCCACAAGCTGAGACCCACTAGCTGACATCCACTTGCTGATACCCACAAGCTGGCACCCACTAGATGACATCCACTTGAGGACACCCAACCCTTTTGCTGGTGCCCACTAGCTGACACAAACAAGTTGACACAAACTAGCTGACACCCACTAGCCGACACCCACAAGCCAACACCCACAAACTGACATCCACTATCTGGCACCCACTAGCCAACACCCACTAGCGACACCCACAAGCTTGCACCCACTTGCTGGCACCCACTATCTGAAACTCACTTGCCGACACCCACTTGCCAGCACCCACTAGCCGAAACCCACTTGCTTGCACCCACTAGTCGACACCCACTAGCCGACACCCACTTGCTGGCACCCACTAGCTGGCACCCACTTGCTGACACCCTCTAGCTGACACCCACTAGCTGACACCAACTAGCTGACATCCACTAGCCGACACCCACTAGCCACTAGCTGACACTCACTTGCTTGCACCCACTAGCTGACACCCACTTGCTGACCCCCACTTGCTGACCCCCACTAACTGACATCCACTAGCTGGCACCCACTAGCTGATAGCCATTTGCTGGCACCCACTAGCTGACACCCACTTGCTTGCAGCCACTAGCTGATAGCCACTAGCTGGCAGCCACTAGCTGACCCCCACTTGCTGACCCCCACTAGCTGACACCCACTTGCTGACACCCACTAGCTGACACCCACTAACTGACACCCACTAGCTGACATCCACTTGCTGACACCCATTAGCTGACACCCACCTGCTAAAACCCACAAAATGAGATAATTTAAACATCAATTAATGAACCTCACACTACTTTTGTAAATGAATCCTCTATATATTTTTCTCAAAATATGGACAGTCCTAACTAGTGACATGGATTTTGGACACCCTTCATTACCCTGTATAAATTAGGTCAATTTTGAGACAGTAACACAATGAGGTACATGTAATTTTTTCAATATTTTGCTACTCACTAATGCTTGCTTAGGTATACATAGTGGTCACACATAAAAGACATGAAGATGTAGTTGTTGTACCCTTTTAACAGTTTTTCAGTCATATCACGACTGTCTACTTGAGACAGTATTCTGTGATTTTTCACAAAATAAATAAAGAAAAAAGTTATTCCTGGTGTACTTATTGTGACCTACATCTCTATACTTATTCATGCTTCGCTGCACAATAATGTCAATATGGATTAATACATGATCACCAGGTAGGCCAGGTATACCCAGGTAGTGCCCAGTCTACTCTGTACATGTAACATGACCTGACTGACAATCAATACTGCAGACTGGGACACAACAATAGAATTATACAGGTGTCCTTGAAGTAAGTACACATTTTGTATGCTTATATATTAATTAGTGAATGTTTGTCGCAGCCATTTTAGACTTCAGATTTGTTAAAACTGCCATATCTTGATTGTTTTGCCATAGAAAATGATCAAACTTGGCCATGTATGACATATTGAATTAGTCCAAGTTTAGAAGTTGTTGTATGGTGTTTAGCGTCGCTTTCAACAATTTTTCAGTCATATCGCGACGTTGTCTACTTGAGACAGTATTCTAAGCTCTCATTATATTCTACCATTGTATGAAGCTTGATGAAATTCCATCGGGTACTTTTCAAGTTATGCTCCGGACAAGAAAAAATATCAAAGGGCAATAACTCTGTAATTAGCAAGAATAGAGTTATGTTTCTTGTACACTGCACTTCCTCTCATTATATTCTACCATTGTATGACGTTTGATGAAATTCCATCCAGTACTTTTCAAGTGATGCTCCGGACAAGGAAAATTGCAACGGACAGACCGACCGACCGACAGACCGACCACAGGGTGACTTTTTAAGACAGGTTATTGCTTAATACAAGTACAATTTGCTCTGAAAGCTAGAAATGGGAAATAGCAAATGTGACTGCTTAAAACAAGTCCCCCACCCCCTATCAGTGGTGACTACTTACACAGGTATGACTGTATAACTATATAATATTAGAAATTGTTTTTCAGGAAAAACAAGAAATGTCACTGGTAAGTGTCGCATGCCCCCCAAACGGTCGTTGAAAAATAACAATATAATTATGTTATAATAGGTAGCGCTGTATCCATGAATATAAAGAGTAATGGATTGATGTTTCAGACTTGACATGCAATTTCATGTTGTTTTACATTAAAGCATGACCTTGACCTTTGTGGTATGGGTCTAGGTCTTACTTATGACACGTCATCATGTCGTCTTGATAAATTGAGCTAAGTTAAAAGCAAAGTCACAGACCAGACACACAATATCAAACAAATTGAAAGTGTGACCTTGATCTCTGAGAAAAACTTGAAGTGTTGTCAAACAAACTCAAATAATGACCTTGACCTTTGAGTTACTGGTGTGGGTCTTACTCGCGACACATCGTCATGTTATGTTGATCATTTGTAGCAAGTATCATTAAAATCCATCTATGCATGACAAAGTTACAGACCGTACAAGAAATACCGGACGGACAGGCGGATGGACGCTGTGATTACTATATGCCACCCCAGACTAGAAGCTTTGTACTTTTGCCTCATGCTGAATAAATGTTGCTATTGTATGATTCTTTTCAGAAAAAATCAGATTTTTCTAGAGGATACTATAAAACTACACTGCATATTACTATATAATTTTTCTTTGTTATCTTATGATGGCAATGTCTCGAGATAGCATCATGTACAATGATAAGTTTACATCATTTATATGTTTGGTAGTCAGAAAGTTGACCTTCATTTTATGTACAACACCTGAATTATATGGTCAACACAATTAATAAATCTGCATATATAGTATACAATGTTAATATAAAATATATGTGATGAATGTTTTCCACGGTTAATGGTTTAATTTGATAATATACCAATATGACTGTATATACTATTCACCAGAATCTAGCAGTAGCTACAGATATATATATACATACATTATTTTACCACTTTTTTTATCTCCAGAAAATAGCACACACTCAAGTACAATAGCTGTACATGGCCTTATTGTTATGTAGTATGCCAGTACTTTTTTATTTCAATTAATTACTGGTAATAAATTTTGTGGTTAACCATAGAAGTCTTGACATTTGATAGGGTTTAGGGTATGACAATATCAGACATTTTGACCTGGATCCAGTTTCAACAAACATCTCAACTTGAGATTTTTCCTCAACTTAAATTTTTGGAATGTTTTATCTTCATTTAAACTGATAATTTGCTTGATATCCTTTACCAGACCAGTGAGTAAAGACGTGTTCCTATTTTAATTCTGTGTGTTTTTTTTTAATGTGTAATGAGTTGAAGAAAGGCTCTACAGAAATTGAGATTGTGTTGAAGAAAATCTCAGCTTGAGATGTTTAGGGAAACTGGCCCCTGTAAAAAATATAATTTGATTCAGTGAGCTCATCATAAAACATCACTTTAAAAAAGATGCTTTATACGACAAAGTTTACCAGTTACTTGTCACTCAGAAGTCTTTCTGACAATAAAATCCAATAGGCCATATATAAATGATCATGTGCTGAAAATGACATTAAACATCATTCTATACAGCTTCATCATGTACCACCCTGTGACCTTAAAAAGATACAAGTGTGTTATTTTCCGAAAACAACAAAACAGTACTTGAACCATTTGACCCAGTCATATATAAGTCTATCAGCCATACATGTATATATATATATATATATTACCAGGCCCATGAGTAAATATGCTGAAAGGATTCCTTCTATCAGAATACAAGAATTAACCCACCAGAGTAAAATTGTGTTAATCAATTTTATGTCAAAATTTCATTAATTTATCTCGAGTTTAAACCCAAAGAGTTGAGCCAGTAAAAATTAACCATTTTTCCTTTCAAAACAATTTTTCACTCATAAACCTCCATTGTTAATGATGGTATTCTGTTTATGATGTAAAGCAGCTACTGTTACAGACGAGCTGAGACTTACCTGAAGGGCCTCTGTGAAGTTCTCCAGGTCAATCTTCTCACCGAAGATGAGTTCCAGTTTATCAACTGCTTCCTCCAGGTTCTGTCGCAGCTTGATGTTCTTCGTTTTCACCTCCTGGCTCTCAGTCAGAATAGAACTGATCTGAAATACAAACAAACAGCTGTCAAAGTGACAAATTACAGCTTTAAAGGTTACAAACATACAGCTTGAATGGTTACAAACTTAAAATATATTTACAAACACAGCTTTAAAGGTTACAAACTTAAAATATATTTACAAACATACAGCTTTAAAGGTTACAAACTAAAACACATATTTACAAACATACAGCTATAAAAGTAACACATACAGCTTTAAAGGTTACAAACTTGAAACATATTTACAAACATACAGCTATAAAAGTGCAAACATACAGCTATAAAGGTTACAAACTTAAAACATATTTACAAACATACAGCTATAAAAAGTGACAAACACAGCTTTAAAGGTTACAAACTTAAAATATATTTACAAACATACAGCTTTAAAGGTTACAAACTAAAAACATATTTACAAACATACAGCTATAAAGTGACACATACAGCTTTAAAGGTTACAAACTAAAAACATATTTACAAACATACAGCTATAAAAGTGACAAACATACAGCTGTAAAGGTTACAAACTTAAAACATATTTACAAACGTACATGTAGTGCTATAAAAGTGACAAACATACAGCTTTAAAGGTTACAAACTTAAAACATATTTAAAAACGTACATGTAGTGCTATAAAAGTGACAAACTTAAAGCTTTAAAAGTTACAAACTTAAAACATATTAACAAACATACATGTACTGCTATAAAAGTTACAAACATACGGCTTTAAATTTACAAACACACAGCTATAAAGGTGATAAACAAACAGCTTAAAAATTACAAACATACAGCTTTAAAATTACAAACATACAGCTTTAAAGTTACAAACATACGGCTTTAAAGTAACAAACACACAGCTATAAAAGTGATTAACATACAGCTTTAAAATTACAAACATACGGCTATAAAGGTGATAAATTTACACCTTTAAAGGTTACATACTTAAAACTTCATTATAAACATACAGCTTTAAAAGTTATAAACTTAGTTTGCATGCTTACTTATGTATGTAGCTGATAGTTTAAAATTTGTTACACATGTGCAAAGAATGTGAAATCGCACACAAATCTTACATAAATCCTGTAAATTTTATTCAATTTGTGCGTGATTCAATATTCTTCATACATGCATAAAGGAACAAAAAAAAAATAATTTAATCGGGACTACATGTGTAATAAACAAGAAATGTCACTGGTAAGTGTCGTATGCCCCACAAATGGTCAGTGAAAAATAACTATATATGTTATAATAGGTAGCGATATTTATATGGATATTAAGTGTAATGGACTGATGTTTCAGACTACATGTAGATATGCAATTTCACATGTTTTTTCTTACATTAAAGTGTGACCTTGACCTTTGTGTAACTTTGACCTTAACATCTGATGTAATGCTGTGGGTATTTCAACAGTTAAATGCAGGTGAAACATCATCATGACATGCTGATCACTTGTGTCAAGCTTTTTAGAAATCCCTAAATGTAAGACAAAGTTACAGATCAAGTGTTGATTAATTGATAAATTGAGCCAAGTGTTTTTGAAATACATCCATATATGATAAAGTTAAAGAACAGACTTGAAATTTCAAACAGATTCAAAGTGTTGTTATACATACTAAAAGTGTGACCTTGACCTTTGAGGTACAGGTCTAGGTCTTACTTATGACACGTCCTCATGTCATCTTGATAAATTGAGTGAAGTTAAGACAAAGTCACAGATCAGAGACATGCAATATCAAACAAATTCAAAGTGTGACCGTGACCTGTGAGGAAAGGTCCTGGGTCTTACATGCAACACTTCATTATGTCATGCTGATCAACTGAGCCAAGTATTTTTAAAATTTATCCATAAATGACAAAGTTACAGACCGGACAAGAACTGTCAAAATGACTGAAAGTGTTGACAAACAAAGTTAAATTGTGACCTTGACCTTTGAAGTGGGAGTCTGGGTATTAAGTGCAACATGTCGTCATGTTATGTTGATAATTTGTAGCAAGTATTTATAAAATCCATTTATGCATTACAAAGTTACTGGCCAGACATGAAATCTCATACAGACTCGAAGTGTTATCAAACAAACTCAGTGTAACCTTGACCTTTGAGGTACACATGTGGTCTTAAACGTGACACCTTGTCATGTCATGCTGATAAAGTGAGCCCAGTGTTTTTGAAATTTATCCATAGGTGACAAAGTTACAGACCGGACACGGAAACTCAATCAGACTGAAAGTGTCATAAAACAAAGTTAAATTGTGACCTTGACCGTTGAAGTGGGATTCTGGGTGTAATGCCCGACACATCTCATGTTATGTTAATCATTTGTAGCTAGTATTAACAAAACCCATCTATGCACACGATATACCAGACGGAAGGACGGATGGACACTGTGATTACTTTATGCCATAAAAACGCTATTTGTTGCATACAACAAATTGATAACTTAAGAAAGTTTACTTACATGGCTGACATTTTTTTTAAAATAGTAAACAGACATTTGCTATATCCCCTATCTTGTAAAAGTCACATACTACTGAAACAACTGAAATATGTCTGACTGTTATTGCAAAATTAAATCATTATTTTCAAACATATTTGTGGAGTGCGAGGACTAATGGTAGAGCATAAGACGCAGGAAGATGGGTCGAGGTTTGATTCTTACTACTGCCATAACCTGGCTCCTGTTTCACCAACATATACTTAAATACTTAAAAACTTAAATCTAAGAAAAGCATCCAGGTGATCATGATTTTAGATTGGTTCCAGTTAAACTGCATATTGTGTCAATGATATTGATTATATAATAGATAAATAACCAGTCAAAACTTAGTTAAGTTTTTAAGTAATTAACTAAAATGTTGGTGAAACAGAAGCCAGGTATCCTTGAGGAGCCAGACACTATATATACATTAGCTTAGTATCAGTTCTATCCAGGAAAACTAGGAGAGAGATTTGTTTATGTTGTAAGAAATTGTTTCACAATCAATGTAAAAATAGATAAGTTTTAATTTCAAGTTTCTGTGTAGGTGCTGTTAACTCACCTCCTCCTTGAGTCGTCTCTTCTCGGCGATGTCATTGTCCATGATTGTCTTCTGTTGCTCCACTATCATCTGCAACTTGGAATTCTGACTTTCCAAATCTGCCATCTGAAATATACATGTTCACTGTAACTTGGAATTCTGACTTTCCAAATATGCCATCTGAAATATACATGTTCGCTGTAACTTGGAATTCTGACTTTCCAAATCTTCCATCTGAAATATACATGTTCGCTGTAACTTGGAATTCTGACTTTCCAAATCTTCCATCTGAAATATACATGTTTGCTGTAACTTGGAATTCTGACTTTCCAAATCTGCCATCTGAAATATACATGTTTGCTGTAACCTGGAATTCTGACTTTCCAAATCTTCCATCTGAAACATAAATGTTCACTGTAACTTGGATTTCTGACTTTCCAAATCTGCCATCTGAAATATACATGTTTGCTGTAACTTGGAATTCTGACTTTCCAAATCTGCCATCTGAAACATAAATGTTCACTGTAACTTGGAATTCTGACTTTCTACACCTACCATCTGAAACATATATGTTCACTGTAACTTGGAATTCTGACTTTCTAAACCTACCATCTGAAACATGCATGTTCACTGTAACTTGGAATTCTGACTTTCTAAACTACCATCTGAAACATGCATGTTCACCGTAACTTGGAATTCTGACTTTCCAAACCTACCATCTGAAACATGCATGTTCACCATAACTTGGAATTCTGACTTTCCAAACCTACCATCCGAAACATGCATGTTCAACTATTAAGTTTTTTTTGTTTAACTTAAGTTTTGATCTGAGTCTTCAGTATCTGGTTTTCAGTAAACAATTTCCGTTTTAATACTGATTCTAATAATAAGAAATTATCTAATAGCAAAGATGGAAGATTTTTTTTTTTACAACAATCAGTCAGCTGGATTGCTCTGTAATATATTGTGTTTATACCCAGAATATTAATGTTAACTTTCACCAAATTACATCCAATAACATTAGATTGAATGCTACATACACCAACGTGTTACAGTACAACAGTAACAGAACAGGTTTGTGGCATGCACTATTTCCTGCATGGTGAAGACAATGATGTGACTTTGTCATACTTGCAAATTATTGACAAGTGATAATCAAAATGAACAAGAGGACCAAGAGCATCCCAATTTTCTCCAAGATGTCACTTTTCATGTGGTTTAATCACATGACTGTACAGTTTAGACTAAACAAGGTACTAATCCAGATGATGCTATTTGGTCAAAGAAGGCAATATAACATTAATATGTGAACTTTCCATTTTGGAATAATTCTGTACCAAAGCAAAACAAACCATGTACAATGACCTCTACATCTAGTATAAAACAAGCGATATTCTATGGGCACCATTTTGTCAGGTATATTACATTCTGTACTAGCAGTGTACTCATGTAGGTTGACACTGTCTTCAACACGTTAAGCAGGATAATACTATATAGGACAAAATACCTGTATTTGTGATCTCTGAACGTCTCTCCTCGTCTCATTTGCCTGTTTTTTCAGCATATCCAGATCCGCCTTGTGTTTGTCCTTGGCTGTCTGCAGCTGCTGCTTCACCGTGTGGGCAATGTCATGTGATGATTGTCTGGAGTATAGTAGTAAAACACATGACACTTTATACGGTATATCCAGTTTTATTGGTGGAGAAAAACCTCAGAGTGAATCTTAATAAAATTACCATCTTTCTGCAAGTAACTGGCAAACTTTCCCACATTAACATTTCAGACCCAGCAGGGCTTGAATCAACAACCTCAGCAGTGAGAGGTAAGTGGTCATTAGAAACCACTGGGCCATGGAGGAAGACCTGAAGTGTAGTCAACCACTGTACAGCAGTACAAGTATGTACAGTGTATAGAAGCTGTGGAAGCAGTTCACTTCACAAGTTGCTGACAGACCGATTGGCATACAGAACAAAAGACACAGTGACTCCAGTATACCCCTTCTCAAACTTCGTTTGCAGGATTATAATATTTTTTTGAATGGGGTTTAACACCATTTTCAACACATTTCAGGTTATATATGGCATATCCAGTTTGACTGGTGGAGGAAGACCTCAGACTGAGTAAGACTGAGTAGAACCACCATCCTTCTGCAAATAACTGGCACTGTCTCAAATAAATTATTTGAAGCAAGTGAGATTAGAGCCTAGGACCTTAGCAGTGAGAGGTCAGTGATCTTGAGATGGGGCCTCAGATCACTCAGGCACGAAGGACCCAGGATTATAATAAGTCAGACTCAAGGTTAAGCCACCAAAGTCAGAAAACAACAATATAGTTTTCAAATTACACTACGCAAGTTACATATAATTCCGCAGATGATATCTTACTCCACACGTGGCATTTCCATAGTTGCTATATTTATAGCACAGTTCCATCTATATCGCAGAGTGGGTCTTTGACTCTCAGGAACTGTGTTATATTGGGACTGTAGTGTATATTACACAGTCCACAAACCAATAAACATACCAGTACTCTACTTATATCTCTGACATGTAAAATTTGAGACAGAAACGGAATGATATGATAATGATTTTACAATAAAGTTTACAGCTACCTGGCTTGTTTGAGAGCATTCAGTCTGTGCGTGGTACCCTCCAGTTCTGTTTCTCGTTCCTCCATGACTCTCTCGTATGATTGTCTCGCCTCCTTCCATTCTGCTTCCTGCGACTCATGCTCCATGTGCAGGGCCTCCAAATCCTTTATCTGATTCTCAAGTTCTGTGCAGATTGCTCGCAACTTGTCAACTTTCTGTGAAAATATTGTAATGAAATGTCATCATCAGATGTAACTGGCAAACTTTCTCACATAAACATTGAATCCCCAACCTTAGCAGCGAGAGGCAAATGGTCTGTAGATGACAGCATCTTCAACCACCCAGCCATGGAGGAGGACCTTGTTTAAAAAGTGAAAATTTATTTTATTCAAATTGGAAATATTTACATTCATGACATTACTATAACTTTTCCATTGAATCTTTATATAGAACTTTTTCGTTGTCTTTCATTTCTCACGAGCTCGTACCCATTAAATTATTTTTTAGCTCCAGCAAATTTGTAATTATGATGTAAAAAATGCCGTAAATTGTGACGTTCTTAAGGCCATAATGAATTGATTGCTAGATATCATCACCCCAAGCCCCCTCTTTTTCATCCCCGATCCTTTTTATTTTCATAAAAAAAAGAAAGAAAAAAAAGAAGGTTTTATTAATAAAAAAAATCAACAATTTTGAAAATAAAAAATATACGGTAATCGTCCCGCCCTCCCCGTTTTTAAGAAAGATTTGGATGATAATCTAGCAATTAATTCATATTTATGGTCTTATAAACATCATGAAACAACAGGTGGTGTACAAGAGGCGTGACTTTTGCTGTTCTGTGTACCGGCTTTCATTTAAAGAAGCATCACATAATTTGCATATACATTGAACTTTATTTGTTGAATATACAGTAGATATGAACTTGAACCATGACAAGTAATGTTTATGTGAATGGGGTTTACTTACTTTGCAAGTTGCATAATATTATCATGTCTATTCATATTTCAAAAATATTCAACAAATAAAATTAATTTCTTAATTGAACACTATGTTATTCTAATCAAATACTTCAGCTTATATAATTCAAAACTAGTTTATGCTGAACAACACAAGCTCTGGTGTTAGGTGCTGTAACCTAGTGGCTTAGGGACTTAAATATGAATATCTTGTGCAATAAATTCATACAGAACTTTACATCCAATTTAGTTATAAGCATACATACCTGACTTTCTAGTTGACACCTAGTTGTAAGTGTACATTACTGAATTTCTAGTTGACACTTATTTATAAGCATACATACCTGAGTTTCTAGTTGACACTAAGTTGTAAGTCTACATTCCTGAGTTTCTAGTTGACACTTATTTATAAGCATACATACCTGAGTTTCTAGATGACACTACATGTAAGTTGTAAGCCTACACACCTGAGTTTCTAGATGACACTTATTTATAAGCATACATACCTGAGTTTCTAGATGACACTAAGTTGTAAGTCTACATACCTGAGTTTCAAGTTGACAGTTATAAGCATACATACCTGACTTTCTAGTTGACACCAAGTTGTAAGTGTACATTACTGAATTTCTAGTTGACAGTTATAAGCATACATACCTAAGTTTCAAGTTTACACTTAGTTATAAGCATGCATACCTGAGTTTCTAGTTGACACTAAGTTATAAGCATACATACCTGAGTTTCTAGTTGACACTAAGTTATGAGCATACATGTACATACCTGAGTTTCTAGTTGACACTAAGTTATAAGCATACATGTACATACCTGAGTTTCTAGTTGACACTAAGTTATAAGTGTACATACCTGAGTTTCTAGATGACAGTTATAAGCATACATACCTGAGTTTCTAGTTGACACTAAGTTGTAAGTGTACATACCTGAGTTTCTAGTTGACAGTTATAAGTATATATACCCGAGTTTCTAGTTGACACTTAGTTAAGTATACATACCTGAGTTTCTAGATGACATTTAGTTATAAGCATACATACCTGAGTTTCTAGTTGACATTTAGTTATTAGTGTACATACCTGAGTTTCCAGTTGACATTAAGTTATAAGCATACATTCATGTATCTGAGTTTCCAATTGACATTTAGTTATAAGCGTTCATACCTGAGTTTCTAGCTGACACTGATTTTCACGTTGAGCAAGGCTGTCCTTCAGCATCGTTTTCTCCATTAAACTGGCTGTCTTCTCTCGCTGAACCGCTGACAACTTATCCTCAGTCTCCTGTGTACATACCACAAAAAATGTGAAAAATAATCATTACCTACACTAGTAACCAACAACCAGCTTTATAGAGAGAAATAAAACCACCATTATATGCAGGGCCTTTTTACCTCATTAAACAGTGACCAATTCGGAAACTTCCCAATTCAAAAATCATGTTTTTTTTTCAAAATTGAGGCCAAAACAATTCCCAAAACGGAAGAAAAATATTTTGTGATAAAATTTTCTTACATAAGCCGATAAAACACTGTATATAAATATTGTAATATCTGATAATCAACTGTTAGAACATGATCTTAACAGTGTTACGCTTTGTTTTCAAGTTTGACAAAGCTTTAAAAAGTATTTCCTAATGTAAACTCAGTTGCTCTGTTTTTCCCCCAATCTTGAAGACATAAAACGGCTCCGATATGTATACATTTTTAAAGATTTATCTACTGGAAATATGTGTAAACACCTGATCCTCATTTCCCATTCAAATTGAAAGGAAAGAAAAATAATCAGCAATATTTAAATTTCCAAATAGTATACACACCTTTTGTTTTCTGATCAGACTTTCATTTTGAGATTTCATGGTTTTCAAATCATTTTCCATCTCAGCTGTTGCCTGAAATACACCATAATTAACATTACCATCATGTCACACCAGGCCAGATTAGCTCAGTCGGTAACGCGTCTGACTATCAATCCAGGGGTCATGTGTTTGAATCCCAGTCTGACCACAATCTCCGTGATAACTAATATAAAACATTGCATCTACTTGTCATTCGTTTCTCACCACTGATTCAAATGGGAAAGTTATCAGTCAATTAAGGAGATTGGTGTGCTTGGGTACTGATTAAACTACCAGAAAAAAAAGTGGTTGGTGAACTGAATTTCTGTTAGTCCTCAATGACGCTAAATATTTAAACAAACAAACCTGTTATGTCATAAGCAACTACATGTAACATCTTCTCACATCATTATGTCGTAAACAACAACCTACTAAGTGACTTATAAATATCTTTATTGCCAGTTGTCTTGAATCTTGTTTTGTTATTCACATCAGTGCTACCAATTGTAAACAATACAGACCCAGGTCAACCTATGTTACTTGCAATCTGGGTCAGCCCGAGGGTATAAAACTTTGTTTTGTGTTCTTAAGATTTCATGTTCAACAAAACAATGATTGGAATCATTATAACAAAATAAATGTAAATACTTGTAATTTTCTATGTCAAGCCTACATATTTAATACTTTTATATTTAATGTCGACTCAAGTGTTTAATCAAAGCACTTTAATTTGAGTTTTTTTATATGAAATCTGGAAATTGTGTTAGAGTACAATTTAGAGTTTTATAACCAACCCCAGGACCAGGTCTGGATCTAAATTGCTTGAAAATTGGTCAATACATTCTCACTAACACCCCTTCCAAATGTTAATGGAGTGGCCCAAAAACAAAGATGGGTGGGGGAGTCTATTATAGAGATTTTAAGTGAGTTACAGGTTCAACCATAGAAGGAAGCTGTCCCTACTTACATTCAGCTTGTGGGAGTGTTCACTAATCCATTTATCTTCATTGAGTCCTTTTTCTTTCTGTAACAATATCATTGAAATCATAGAAACTCATCACAATAAAAACAAATTCTCAAGACTTTATAAAGACGTGCATCCATATCCAATCTTTAAACACCCGTATAAAATAATTTACTGATTTTATTTTCTGAAATATGAAAGGTTATATTATGTGTTACCCATTCTTATCACCATATTATGAATGCCATTTCCTTTGATGAAAAATTTCTGTAAGTCTCAATTTAATATTTTGGTTAGTTTACATGACATTGGTAACCAAGATAAACAAACACTAAAGTGTCCGCAACTATAACATACAAACCTCTATTTTAAATACCCTCTGTTGCAGTTCACGTATATCTTCCTCCAATGATGCCTGTGTTTGTTTCGCTTGTCTCTGATTGGCCGACACTAGTGACCGAGCCTCACTGAGAGCCAGGTTAGACATATTCAACTCCCTTCTCAACTCTGCCAGGAGAGAGTCATGCTTCTCCCGCTCCTACAAGTACAATGTTTATATAATATAGATACCGTGGGTTGGTTTATCCATTCAGATGCAATCTATATATCTTCATTAAAAGTTCTTAGTATATAATATCAGTAGAGAATTGTTGCACTAAGCTGTTTAAGCCCTTGACAAACATCACATTCTATTACTACATCACATCATACTCTAAATACTCATGACATCATATTTCTTTTTATAATAAATCACTATATGATAATATGAATGAACTTGTGATAAAATGAGTTGCGGTGGTCTAGTGGTTAGCATGCATGCTCCAAGACCAAGAGACCCTAGGTTCAATTCCTGGCGGGGTAACGTCCATGGGATTGTAAACACACTCCCACTGTGCCTTATTTAGGAAAGGTACTATAAAAGTATGATATTCTTCGAAGGGGAAATAAAGCAGTCAGGAATAGGAATAGTGATACCCAGTGCATACAGAAGATCTCACTAAATTTCTATGTTAATCAGTGATTCAAATGCCTGAATATTCCTCCTCCCCCTCCAAAACAAGGCTTTCCCTAGAATAATAATGCAATCATATATGTAAAATATTCATGTATATAATGTGTTATTATCCTGTGATTGGTTTGTACAAACCTGATCGAGTTTCTCCTCGGCTACTTGCACATCACGGCCATTATCTGCCTGTTGTTTCAGTTTTCTGTCCGTCTGTACCTTCATGTCTCGCACCTCATCCTGCAGACTGGCCTTCTCATGTTTCAATGTGTCTATTTCACGTTCCAACACTACAGAAGATAACAATCAGGTTTACGTATACGGTATACAGTGTTACCCAAATATTTCATTGATCTACAACAGGAGCATGTTTATGTATTACTGTATAATTATAATATAGTTTTTTTCCAAACCTTCAATTGATCTACAACATAGATGTTATGTACAGTCAAACCTATTTTTAGCAGCCAGTCAGGGAAGGAGCAAAAGTGACCTTTCAAGACAGGTGGTTGCTTAATATAGGTAAATTTGTTCCAAAAGCATTTTTTTTAAATGGGGTTTAACACCATTTTCAACACATTTCAGGTTTTATATATTATATCCAGTTTTACTGGTGGAGGAAGAACCGCCGTCCTTCAGCAAGTTACTGGAAACTTTCTCACATAAATTTTTTGAAACTAGCAGGACTCGAACCTAAGACCTTAGCAGTGACAGGTAAGTGATTTTGAGATGGCGCCTTAGACCACTCAGCCAGAGAGGACCCCTCTCTTAAGCATAAAAATAGGAAACAGCAAATGTGACTACTTTAGACAAATGGTTGGTCAATAAAGGTCATGTATGTTATGTATATGCATATAATAAGCTTGGTCTGATTTAAAAGTAAAAAACATTTGATGAATTTTGAGTTATATCATGTTGGTCAAATTAAAATCTGTAACCGGAATGAAGTGTCAGATTTTTTCAGTCAATTTTATATAACAATAATGTTAATCAATAGAGATAGAGTTAAAAAACATGAGTAAGTTTTAGACTTACTCTTTAACTTGTCACCAGTTACTGCCTTGTCAGCTAGTTTTTTCTCTGCCTCGTTAACTTTTTTATCTGCATTATCCAGCTGTCTTTGTAATGTTGTCACACGTGATTCTAGGTATCGCTTCTCTTGACGTAAATCTTCCACGTCTTCAAACTTTGATCCCCTGCGCTCGGCAGATTTCTCTTTTGTTTTCAAATCTTCAATATCTTTTTCAAGTGATTTAATCTTTGTTTCCAAATTCTCCTTTTCTCTTTCCATTTTTGTCAACTCTTTTTCCTTTTGTGACATTACTTTAAGTTTTTCTTCTTTCTCTTTAAGAACACATTCCAAGTTTTTTAATTTTCTTTCAGTGTTAGATTTTTCATCCTTGATTGATCTTAGTGTCTGTAACTCTTGATTCTTACTTGAGATATCATCTTCAAGGCTTGAAATATTTCTTTCACATTTAGTAACTTGCTTATCAAATTTCTCTACTGTTCTATTCACCTCATCCATTTTTGTCTTTAGGTCAAGATTTTCTGTAATAAGTTTACTTGTGGCTGTATGAACTTTGTCGTCATTTTCATTTTGCTTTGATTTCATCTCATCCATTTCTTTAGTTAAAGAAGAAATAACAGCTTCTAACTTCACCTTCTCCTGTTCAATATCTGCCACTCTCTCCTCTGCTAACTTTATCCTAGAAAATGTAATGTACATGATTGTTTATGTAAAAATAAGTAAAAATGGATTTTTTCTGCTTAGCAACATATAAAAATGTCACAGTGAACTATGACTAGAGTAAAGAAGGGTAATATGAATAATGAATATCAGAACCGTGATTATTCACTTTGTCAGGATGTTTTCCTGTTTTATATTCTTCTGCATTGAACCGCCTTAGGCATGTTTCACTAACGATCGTAAGTTTACAAACTTCTTATTTTATAATTTGAAAAAAAAAGTCAGGAATTTCATTTAGTGTTTCTTTTACATCATTTAAATACAAACCTTCTCTAGCCTTGTAAATGATATTCTTTTTAAAATTTGGAAAAATACTGTGCAAATGACATGTTAATAGGTGTCACAATTTGTTTATATGAAAATCTTAAGACTTATGAAGGTTAGTAAAACAGGCCCAAGAACCTGAATTTATTAACAATGTTTAATCAAAGTCTTAAATACTTGTACATGTTAATGAATGTTTTGTTGACTGCTGTACAAGCATATCAAAGTTTGTCTAAACATACAATTAAATATTCTGGAATTAATTGAGTTTGGGGTGGGGTTTTTTCGACTCAAGTGTGATAACTTTAGATTCAGCCAGGTTTATATTCTCATCTGACAGATGAAGGTACTTGAAGTATCTTAGCTATGGATGTATTGTTATTTTATATGGGTACCACTCATATACGGACATAAATTACCGATGAATTACCTGATATCTGACGTTTGACTCCTTCGTAATCTAAGATCAATTTCTTTTTCCTTGGCTTCATTTAATTGTCTCTCCAATCTTTCTATTTTACAGGACAGTCGAGAGTTTGTCTGAAATAAGCCAATATGATCTATTGTAATTAGATCAAATGCAATATTGACTGTTGTGTGTTATATTTAAATAGATATGCTTAAAGAAGGTCTCTGTAATATCCCATGACTTTTTAAGAATCCTTGACATTTGTGTTTTGTGTCCAGTCTTTTGATTATTGTTAAGAACAAAATAACTACATAATTATTATTACCAAATTTATTTAAAAGCTCACTTAAGAGATAAATTACAACACATTCTTGCATACCAAACAAGGATTTCCATGTATTCTTACTGGGTACCCAATTTTCATCCTGCATCTCCCTTTATGGCTTATCTTACCCTAATCGCTCTATGACGTATTCATTTATAAATACTTCATGTTATGACATATTAATTCAGAAACACCTTGTGCTATGGCAAATTCATTCTAAATATAATGATATTTTTGCACTTCAATAGAACAGACTGGAACTAAAATCTTTAAAAAAATCACAAAGATTCAGTTGCATGCAAGAAAAAGTATCTTCCATGTGGTTTTTGGTGTGAATGGAAAATTACATCCTTCAGGATAACTGTTTTGACGGTAACTCGGCAAAGCTTCATTACTGCCAAAACAGTTACTCCTCAGTCCCTTATTTTTCATCTGAGCCTCAAACCCATGACAGATACTTATAAAATGGCACCCTCACCTCACCAGCCTACACAAAAAACAGATTAACACCTTTTGTAAGGATAAAGTAATTTAACACAGAAGAATCAATTAAATTGTTTCCCCCAACCTACTTCCCACATCAAAGTATCTACTAAAGAAGATTGCAGCACTTACCCTCTCCAACTCTGTGACCTTGTACTGTCTGTTGTTACTCTCCAGTTGGTGTTTAGACACATCAGCCAGCAGACGTCGCTTGTCGTCACGAAAACTGTCAACCTGTTCTTCTAGGTCCTACACAACAGCAGATAAAACTCTTCAGTAATCAGAGTAGAACTGGTTTCTTAGACTTACATTTATTACGGGCTTCATACACAACTGAAACTTAATTTGTTGTTAAAAAATTGTCAATGGATACAATAAATCTTAAAGCAAAGAAAATGAGAAACTGCTTATTGAACAGAAATAATTCTTCATTCTATTCTGATGAAGACTGTCAAAATATTTTTTTACAATAAATTCGTATACAATTATAGTTATTTTTTTATATATAATATCACTGACCTTGATTTTTTTCTCGAGTCTGTTCTGTTTACGAGTTTTATCATCATCACTTTCAGACAAACACAACTTGACACTCTCTTGCAACTCCTATAATTCAAATACAATAAAATGATAAAATTAAATTAAGGCAGAGCCAGACCCAGTTAGCTCAGTGCATCTGACTATCAATACAAGGGTTGCGAGTTTAAATCCTCGCCCAGCAGAGGTCTCCCTGATGACTGATATACAAAATTGCTTCTCATTGTGTGTTATTCTCTCACCACTGATTCAAGTGGGATAGTTATCAGTTGCATGCGGAGATGAGTGTGCTTGAGTACTGGTTAACCTTCAAGGATCCCAGGAAAGTGGTTAATACGTTAACAGGGCTGGAAAATTCCACTTGTCCTCTCGCATGACAGGTAAACACTTGGTCAGGATGAATCGTACTTGTATTTAAGAAACTGGTTAACTGATCATCTGATTAAACTAGATGGCATAAAAATTAAGCTAAATATAAAACATACAAAACTGCTGTATCTAAATTCATCACACACCTTGAAGTCTGGGAATGAATAACTTCCTATCAGTATTTATCTATATTACCATGCATTGTTCATATTGCTTTTCCACTTGAATCAGCGGTGAGAGACCAATGATAATGAGACACAATGTCATATATCAATGTTGCCGAGCAGAGATTTAAACTCACGACCCCTGGATTGATAGTCAGATGTGTAAATGACTGAGCTAATAGGGCCCGGCTACATAGTAATAAGAACCTCTATAGATGCACAAATCTGTAAAACTGAAGACAGAGATATGACAAGATTCACATTGAGCCTTTCAGTTGTGCAGCATGCTTGCTGGAAATAACAGAATGATATCAAGTTAACCTGAAATAGTGTCAGATGGTCATACTGGTTTCACATGATGGGGATAACGCAAATACATTTGAACTTTGAATAAGCAAAATAATTATTGTACCTCATCAGCTGGGCTCAGGCAAAATAAAGGACAATTTTACATGTATGTTTAACTTCAATGAATCTTGACAGTCATGTTAAAGATACGCCATGAGTAATCTGAATAGCATCTACATTGTTTGACTCTCATAAATAAAAGTTATTATTGCAACATAGGCTGGTATATTACTCACCTTAATCCTATTTCTCTGTTCCTGTATCTCCTGTTGATACATATGGACCTGGGATGCCAGCGACTCCTTCACCTCCGAAGCCACACGATCACGCTGGAGTCTGCTCTCTACTTCACACTTTAACTTCTGTAATATATTCATGCCATTAGGCAATAACAAATTAATTACTAGATAATCATCCCCGCCTGTCCCGTAATTTTCCTGTCGCCCCGACCCTTCTTATTTTCATAAAAAATAATAAAAGTTGGACTATTTATAAAATCTGCTTTTCCTGACCAAAAACAACTTGTCCTTACTTTAATCTAGAATTATTCTACTAGTCCTTTGGATATAAAATTAAGACTAAGTAAATAAACTGTTTTATTAGAGTTAACTTTAAAGATAATAATATAACAACAGAACTTAATAAATTAAATAAACTGACTAAAACAACTAAGTGTTTTAAAAAAACACTTTGCTGACTAGATTATGTAGTTAGACTGTCATTTTAACAGCAAAGTTTTATAACATATTTAAACTAGGTCAAATTAAAGCAGAAAGAAAATAAATCTGCCATGGTTGTTGACATTAACAGAAGTACAGCAGTCTCTACATGTCATAAAGGGTTGGGAAGAGAAATAAAAGTAAAAATATACAGTCAAACCTGTCTTAAGAGACCACTAAAGTGAAATCTGAAAAGCGGTCTCTTAAGGCAGGTGGTCACTTTAATATTTGGGTAAAATGTTGTTTTTTTGGTATTTTTTTGTGTCTTATATAATGCATGTACATGTACAAACTAGTGTACATGTATATGTATGTATATGTATGTACACTATATTAATATCAAATAAACAACAACAACATTTTAGTGATTCATTTGGATTTATATAAATATATACTGTCCTGTCTTTAGTTTCCAATTTAATCTAATCAAAAAGCCGATCAAATAATCAAATGTAATAATAATTTTGAATCGTAATAAAAAAATATAAAAACAAATGGCAAACAGTCCAATCTCAATTTTCCAATTTAACCTGATCAAAAAGTCTGATCAAACCTATTTAATATTTTTATCGTAATAAAAAACAAACAACAAACCTCAAACTGTCCAATCTTTAATTCCAATTTTATTTAAGTAATTGACGATCCTTTAATCTTAATAAAACAAATAGAAAACATTTCAATTTATTCCAACCAAACAACGATCAAACGTTGATATATAATTGGGGTTAAAGTGTTTTAACTCTATAACTTGTTATCAAACAATTATCCGTTTTTACCGCGAGACAATGCAGTATTTGGCCTCGGGTTATTTTTAGCACGTTACCTCGGAGATTGACAATTTTACACTTACACATTTGTCACGTACACAAAGCATGATGTTGAAATTTCACACCTTCTGTATTCATGGTCGTATGGTAAAGGATATCTGTTGAAATTTGATGGTGGTTGCTGGTTGCAGAGAGCAAGTGGTCGCTTATTGCATGTATAATTATGAATGAAATTCGTTGAGGGGGATTTAATGTGGTTGCCTACATCAGGGGGTCGCTTATAACAAGTGGTCGCTACTGCAAGTATGACTGTATGCACACAATTGATAAAAGACAGCATGCTTTAAAAACAAATACAATAAGTACAATTATTAAAAAAAGTAATGTTTCTTGCCCTTTAAAAAAACGAAACACGGGACGTTTTACCAATGTTTTTTTTTAAATGTGGATGCAATCACAATTACTTGTCAATTTATAAAGAGGGCAGTACCAGAGATAATATAAAAGTAACGCATGCATGGCTGCACAGAGCGTCTGTAACGCTTACCAACATTTTTAAATGTGGGGGCAATTACTTCGTAAATAGGGTAGTACCCAATTGTCTAAAAGTAATGCATACCCATGACAAGGCATCATTTATTTACAAAAACAACCTGGAGTCTCCGAGTTTTAAAAACTTGCAAATACCAGACAGGGAATTTGGAGAAAAGAGATGCCATGTTTAATTTCTGAATTTTCTCTTGTCCAGTCAGGATAGCAGCTTCATATTAACTTACCCACGATTCAGTTGTCCCAGACAGTTGGGTGAGCGTTATTGATTGATTGACTGATTTAATATTTAGCTTCATTTTTATGCCATCGAGGGCTAACAGACTATCAGTTAACCTAACCACTGTTTCCTGGGGTCCTGAAAGATTAACCAGTACTGGAGCATACCCCATCTCCGCAAGTAGCTGATAACTTCCCCACTTCAATCAGCGGTGAGACGAATGATAATGAGACACAATGTCATATATCATTCATCACGGACACTGTTGCGGGGCGGGGATTCGAACTCACTAACCAAATATTTGAGACACTGAGGAACTTACCTCCATCTGATCTTTCATTTCTTCTTCTTTCTTCTCCCATTTTTGTTTCTCTGCGTCATGTGTCTCCAACTTATCTTCAAGTTCCTGTGAGATGTACAAGTGTTATTCCAGAAGAAACTCAACATACCCGTTAAAATGAAAATTGCTACAAACCACATAAGGATTGCCTAAAAATAATGTAATCATAAAAATCTTAAATGAAAAACAAATTTATCTTACTAGATTTTTATATCTATTAATAAGAGTCAGTGAAACAATCTAGCGACTAGTTTGTTTATCCTTCAGTATCAAAATAATGTTTTTCACTGTCTCCCAATCCTAATTTTCGAACATGGGTAAGTAGGGAATTTTTTTTCAATTTCAGAAAATATCAATGTTAAAAAATACAACAAATACCATACACATACATGCAATAACCTAGATAAAATATTAATAAAAAACAATTGATTTGGACTTTTTTTATGCGTAGGTAGGGAGACAGCAAACAACATCTTAATTTTGGCCTCAAGATTTTATGTATACAGCATATAAGTGAAGAGTTGATACTCTCCCACATGAGCCAGTTATTGACATATTTACCTTAAATTTCTCTGACATTTTTCTGTCTTTCTTTGGAGAAGTTGGAGACCTGTGTACATGCACACGTATGTCCTGTAACACAAATTACGAAAATTAATAAACAAAGAAATATTAAGGTATTCCATTGCCATTTATTCAGATTATTATAATTTTTATCTACTATTCTTGGGTGAAATTATTACACAATTAGTATTTTTAAATATCTTCTATTGAAAATTCAGGTAAAAGAGCATATTTCTTTCATGTTTGATATATCTGCAAAGCAAGAAAATGACAAAAACAAGAATACTATTTTCTGCTCACAATTTTTCCAAGCAAGGTTTAAATATAATGCACAAATTAAATCCTAGATAATTTGTGCAGATATATCAAGATCACTGTTAATAATAGTTTTCTCATTATTGAAACAGACTGAGAGTAATAATGCCTACAAAATTATCTCCAGTGTCAGTCTCCCTGTGTTTGAGTTGTCCACGTAGCTCCTGCTCCCTCGTCATATACTCGCGCTCCTGGGTCTCAAACGCGTCTATCATGTCTTCCAGCTCCTGGAAACACAGTTATTACTATCATCGCATAGTCAACATACAGTATACTCAACCCATCATCTTATATAATTCTGTTCCATTGAACAAGGTAGTTCCAGACAGAAAATGATGTCTCTTGGGATAACTTTTTTTGTGAGAATGAGGTAGAAAAATTCTGTCCCTTTGGGTAACTGTTTTCGTGGAAACAAACAAAATTCCGTGCTCTGGGATATCTGACTACCAGGGAACAAAAGAAGAAAACTCTGTCCCTTTGAATAACTGTTTTCATGGGAATAAGGGAAAGTTCAGACCCTTTGTGGATAACTGTTTTCAACGAAATGCTCTTAGTTTTTCTATCTGAATGGAAAAATTTACAAATAATTTTTTCATACAGGTTGAATAATCATTCCAATTTATTCCATCATCATTTTTTTTTTAAACAATTGCTTTTAAAATTTCATTCATTTAATTTACATTACATATATTTATACGTCATATCACTGAGTGAGGAGAGTAAGAAAAGCACATGGAGAGGATGAAATTTCCCTTCCTGGTAACATACTTGAAAACTCATATCTTGTATGCAAAGGCATGATTTCTTCCCTAAACTATTCTTGCCTTTCTGTCTTTAATAATAATATCAAAAGTGCAAGAAGATCCAGTACTTACAACAACACGTTTGTTCAGATCAAGGATTTCAGCATTTTTATCCTCAACCTGAGTTCGCCAAATATCCTCTCTGTTTTCAAGGAGAACAAGGTCCCTCTTCTGATCGTCTCGAGATTTACGTCGTTCCTGAAATATTTATATGTAAAGAAAATAAGCCAGTATTTCAACTCTAACATTCTTCCACTGGTCTGTTGATTACAAAGTAAATGCCTAAGTTAACATTACAGTATCAGGCACTCCATATCTGAACAAATCACTGACTTCTTCCCTACATACAGATATTCACAGGTTAGAGACACATGACCTTAGAACAAAGTTCATTTCTCCCCTACAACCTCTTATGGTTATATAATTTTTTTTAAAGGGATTATATTGGCAATTACATAGAAAAGCTGCAAATGGAGACTTTCTCTATATGTAATGCACATAAAGTAGTGTGTGTGTGTATATCAATTCAATGCCATATATAGCCTAAGAGCTATTAAATCAACACTAATCAATACAGTGACAATAGTTCATTGTGCGCCACAAACAAATATTGCGCAATATTTACATTTTTACTTTTATCTCATTCTGAAAATAGCTTCACATTTTGAAAAAATATCTGTGTATGCACCTGGCAATTGTCACAAACAATAATTGAAGAATGAACTTATAATATTATGTATTACAGGTAAAGGTTCTGTACGATTGTCAGATATCATGTCAATAAACAAAGAACAAACTAGGCCATCCTTAAAAAAATATTTTTCTGCTATGCTCGGACCCAGTATTTTTCATGTGGGTAGGCAGGTAGCTAAATTTTTTTTTTTTTGCCAAATTTTGATTTTGCATAGTCATTTTAAAGAAAAATGGACAGAAATCATGAAAAAAAATACTAAAAGCTTTGAAAGTTAATAAAAAAAGTTTGGGTAGCTGCAATTTTGAGTGAGTAGGTATGAGCATGGCAAACAATTTATTTTTTAAGGATGGTCCTAGGTTTTGACATTGAAGTATTTTTTTATCAAAATGTAGAAAGAGAGTAAAATGTCATAATAAAAGGACAAATGGTATTGTGTATTGGGAACACACAACTGGAAATTTTCAAATCATTATTAACGGTTTGAAAATTTTCAGTTTGCCCGTTATGTAAGTGATCTAACTTTGATCCGTTCAGCTGTTGACATTTTCTCTGTGATTCATTGGCTACCTGACCCTTACCCAGCAATCATATACAAGTAAATACATTATTTATAAAAGTTTGATCATGACCTGAGTGTAAGTGTTTGCATCAGTCGTAAACTATTTATTTGTACACACTTATATTTACACCATTACCTGAGTGTAAGTGTTAACATCAGTCGTAAACTATGCATATGTACACAATTATATTTACACCATTACCTGAGTGTAAGTGTTAACATCAGTCGTAAACTATGCATATGTGCACAATTTTATTTACACCATTACCTGAGTGTAAGTGTTTGCATCAGTCGTAAACTATGCATATGTACACAATTATATCTACACCATTACCTGAGTGTAAGTGTTTGCATCAGTCGTAAACTATGCATTTGTACACACTTATATTTACACCATTACCTGATTATAAGTGTTAACATCAGTCGTAAACTATGCATATGTACACAATTATATTTACACCATTACCTGAGTGAAAGTGTTAACATCAGTCGTAAACTATGCATATGTACACAATTATATTTACACCATTACCTGAGTGTAAGTGTTAACATCAGTCGTAAACTATGCATATGTACACAATTATATCTACACCATTACCTGAGTGTAAGTGTTTGCATCAGTCGTAAACTATGCATTTGTACACACTTATATTTACACCATTACCTGATTATAAGTGTTAACATCAGTCGTAAACTATGCATATGTACACAATTATATTTACACCATTACCTTAGTGTAAGTGTTAACATCAGTCGTAAACTATGCATATGTACACAATTATATCTACACCATTACCTGAGTGTAAGTGTTTACATCAGTCGTAAACTACATGTATGCATTTGTACACAATTATATTTACACCATTACCTGAGTGTAAGTGTTTACATCAGTCATAAACTATGCATTTGTACACAATTATTAACACTGTCATGGTTTACAATGGTTGATCAGAATACCGAAGGCAGTTCGTTCAAAATGGAAAGGTAAACAAATCAAATAATTTAGCTTCTGGAAACCAACGCATATAATAAAGTGGCAATATAAACTCGTATACCTTGCATTCATAAATATGTAAGTTTTATGTATATCTTTGTATTTGTAATGTATATTTATGACATTATGATATATGTGAGTTAAATGTCAATACACTCTCTTTAAGATCTGCTGAATAATGAGTGTTATCGCATACACAAGTTCAAATAAAGCAAAACATAATTTAAGGGTAGGTCACTTTAATTTTATGATCAGGTCAGTCTGCTCGCCCAGTTTTGTCCTGCTCTGGGGAAGCAGGAGTAACAAATGACTAGAGCATAATACAGGTGATATCTCATTATGAAACTGGTAAATGTGACTGTTTAAGACAGGTGGATGCTTAACAGAGGTGCCCACCAGTTTGTTTGTGCATTTTTTTTGCTTGTAAAAGAATGTGTTGAACTAAAATAAAACCATTTTATCTCTCTTATAACATAAGCCTACCATTTCATTCGTTTCTCATTATCATATAAATAAAATATAAATGATTTGGAATTTAAAATCCGTCAAAATGTGAGCAAAAAGATATTTAATTGAAATGATTAAATTGAAACAAAATCCCCTGTCTGAAAATGATTATCACACACATACTGCTTGACAACTTTATCCTCATCTTTCAAACCCTTTCCAAATATGAACCATATTTACAATATGTCAGAAATATGATGTACATGTATCAAATAAAAAACAAAATGGAATCATACGACTCCGACATTTGATACGTCAGAAAATCTTACATAATTTTAAGCAGTAAATTTATTTTACCCTACCTTGGTGCAAAGGTCACGTGCAATAAGGGCTCAGTGGGTATAATTATATAGGCAGGATATAAATTGGAAAAATAAGTTTTTGGCCAATTCTAGATTTTTTTTTTAAAAATCCTGATATATTTTCTAAAACAATATCCTCATTATAATTCACATTATACTATCTGGCAGCTGCACCTACCTTATCTATCCTAAACTGTAGTTGTGCAGCATGTTTCTGGCTCGTCTCTAATTGTTCCTTGTAGGTCAGCAGCTGCCGATCTCTCTGTGATACTTTACGTACCATCACGCTTTTCTCTTCTTCAAGCTGAGCAATCACATCCTAGAAAACATGAATTGTATATTGGATCTGTAAAAATGCAATTTGGTATAGCTGTTTAGTTTATACTGAATTATTTTAGCTTGATTGCAAATAGAGAGTTCAGAGCTTATATTAAACATTCTCGAGTCTGCTTCCTGGGTAGACCCAGTACTTAAAGTTGTATTTTGAAAAGCATCAGGTCTAGCGAGGGATTGAACCCGATACTTCTGGCGTGAGCAGCCAACACTGTATCCACTTCACTACTGTCCCGCTTTGCATTGTGCATAAATTATATAATCCTTTACAGAGCGTAAATATTCATATTTTGTTACAATTTTGGAAATTACATAATCCTGAATTTGGTAAATTTGCTATATCATATACATTCATCTTGCAGTCCAGTAAACAATGTGACAAATAACAGTGAACAAATCACCACCACCCCCTCTCTTGATGGCTCATCTATTGACCAGAATGTGTATCATTAATGTTTATAAACCTTAAACTCCAACATGTTCCATTAACAATACTGTATTTTGTCACAATTTTGCGATACCTGAAGTTCTTCTAACTGTAGCTGATGAAGCTCTTGCTCAATGTGTTTTGCCTCGGAACTCATATCATTAATCTCCACCATTACTCGTTCTGCCTTCATCTCCATGGAAACACGTTCTTCTACCATCACCTCCAGCTGCTTACTGAGACGCTGAAAATAATTAACACAAGTAAACACATACCATTAAAAACAGTGTCACCACAGCAAGGTAATGCCTTCAGCTGTAAGTCTGTCACCACAGCAACATAATGCCTTCAGCGATTATTCTTGTCACCACAGCAATATAATGCATTCAGCAGTAAGTCTGTTACCACAGCAACATAATACATTCAGCTGTAAGTCTGTCAGCACAGCAACATAATGCATTCAGCAATAAGTCCGTCAGCACAGCAACATAATGCATTCAGTGGGAAGTCTGTCAGCACAGCAACATAATGCATTCAGTGGGAAGTCTGTCAGCACAGCAACATAATGCATTCAGCGGTAAGTCTGTCACCACAGCAACATAATGCATTCAGCAGAAAGTCTGTCACCAGAGCAACATAATGCATTCAGCAGAAAGTCTGTCACCAGAGCAACATAATGCATTCAGCGGTAAGTCTGTCACCACAGCAACATAATGCATTTAGCAGTAAATCTATCACCACAGCAACATAATGCATTCAGCAGAAAGTCTGTCACCAGAGCAACATAATGCATTCAGCAGTAAGTCTGTCACCACAGCAACATAATGCATTCAGCAGTAAGTCTGTCACCACAGCAACATAATGCATTCAGCAGAAAGTCTGTCACCAGAGCAACATAATGCATTCAGCAGTAAGTCTGTCACCACAGCAACATAATGCATAGTTTTTTATAAGACGGTTATTAATCGTGTATACATATAAAAGTTTATTATGCATTTATCACATATTATAGATAAAACTGGATTAATTAGATTTTCAGTGTGAACAAGGAAGATCAATTGTTTTATTACTGTCTCTAGAAGAAATTGCTGAGACAATTGACCAGACACAAGGGCAGTTATTGCTTCCCCGACTGGCCATGTGGTGCTGTTTGTCCAAATAAATACAATGTAATACAATGTAGTGTTTACTTATAGACTGTTAGCTTGTCAAAGTAAAATGGCAACCCTTAAAACAATACTGATTGCTAATTGGATTATCGACTCGTTTGATTGACAGTATGTGTCAGCTCAATTCATTATTACTCAATATCCAGTTTCTTCAGTTAATGCAACAATTAAAACATTAACACAACCGAGGCCAGTGAAGTTTCACAATGTTACCTGTATAAAACATGTACTTACGTTAGTTTTTGCTACATAGTTCTCTAGGTCACGCGTGTAAGTATCATTTTCTAGTTCCAGTTTTGATATCATTTCGTCTTTATCTCCACACGTAAGCTTAAGCTGTTCTACCGTTGACTTGAGATTGCACTCTGATTCCTCTAAAAGGTTGCATTTCTCCCGTAAACGCTTCATTTCAGTCATTTTCAAAGTAAGCGTCACATCAACACTTGTAGAGGATCGGCGACATTTCGTGTTTATTGCTGTGTCAATGTCAAACATATGTTCAGATCCAACATCTAGGTTGGGGGATAATCTGTAAAATAAAATGTTTTCACATCAACCCCCCTAGATCTTTATCTTTGATACGAATGAATAGTTACTTACAAGATAATTCCATGGAATTAAATGTATCATTTACCGATAGCATATCATTTTATCACGAAGTGAGACTGAGAAGAGGAGTAGCTGTCAATGCAAGGCCAATGTAACACAATAATTGTTGGCATAGGCTAAACAGTATATGAAGAACAGAGATACACACAAAAATTAAAATACTTGAAGCTTTATTTATCTGTACTGTAGGATTGAAGGCCATCCAAAAAAACATGGTACAAATTATTTTTAGACTGAATTCATTCAAAAAAAAAAAAAAAAAAAAAAAAATATACAGTATTGAAATATCAGTATATCGCAATATGCTTCATACATAGCAACACAGCATATCATATCGGCTGAATTGCAATACAACAAGTAAAATGCATATTCCAACATAGAAATACACCTGACCAGTTTAGTGTTTGCTTTAACATACAACTTGTGCTGTACTAGAGCTAGTATTATTTCTTGAAAATCATCCATCCTGAAAACTGAGTTTTTGTTTTGATGTGTCAAAAGGGTGATATTTTACTGTTAAAAGTTACTGGTGAAGTTTATCACATTTTCGGTAATATAAGGTTATTTTACAGTGTTTTGTACAATATGAGAATATATTGTACGAGTATGTTTTGTGGTGAAAATCATATTGAACATATTGTCTCGCCATAGGTGCAAAGTCCAATATAGTTTTCACCACAATACATACTCATACAATATATTCCCATATTGTACAAAACACTGTAAAATGATCTTATTATTCTATACCTCATTCTGAAAGAAATTTATCAAAAGAGTAAAGAAAAATCAAGTAAATAAAACGTAAGCAAAGCAGCAGACAAAGGAAGTTGCAGTGACAGATATTTGGATTTTCTCAACGTCATGGTCATGCGGAACATTTTTTCGGTTTTTTTTTTTTATTATTGAAATTTCTACTGAATTTATTTCCTGTTTATTTTAGTCACCATCTTGAATTTTGAACTGTATGATATAAAAATTATTGGATCAAATAAACTTCTACATATTGTAGTCAGGTGGTAGCATCTTGTGTAGGTGGTTGGCTATAAGCTTACAGGTATAGAATTATAATCTGTATTGGGCCATTCTTAAAAAAAGTGTGTTTGCTGTGATCTGACTCAGTATTTTTCATGTGGGTAGGTAAATTTTTTTTTGCTAAATTTTAATTTAACATAGTCATTTTAAAGAAAAATTGACAAAAAAACATGAAAAAAAATTTACCACTGTAAATGTCTATAAAAATGTTTGGGAAGCTGCAATTTTGAGTGAGTAGGTAGGAGCATGGCATACAATTTTTTTTTTTAAGAACGGCCTTGTATTGTATTGCGAATCTGAATACCTGTATCTTGATCTATATCAAAATTTGGTAACTCACAGCTGAACAGTTTCCGAAAAGCAGAGTTTATCTAAAAACTTCACATATATTTGTAGATGGGGTTGAGAAAATTAAATTTTAACTTTTTGTTTGAAGCCCCCCCCCCCCCCCCCCCCCCCCACAAGTGTTCTACCATTATGTTGCCACAAAATCAAGAAAATTTACAGCACACCTGACTGATAAAAATTACTTGTTAAAACATATGTTTTGTGTCCTTCAGTCTGAATTGGTGCTATTAGAGAATTTAGAATCTGTACACGTTTACTGTTTTACCTTAAAAATACATATGTAAAAGTCTAAATATTGCATACGATAGAATTTGCTGGCTCAAACTTGATGGGACCAGACAATAAAGTTGAAGTCAGGGGTTGTTCGAGCCAAGTTTAACATCATATCCTATTTATATCATACACTTGTCAATATTTTTGTGTATCCTATGTGTACAATTTTATCAGATCCGATAAATAATATTAAAATTGTGCGTCTTGTTTATGAGAGAAATGCATTTCATTAAAAAACAATATTTTTAAATTAATTACAATACAGAAGACCTTGATTTGTTGTTTTATCGTATTTAAACATATTGACAACATAACTATATATTAAGCTACCAGTTTGCATTAAATGTAAATGTCATGACAATCACAAATCAACTCAGCAAAATATACATAAATTGTTGAAAAGCGATGCCAGACTTTATTACATCGTAGGTAAAATGATAGAAATGAAATAGTATTTGGCCAGGACCAAATAAGACATTCGAGCCATCTGTAGTATTCTTGTTATTCGTGATCCAGCCAACTAAGTTATAATGTAGTTGTACTATATACTGTATAAAAGGTATAACCTACTTTTTATCATTGACTTTCTGTTTTTTGATATATGTAAATCCAACAAAGGGCAGATCTTTGCCTGAGAAATCATTTTCGTTCTTTGGATCTTCAAATGTGTGAGGGTGTTTGATTTTCTCAAACTCTTCAAAGTTGGACGTATCATCCAGACTTTGTAGCTGAGGCACAAATGGCGGAGTTTCTGAAAAAGAGATGTTGCATATGTACTTTGTATTTCTGTTACAGTGCAATTAAGGCACAAATGCATGAGTTGCTGGAAAAGAAATGGTGGAGTTAGTGCAATTAAGGCACAAATGCATGAGTTGCTGGAAAAGAAATGGTGGAGTTAGTGCAATTAAGGCACAAATGCATGAGTTGCTGAAAAAGAAATGGTGGAGTTAGTGCAATTAAGGCACAAATGCATGAGTTGCTGGAAAAGAAATGGTGGAGTTAGTGCAATTAAGGCACAAATGCATGAGTTGCTGAAAAAGAAATGGTGGAGTCAGTGTAATTAAGGCACAAATGCATGAGTTGCTGAAAAAGAAATGGTGGAATTAGTGCAATTAAGGCACAAATGCATGAGTTGCTGAAAAAGAAATGGTGGAGTTAGTGTAATTAAGGCACAAATGCATGAGTTGCTGAAAAAGAAATGGTGGAGTTAGTGTAATTAAGGCACAAATGCATGAGTTGTTGAAAAGAAAAGTTGTAGTTTATATTTCTGTGACAGTGTAGTTTATAGAGTTTATAATTCTATAGGACTCACACCCCTATTATCTCTCTTGAGTACTCCAGACCTACAGATGAAGGAGGTAGAATTAAAACTTCAGTTATTTTATTCTTCTTTTTCAGGGCTTTGTATTGCTGTGATTAATTTTTTCCTGGCATGTGTTAGAAATCACAACTGAAAATTTGATGCTGATACCAGATTTCTGGGCGATTCTGTGCCACTTCAGAGTTGTTGGTTCGAACTGCAGCGTGGGCGAATAGTTGACATATTACTACTCTGGAAATTGATATCACATAAGCATAGAATCTAAAAAAGAACAAAACAAGAAATGCCACTGGTAAGTGTCGCATGCCCCCTAAATGGTCGTTGAAAAATAACAATATAATATGGGGGGGAAGTATCCATGAATATAAAGAGTAATGGACTGATGTTTCAGACTAGACAAACAATTTCTGGTGGGGGGGGGGGGGGGGGGGGGGGGTTACATTAAAGCGTGACCTTGAACTTTGTGTAACCTTGACCTTAACATCTGATGTAATGGTCTGGGTATTTCAACAGTTAAATGCTGCTGAAACATCATCATGACTTGCTGATCACTTGTGTCAAGCTATTTTAAAATCCCTAAATGTAAGACAAAGTAACAGATCAATTGTTGATAAATTTAGCCAAGTGTTTTTGAAATCCATCCATGTATGATAAAGTTAAAGGATGGACATGAAATCTCAAACAGATTCAAAGTGTTGTCATACATACTAAAAGTGGGACATTGACCTTTGAGGTATGTGTCTAGGTCTTACTTTTGATGTGTCGTCATGTCATCTTGATAAATTGAGCCAAGTTAAAGGCAAAGTCACAGACAGACACACAATATCAAACAAACTGAAAGTGTGACCTTGATCTTTGAGGAAAGGATCTTGGTCTTACATGCGACACTTAATTATGTCATGTTGATCAACTAAGCCAAGTGTTTTTAAAATTTATTCGTAGATGACAGATCGGACAAGAAATGTCAAAATGACTGAAAGTGTTGTCAAACAAAGTTAAATTGTGACCTTGACATTTGAATTTGGAGTTTGGGTATTAAGTGCAACATGCCGTCATGTTAAGTTGATCATTTATAACAAGAATTTGAAAAAAAATCCATCTATGCATGAAAAGTTACAGGCTGGACACGAAATCTCACACAAACTCAGTGTTGTCAAACAAACTAAAATTGTGACCTTGACCTTTGAGTTACGGATGTGGGTCTTACTCGCGACACGTCATCATGTTATTTTGATCATTTGTATTAAGTATCATTAAAATCCATCTATGCATGACAAAGTTACAGACCGGACAAGAAATCTCACACAGACTCAAAGTGTATTCAAACAAACTAAAATTGTGACCTTGACCTTTGAGGTACAGGTGTGGGTCTTACTCGTGACATGTTGTTATGTTATGTTGATCATTTGTACTAAGTATTAACGGGCCGGAAACGAAATACATCATATGCAAAACGTTGGTCGTTCAATTTCGACATTTCTGTTAGCCATGACATAAGTATTGCTATATTTTGGTTTTAATTGTCTCGAGTCATGTGCAAAAACAGTTTGTTCTATTTCGTTCTGTGTACTGTTGTGATGAGAAATCAGATTGTTCACTTTTGAATTATGAATGACTATATAAATTTTACAAGTTGCTTATTAAGTTGATGATAATGTGGATATATGATTTAATGTAAAGATCAGTTTATGTATATAAAGCATATTTTGTGAAAGACTGGAAGTACATGCTAAAATGATGAGAATGTATGGACATTTATTGTGTGTTCATTGTTTATTTACAGTTTTTACCACTTGTCACAAGTTTGAAATAAAAGTCAGCGATGTTCAGATGTGTGTTGTTGATCAGTTACACTAGCTGTATCCTAGACAGCATATGATGTATTCAGCAAGTTTGATCAGAATCAGATGAAAACTGTAAGAGGAAATCAGGCCATAAGGTACATATGTATATTCGGATCGATGGACGGACAGTTCAAACACAATATGCCCTCCGGGTCTTTGATCCATAGTGCATAAAAATATCTTTTACACTTTTTATTATATATAACCATGAACAAGTGAAGCCGTTGAACCATTTACAAGTGGGAAGGGAAGACTGAGTAGCTCAGTCAGTAGCGAGTCTGACTCTCAATCCAGGAAATCCCCACTAGGCTACAGCGATGTTTGATATATGACATTCTTTCTCATTATAATTCATCCCTAACCTATGTTTCAAGCGGGAAAGTCATCAGTCACTTGCATCATATGGGGATGCGCAAGTACTGGTTAATCTTCCAGGATCCCAGGAAGGAGTAATTAGGTTAACTGATCATTTGTTAGGCCTCGATGGCAGACCAATGACGCTAAACATTCAATCAATAGATATACTTTTAAGAAATATAGTCAGGCAAAAATTTATCAAAACTGCTGTGTGTCACTGAAATAAACATCATATTAAAGTTTTGTACATACCACCCCTCATGTTATTCCAGTCTAGAAACGTAAAGAAGGCGTGGTCAATAATTCCCTGGTAGTCAAGACGTTTCTCCTTCTCCGTCAGGAGATTGTTCATCAAACCCTTCGCATCGGATGAAATAGCAGCGGATGATGGGAATTTCAGACAGGCCTGTATACATAAAATTGTACTTATAATAATATTATACATTGTTCTGATTATTGACAGTTATTAACAGGAAGAAATAGCAAACACTTTAACTACAATATTTACTGTTAACCATAGAACTATTTTAACTTGGGTTCCCACAAGAACCAAAAGAAGGAATTTCCTTTCATACGAAAATATATGCAACAATGTGGAGCACTTGGTCCAATGATAAAGATTGAATCCACGATTGGAGGGTCACAGGTTCGATCCTCTGTGGCTATGTGTGGTGTCCTAGAGCAAGACAGTTTTTCTGCATATACTTAATACTAGTTCTATCAAGGAAGACTTTGGGCATGATTTGTAAGTTGTGAGAGTTTGCACAATTGAATTAAAAAAAATATACAATGGTCTAAAATTATATTTATTATTTAAATACTGTTCACCGTTGATGGAAACAAACCAAGAATCATTATGAGGGTCAAAAATAGTTTTTTATTAAAATTCAATGCAAGTTTACAACAACTTACTATAATATATTTCGACCATTTGGAGCACAGGAACAAAAATCGTTTTAAAGCAATCAAGCATGCTTTTTTATATATTTGTAAATACACGAAGATATGAATGTGAAGGGCAATTCTTAGAATATAGTCAAAATATTACAGGTCAATTAGTTAATTAATACACCATGTAAAGATAAAAATAAGTCCATCTTTTCACATAAGTTTTAAATATTGAACTTGAGTAGTTCGAATGATTTCCCCGGCCCGAAAACCAATGATTTATTCACTCCCTACAGTCAGTCTATATTTAAAGTTTCTAATAATAGAATTAGAAATAATAAAATATTGTTCTATCTCAAAAAGTCATTCACCTTGTACACTGTTTTGAATGTTTGACCCCAGTGACCTCGACTTGTGTCAAAAACCAAGGGAGCGTTTCCCACTATTAAGTTACAAGCAGATGCGTGCAAAGGTCAGGATTATTGTCTAAAGCAATCATTCATTATAATAGATGTCTAATATTATTATGTGTATATAAACTGTACCTTAAAGTTCATGATATTGGAGTATGTAGCCACCATAGATCCTGCCTCGTCAGTGAAGGGTGTTTTACCATACAGCATCTCATACATACAGACACCTAGAGACCACCAATCCACCTCTGTACCGTAGTTGTTCACACGGTCACTGTTCATCGCATTTAACAGCTCCGGTGAGACGTAATCAGGTGTTCCAACCGGCATTTTGGATGACACCTAGAAAACATGCATTTATATACATTACTTTTGGCAACACTTGAATTTGTTTCTACAAATCAAATTGTATACGTTCATTCAACAAAATTTAAGCATGCAATTTTTCATTTAAAATACAAATAAACTGATTGTTGTTGTTATTTAAACTTTCAACATAAATTTGTTTCTGTGGGGTCACCATTGTGTTAGCTGAAGACACCCAATGCTTAGACTTAATCCGTTGAAGATCTGTTTAATCATAGATTACTTAGAGTGTGATTATTTTTAACTGCATGATATAAGAGTGTATTAATCTATAGAAGAAAGGGTCAGTACTAAAAAAGTCTGGAAACTCCCTTCATTATAATACTTTCTTTTTATAGAAATGAAAAAGTTTGTGCTGTTTTATTTTGTATTCATTTTAATATTTAAAAAGCTACAAAAAAGTCTATTTAACGATAGTACAAAACCAAAGACGTACAAAATGTTTTGAAAGAGAAATATCACTGAAGGTGATGAACACCCCCAGATGATGCCTCTGACACAGTTATTGCACTCTTTTCCAGCCCCCTTTGACACAGTGAACCAATTAGAGTAACCAATCAGTTTTGTGAAGTGTCACTGAATTCCAGCCAATGGTTGCCGACAAACAGCAACCAAAAAAATGTAAAAAAAATCAAAGGGCCAAAAACTCATTGAACTCTTATTATTCGGGTGAAACATGTCGACAATATGCACAACAGGCTTGGTACCAATCACTCTTGTGAAGTTTCATTGGATTCCAACCAATGGTTGCTGAGAAATAGTGACCACAAAAAATAGGTTTACAAAATTCAACGAGCCATAACTCGCTGAAAACTTATTTCGCACAACGTGCCTACAATATGCACAACATGACTTGGTACCAGTCACCTTTGTGAAGTTTCATTGGATTCCAGCCAATGGTTGCTGAGAAATAGCGACCACAAAAAATAGGTTTACAAAATTCAACGAGCCATAACTCGCTGAAAACTTATTTCGCGCAACGTGCCTACAATATGCACAACATGGCTTGGTACCAGTCACCTTTGTGAAGTTTCATTGGATTCCAGCCAATGGTTGCTGAGAAATAGCGATCCCAAAAATTGTCCACAGATGGACTGATCAACAGATCAACAAGTATGACTTTTTGTATCTAGGTATAATCATAAAACAGCAATGTAAGTTATAGTAAGAAGCTGTTAGACAATATTACCAATCCATCACTAGAGAGTTGAGCAGCAGACCCAAAATCTGCAAGTTTCACGTGACCTGTACAATCCAGCAGGACGTTCTCTGGCTTTAGGTCCCTGCAATATTAATATTAAATACCATTCATTAACTATGTTTTATATCTTTGGAGAAAATTTGTAAACAAGACAAAACATACAGCTCAAACTATTGTAATCATGGATATTTATAATGCAAGACAAGCATAAAGAACTAAACATCTGTTAAAACATTATCCTGGGCATGTGTTTGGTTTGAAGGTGGTTAAACACCATTTTCAACACATTCTTATACAGTAGTACAGTTGTCACAATTTTGTGAGTATATTCTTAATTTTTACGAAATACACTGAAAGGAAAAAGAAAGTATACATTTTGGTTTTTAAAATTATTTCATTATTGGCTAAGTTTATTCGTGTGATGGAAAATGAACTGATTTGTTCTTATTGTTTTGATTTGAAATGAATTAAATTTTGTTTTTTGATTCAACAATATGATGAAATATAAATATACAAAATTTAGGATACGTAGGCTGCAGGCATCCTTTTATATTAGTAGAGGAAGATCTCAGAATAATTCTTAATATAACCAACCATCTTTCTTTGGTACATAACTGGCAATCTTTCTCACATAAATGTTTTTAAAACTTCAATCTAAGCAATGAAAGGTAAGTGGCCACAGAGGACCTGAGGTATAATTATAGTGATGATAAATACATGTACCATTACAGGGTTCTCCACAGGAGAAATGCAAGCGCTGGGGTAAGAGCGTGTAAACACCTTCAACATATTTATAAGCGCTGTGTAAGGCACTCGTTGAAATATATACCACTAGTTAGTAAAACTTGTATTTATCAGTTAAAGTCATCATGTTTAGTAGGTTTTATTTCAGGTATTCAAATGAAATAAAAAATATGCAAAAGAAAAATAATGATTTAGAGGAAAGTAAGCTTTGCAAAATTTTGTTAAAGTATTCAAGCGCTAGGGGAATACCATTTCTGCCCCTGTACTTAAATGGCCTCAGGAGAAGCCTAACCAATTAATTGACATAAAATCCCTAACCTGTATCTGATTATACAGTGTCAGTTACAGATCAATACCTATGGACATATCCCATCAAATGGAGGTCATGGGTGGCCAAGACTATCTCTGCCAGGTAGAACTTGGCCATTTTCTCCTCAAATATATCATCGTGCCTGGACAGCAAGGAGAGTAAGTCCCCTCCTGCATGAAACTCCATGACTAGGTAGAGAGTGTGTGCATCCTGAAAGGCATACTGCAGCTTAGTGAGCCATGGACTCCTAGCATGGGCCATGATGTCCCGTTCTTCCTTATAGAACGATATCTGAAATAAAGTAGTATTATACATGTACCAGGTGTATAATTCTGTGAAACAGGTGTAAAAAGAGGCAGATATAAAAGCAACAACATGTGTACAGTTATAGTTTGAACTTTTTCTTTCTCAGCATTTTGATTGCCGTACCCTAATTTATAGAAAGTCTCTAAGGGATATTCCATTTAAACATACAACCCACCCATGGAAGGCACTTTGAAATTGGACCCTCCCCCTTTATATTTCTAATTCATTTAATCAGGCCCCCCATTTTGAAAAACCCTCCCACCTTAGAAGTTTATTATTTTGCCGTCCATAGGTAGGATGTATGTTTAAATGGAACAGCCATCAATTGTTTCAATATGTACTTGTGGTCTTTTCTGAGGCATAGGTAAGGCCATTATAAAGTAATTGCCAGATTTTTATCCAAATTTTTCTAAAAAACGGGGAGGGCAAGAGGATTTTATTTTTTTATTTTCATTGTTAAATTTTTTGATGTTTTTAACAAAAAAAACATTTTTATTTATGAAAATAAAAAGTGTAGGGCGGCATGAAAATTAGGTGGCAGGCAGGGATGAAAATATAGCAATTAATTTATTAAGGCTTAACAATTAACACTTAATATATAGTATAAGTATAAATGAAGTAACAACTGAAAAAAGGGTTAACTAATTCAGCTTGTGAAGAAAATTAATATGTGCCAAGGCATTGCAGGCAGCTGTGGTTAATTTCAGTTATTACAGAACAGATTATCACAGCACAAAACGTTGCTACCTTGTTTATCTGCCACAGAAATGTTAAACATTCACATGTTAAAGCAATTGTCCTTTAAAACTGAACCAAAGAACTATTGCCATTGTCTGACTTTCATGTATAACATATTACTGTAACTTTCATCTACATCTACACTGATACCTTGATCAATCAAACTTGATAATTATACTATGAAAGAAACCAGGAAAGAATATAATCAGAGAAATAATACGAATCAGATATATATGTAGAGAGAAAAAAATAATACTAGAGATATAGGTAAAAGGAATTCCCAGCTATTTTTTACCCAATCAAGACAAATCCTTGCTTCTATAGGGGTGCCAGTGTTTTGAGCCCCGCCAGTATTGTAATGTCCCATTGTAGGTGGGCCTGCATCATAGCTGGAACAAAAACCCTGTTTTAAGTGGTGGGAAAAAAGCTCCCTCATGAAGGATAACCAATGAGGGGATCTCAGTAACAGATACTGGTTGTCTGTTCTAAGTAGGGATGGTCTTCGGGAAGAAATTGTACTTGAAATATTCTGTCTACACAAAACCTTTGCTGTAACTTTTAACTCACCTCTGACTGGGCCAATGTCTCTTGTTTCCTCAGTGTTTTCATTGCATACACAGTTTCTGTATGTCGATCACGGACAACCTGAACCTCACCAAAGTGACCACGACCAATAACATCCTTAACTTCAAAATCCGATGGCTTAATACGCAGACGACGTATCTCAGCAACTGTGTGACTGTCTGAAACAAAACACTCATAAAGTTAAAATCAGCCCTCATTAATGTGAATTAAACAGATGTATCAAAATCTTTTAAAGGGAATATATCGGAATTTTTCAAAATTTTAATATTGGCTAAAAATATTTTTTCCCAATATATTAAGCTTATATATACTCACTCAACCCGTATCGGCAAAAGGATATGTATCTAAACATGCCAAAATAATAATATACTGAAAAGGGATTTCCTAACTTGGGCTATGAGCCTGGGTTGGACTAAAACAGATTGCAACATGTTTTGTGACACATTACCCTAGTCATGTGATACTTTTGATTTCAATTTGATCTGTTATATGGGTTTACACGTAGTAAATACTGTTTCATCTTTAAAAGAGTTTACATGACAATTTGAAGTTCGTCAATCAATATTTTAAAGCTGACCATTTTTATAATGAAGATTTCGTTTCAAGTTTACCACTCCAATTTAAATATCGATTTTTTTTACACTTTGATGGATTTGACATACTAAACTATTCGATTTTTATTTATTTATGATAATGAAATGCTTTTTATCCACTTCAAAAATAATTTCAATCCTGAAATCTATTTTCAAATACAACACATTGTATACAGACACAACTATTTCATAGTGATGATGCAGTCCCAGGAAGACTTACATTTCTTGACGAAAGCTGCCACAAGTTTGTTGCTCATCAGTTTATAATGGGAGCACTCCTCGTATAGGGCCAGCAGTGCATCCAGGAGACCTTCTCGTGCCACAAGACATATGTCAATACCGTCATCATCACAGGTTAACGAACTGTGTAACAACTGGTCCAGCAAACTGATGCGCCCCTCTATAGTAGTGTCCTCACTTGATGACATCTTGACGTAAACAATAAATCACAGGACGTCCAAAACCATATCTACAGTAATATAAAACATAAAGGAACGAAACTACTAACAAATTTAACTAGCTCCAGTATTAACAAAGCTTTTAGTAGTACCAATCTTTAAGAAAGGCGACAAACACCAACCAACAAATTACAGACCTGTCTCTCCTACCCCTATCCTTTGCAAGCTACTTGAGAAAATCATACACAGTAATATAATGCAACATTTTGACAATAATAACGTCTTACATGTATGTGATAATCAACACGGATTCTGTAAACGACGTTCAAGTGAGACACAACTGATCTCAATTTATCGCCTCTTCTATAGCTAAAGGCAAACAAGTCAACTTTATTCTGCTTGATTTTGTGAAAGCATTTAATAAGATGCCACATGAAAGAATTAGATTGCAATACAAACTTACTACTGAGTAAGAGACAATACAAACTTACTACTAAGTAAGAGACAATACAAAAAAGTAGATCCAATCTTTCCTCTGCAACAGACATCAACAAGTTACTTGGTGGGGTAATATCACAAACAACCCAGATTATGTCCGGAGTACCTCAGGGAACAGTCCTTGGTCCCCTATTTTTTCTAGTGTTTATAAACGACCTCCCTGACTCTTGACCTCTCTGAGTCATACACAGGACTGTAATTAGAAGCCGGTTTCCCCCTGGTTATTCTTAATTGAACACCCGGCTATTTTCAGCAGAGTTTCTTCTGATTTTTGCAGAGGATTCCATGACACCCCTTCTACTTTTTCCCTTTCACACTTCTACTTCAAAAGTTAATGAAAGCCCTGGATACACACCAGTTACAATCTGCATGGCCACACATTAGAAATGGAAGAAACTAGCAAACACCTGGGAGTGACCATTACAAACAACCTACAATGGGACACGACAGGTACATCCAAAATTAGTGTGACATATTGCACGTCTCTAGGGAGCATTTTAAAGATTTTTATTTGCGTCTCCCGAGCAGTAGATCGAATATCCAAATAAAAAAGCTGTCCATTCACACCTTACTTAATCAGGCTAATCCAAAATGTGGTTTGCAAAGGAAACAAAACCCTTGCCTTCATCAGAAGAATCCTCAGAGATTTGCACACCTCCAGTCAAATCAGCCACCTACACTGCAATGGTAAGACCATCGCTGGAGTATGCATCCACTGTTTGGGACACTTCTAACCAAACAATTATCTAGGCCCTGGAGGCATCCAACGACATGCTGCATGTTAGGTCTTCAACAACTCAACTATTTCAGCAAAACTCCAGGGTGCATCACAAGAATGGTAAAGGACCTCAACTGGGAACCACTAGAAGCCTGGAGGAAAGCAAACAGACTTTCAATGTTGTACAGAATTCAACAAGGCTTATTGGACATCCAAACACTCGATACGTGCATGATGGTGGCAGTCATACCCAAGGACAACACAGATTCTACCAGGAGAGAATACAAGATGGCATATACCCTTTTACCCGAGGACAGTAAGGGACGCGAACCATCTCCCATTCAGAGTAATTTCTGCCATCTCATTAGACAAGTTCTTCCAGTATTGATAAGTTTGATAAGTATCAACCACTATTGTAGCATTGTCGCACCATTGTAAATATATATATATATGTGAGGCAGGGTCCAATGTGTAAAATTTAAAAGCAGAATAAAAACAGTACTCCGTGATTACTTGAGGGCAGCCAAAATCCCAGCCTTGAATGTGTCCAAGGTGGGGGCTGTGACGAGGCTCTGTGGCAGCTGGTTCCATAAGACAATGGTGGTAAGGAAAATGACTCGGGCCTTTAGCACTAGCATCTTGCAGTATGGTACTAAGTACCTCATCAAGTGGCCTCTTGTTGACACTCCCTGTGGATGTAAGTAAGGCACACTAGGGATAGCAACAATGTTGTTGGTACTCTTGTTGAAGACTCTTCCAGCCAAGTGTGTTGAGGCTGCTTTTACAACAGTAATTCCCAGAGACAAATCTGGCAGCTCTGCTTTGCACCCCTTCTACTTTGTTGATATTGACTCAAGGGTTAGGGTCCAAAACAGTTGAAGCATACTGTTGCCTGTTGCCTCCGGAGTACCCCAGGGAACAGTCCTAGGCCCTCTACTATTTTTGTGCCACATCAACGACTTGCCTGATGCCGTCAAGTCACAAGTATGTCTATTCGCAGATGACTGCCTGCTATACAGGATCATACGCACCCACCAGGACCACATCACCCTCCAGCAAGACCTCAAGAACCTTGTGACTTGGGCCGAGCAATGGGGCATGCGGTTCAACGCCAGTAAGTGTTACATCCTCACCATTAAGCAAAAGTCATCTTACTACTACCAACTGAACAACACTATCCTCAAAGAAGTTCCGACTAGCCCCTACCTTGGCATCACCATCTCATCTGATCTCCGATGGGGAACCCACATCCATAACATCTGTAAAAAAGCCAGTTCCACCTAAGGCTTTATTAGGCGGAACCTCCACCACTGCCCAGCCACAACACGGAAATTGGCCTACATCTCGCTCGTCAGATCAACACTGGAATATGGTGCCACCATAGTCGGACATTGACAAGCTAGAGAGGATTCAAAGGAAGGCTGCCCAATTTATCACGCATGACTACAGAACAAGAACCCCTGGATGCGTTACTGACATGCTCAAGGACTTGGACCTGCAAACCTTACAACAGTGCAGAAAGGAGCTACGCCTGACCTTCCTGTTCAAGGTGGTGGGGGGGGGTCGGTAACGGCTATACCATCTCAGCCTTATCTTAAACCAGTGAGAATTAAACACAATGTCAGCAAGGCATTTTAAAGACTTTATCTCAACAAATATCGTTGAAAATAGTGTAACCAACAATAGCTGTTCCAAACTATTAATGCAAAAACAGAAACACTCTTATTTTCCCAGGACTATTATAGACTGAAACCACCTACAGGACGAACAAGTCCTTGCAAAATCTGTGGAGATTTTTAAATCTCGTCTCCACTCGGACTAATAATTTTACATGCGCTCTTCCCTTCCGTTGATCATATGCCAGAAGTGGTTTTTCAAAGTACTCGTACAGATACAGACAGAAACTCAACCTGGGGCCTGATGAAGGTATTGTTGCAAGCCTTTTTAGTGGATATCGGGCATGACCAGAGTTGTGTCTTTCACATGTGATCTGCCTGACCGAACAGTGAACCAAACTCAGAGATTGTACATTCTTTTATTTGTAAATAGCCTTTTTAAAATGCTGTAAGCCATCACCGTGACATGAATGTAATAACTGAGTTATTGACTATATGGAAGATCCCAGTTAATTGTTTGGAAGAAGAAATATCAACAAATTAAACGTCATTACTTTTCGCGATTTACTAAAAACTATTTTAAATGTACAGTACAGGTAAATTGTAATACGAGTAGTTATTGAAAGAAGTATATCGTGTATAACATTTTGATAAGAGTAATAAACAATATTGCTTTACCGGTTAACATCAACGGTTTGTTGTTCTTTTGTGCGGAAGTAACTTTCAAATTGGCCGCTATTTTTATAACCGGTGTTCCGTTCAAACCACACGTAGTGATATACGTAATATACATATACACTACGCCCTGTGTCAGTTCAAGGCTTTGGTCAGTTTAAACACATTTTATTTCAAATATATTGAAACTGGATCCAAGTGTTATCAGGTCTTATGTTATTTGTTGTTTGTCTTGCCGACTGGAAATACAATTAACTTACTTAAATTAGGTATTCCTCAAAGATTGGTCAAGAATACATCAGTTCAAAATATTTTTTAAATGACGCGAAAACACCCTAAAATGTAATATCGGAATGCGCAATGATGACGGGGTATAAATGGGTGGGCAACGCAAATACGGTCTATACATTATAAATTATGTTTATAATATGTACCAGATGCAGTTAAGCGGCTAAATGCATTGTAAATATAAAAAGTGCCATTCAAAACCTAAACTAGTTAGCCAGTTGTATGATGCATTTGCCAGGTAAATTTTAATCGTTGAAAGAATGCCTTGGAGATTCATTAAAAGTGTAAATTTAAAGTCTTTGGACGGGAAACACATTTTTATCCATGTTTTTCTTTAAATCTTTTGTCGATTGTGAAACACGTTCTATCAATTTATGTGGGGCGATTGTTTGGTTTCTATTGTGATTGGCAACAGGGCACGTTTATCAAGCGGGGATTTCCCCCTTCATTTTTTCACATTTCTGTGTGTTTCTTCTTTTCAAGTTTACAGTATTCATTTAAAATTATAACCTATATTATGAATGTTATTACATTTCATTCCGGTATACATAATATATTGATATTGATGATATGGAGAGAACTGTAACTACTGTTGTTATAACTTGTAGTTCAATCCACTTGCGTATGTTATATATAAATATGTATCATCATGTGAAGTTAAATATCTGTAACATAAGTTACAAGAAAATATCGATGGAACCGATGGATGCCCCCCAAATGAGTGTTTGACTCTGTACCATATTCCTTTAGTGCTGATGGCTTCTTGGTTGAAAAATACCAAACTGCAAAACAGGAACAATATGTGGCTCTGCACTTGACAGAGCTCATTCGCAGATCCTTAAACCGGAACAAAATGACAATATGTGCATATCCTAGCTAGTTTTACAAAATTAAAACCAGAGGTTGTAGCGAAATAGCGCCATGAAGACAATATGCACAGCTCCACTTGGTAATCATGCATCCTAGCAAGTTTCATAAAATTCCAACCAGAGGTTGTGGAGAAATAGAGCAGAGAAGAATTTGGTCACAGACAGAATGAAAGGGCCACAACTCCGTGAAAAATCATCGAACTGGAACACAAACATAGTAAATTACATAAAATTCCAACCTGAGGTTGTAGAGAAATAGCACGGACAATAATTTGGTCACAGACTCAATGAAAGGGCCATAACTCCGTGAAAATTATCGAATCGAAACATGAAGACAATATGCGCATCTCCACTTGGTAGTGATGCATTCTAGCAAGATTCATAAAATTCCAACCTGAGGTTGTAGAGAAATAGTGCGCACAAGAATTTGGTTACAGACTCAAGTAAAGGGCCATAACTCCGTGAAAAATCATCGAACCGGAACACCAAGATATTATGCGCATGTCCACTTTGTAGTGATGCATCCTAGCAAGTTTCATAAAATTCCAACATTGGGTTGTAGAGAAATAGCACGGACAAGAATTTGGTCACAGACAGAATCAAAGGGCCATAACTCCGTGAAAAATCATCGAACCGGAACACAAAGATATTATGCACATCTGCACTTGGTAGTGATGCATCCTAGCAAGTTTCATAAAATTCCAACTTGAGGTTATAGAGAAATAGCCCGGACAAGAATTTGGTCACAGACTCAATTAAATGGCCATAATTCCGTGAAAAATCATCGAACCGGAAAAAAGATATTATGCACAACTCCACGTGGTAGTGATGCATCCTAGCAAGTTTCATAAAATTCCAACCAGAGGTTGTAGAGAAATAGCCCGGACAAGAATTTGGTGACGCACGGACGCACGCACGCACGGACACATGGACGAAGCGGCGACTATATGCTTCCCCCCTTTGGAGGAGCATAATAAAATATGTTTAAACTAATTAGACAAATTACGATCGAAGTCATCCTGGGTAGAACCAATACTAAGCACATGCGGATAAAGTGTATTGTTCAAGGATACAGCAAATCGCCGTGACGGAGAATCGAATAATATTTATTTGTCTGTGGTAATATAAACCAGTGGCGTAGCCTCCTATAGGTCATGTAGGCACGTGTCTATACTTTTTTCTGAAGATCGAAAAAATAAAAATGCAATAAATCTAACCCCTTTGCTTCTTCATTTTTTCCTCTATTGAAGTGAACAAACCTTAAAACATGACCTTTATTTGGTTATAAAACAGTCACCTCAATGTTAATATTAAGGATAACCAAGGTCCTAAAAATAAGAAATATATGTAAAATACACCTACGACAATCTAGCTGAATTTTTTTCCCCGGAGGAGCATACCCTCGGACCCCCTACAACTGTGCCTACACATCGTTTTAAGCCAAACTTCGCCCCTGTAAACTACTAATTGATAGCAACATACATTACATTATAATATTGCTATGTTACTATTATAATGCTAGAGTACTAGTACGAGTTTGTCATAACAGATACGTGGAATTAAGCCATTTGTCTTATAATAAAGTCGGTAGAGATATAGCATCAGTAAAGTGTAAACTATGACTCTAAAGCCATTGTCCTGAAATTCCACAAAAATCTATAGCATTGTACTTGTCCTTTTGAAGAGAACAGAGATATGGACTACTGGATAGAAAACTAAAGGTATTAAATCTAGACAATTAAGTCTATTTCTGCGTACTGATAAACAGCGTTAACATTGCTGGTTTCGGATGAACGTTGAACTCGAGGTGCAAATGGAGATAGGATACAATTAAACAACTCGTGTAGCTATACAATGATATTGGTAGATATTTCTACCACTGGACCACGTGCTCCTATACATATACAAATAAATAATAATGTTTGATAGTACAGGGCTATAAGATTTAACGTTAACAGTAAACACTGTTATATAATGGTGTTAGAGAAAGTCATATGCTGTTATTAGTGGTATTGGCATTTAATATAGAGTTACGCCAGACATTTAATAACATAATACTAATTAACCAAATATAGGTTATCTAAATACTGGGTACCATTGTAGCCAAATATTACTTAGGTCAGCTTTACTGCACCAATAACGCTATTAAATTGTGTTGAGGGTTTGCGTGACGGCATATCTTAATTTGTTGGTATTGACAATTACTGATGGTATGGTGCATACTGAGATTATATACGATATTGTCATAGTTTTAAAGTTATACCATTCTAACCATACACAAATAGTGTGAACAGGTACTACAAGTAATATAATTAGATTCAATTGAAGGTTTATACATCTAAGTTGAACCCCACCGATACTACTATGATAAGCAAATTTGTTTGCGCTATAAGCGGTGGCGATGGTCTAATATATTAGTTAAAAACAAATAATAAACAACCATAGTTGCATTCAGTTTAATATTTAAGTTGAATAACGCATTCAGTGTTACAGACATGATGGGCGGATTAAGATAAGTCAACACTAATAATACGTGATTGGCTTATATTATATGGCTGCATAAGTTAATAGATTCTTCACTTTATAAGTAAACATTAATTATGTTAGATAGTTAAAACTAACTTTATCATTTAAAATAAGCAATTATAAGCACCGAATCAATTAAAAAATGGTCAGTTATATTATATGTTTAATTTTATCAACTTGTACCTTAAATAATGAGTATAAATTCGTTAATTGATTATCGATCATTAATCATTCATACACACTTTCAATAATAATCAATTTATTTTTAGATAACCCCCCTTTCCTGTTTGCCAAAATGACTAGTTTAAAGTGCGGAGTAAACTTAAACTGACTTCATTTAGTCACATTCATCAATGACGTATATTTCTTTTTAATGTCTTGAATGATGACCAGCAGCATTCGATATTGATATAACAGCCACACAAGTTAAGTACCGTCTTTCTGTCAAAGGTCCCGGAAATTTATATGGGCCCTTTTCCTAATCGCCCCGCCTTTTAATAATTACAACCAAGATGGCGGCGCCCGCGAAGCAGGTATTGTAGCAGCCCGGAAAACGGGCCTTAGTCTCAATCTTAGCCTCTGCGGTTTTTAACCTGAATTCTTATGCAAATGATAATGAAATATAAATATATATTGTTATTAAATACTTTTTCACAACTATTAAAATGAAACAACTATATAAGTTTAAATACAATAGGTTTTTATGATAAAATATAAAATGAAGGGAGCGGTCTTTATTTTTTCATCTAAAACAGGCGCTCGGACAACACTGATCATATTGATTACACTATATAGCCTCGATACCAATGAACTGTTAGAGGCTGATAGAGGCCATACCCGTTACACTATATAGCCTCAGAACTAATGGATTAATTGAGGCTGATAGAGGCCATACTATGAATACTAGTTAGCCTCAGTACTAATGGACTATTTGAGTCTGATAGAGGCCATGTTATGGATACTACTTAGCCTCAGTTCTAATGAACTGATAGAGGCCATATTATGGATACTACTTAGCCTCAGAACCAATGGACTATTTGAGGCTGATAGAGGCCATACTATGGATACTAGTTAGTCTCGGTACTAATGGACTATTTGAGGCAGATAGAGGCCATGTTATGGATACTACTTAGCCTTAGTTATAATGAACTGATAGAGGCCATATTATGGATACTTCTTAGCCTCAGAACTAATGGATTTTTTGAGGTTGATAGAGGTCATGTTATGGATACTTGTTAGCCTCCATACTAATGGATTATTTGAGGTTGATAGAGGCCATATTATGGATACTATTAGCCTCAGTATTAATGGACTATTTGAGGTTGATAGAGGCCATACTATGGATATTAGTTAGCCTCAGTACTAATGGACTATTTGAAGCTGATAGAGGCCATGTTATGGATACTTCTAAGCCTCAGTTCTAATGAACTGATAGAGGATGATAGAGGCCATATTATGGATACTACTTAGTCTCAGTATTAATGAACTGTTAGAGGCTGATAGAGGCCATATTATGGATACTAGTTAGCCTCAGTACTAATGAACTATTAGAGGCTGATAGAGGCCATATTATGGATACTACTTTGCCTCAGTACTAATGAACTTTTAGAGGCTGATAGAGGCCATATTATGGATACTACTTAGTTTCAATACTAGTTGATTGTAAGAAGCTGATAGAGGCCATATTATGGATACCACTTAGTTTCAGTGCTAATGGACTGTTAGAGGCTGATAGAGGTTATATTATGGATACTACTTAGCCTCAGTACTAATGGACTGTTAGAGGCTGATGGAGGCCATATTATGGATACTACTTAGCCTCAGTACTAATGGACTGTTTGAGGCTGATAGAGACCATATTATGGATACTACTTAGCCTCAATACTAATGGACTGTTAGAGGCTGATAAAGGCCATATTATGGATACTACTTAGCCTCAGAACTAATGGACTATTTGAGGCTGATAGAGGCCAAACTATGGATACTAGTTAGCCTCAGTACTAATGGACCTTTTTAGGCTGATAGAGGCCATGTTATGGATACTACTTAGCCTCAATTCTAATGAACTGATAGAGGCCATATTATGGATACTTCTTAGCCTCAGAACTAATGGACTATTTGAGGCTGATAGAGGCCATACTATGGATACTAGTTAGCCTCAGTACTAATGGATATTAGAGGCTGATAGAGGCCATGTTATGGATACTACTTAGCTTCAGTACAACTGGACTGTTAGGGGCTGATATGTGCCATACTATAGATACTATTTAGCCTCAGTACTAATTAACTGTTAGAGGCGTATAGAGTCCATATTATTGATACTACTTAGCCTCAGTACAACTGGACTGTTAGAGGCTGATAGATGTCATACTATAGATACTATTTAGCCTCAGTACTAATTAACTGTTAGAGGCTGATGAAGGCCATATTATGGATACAACTTAGCCTCAGTATTAATGAACTATTAGAGGCTGATAAAGGCCATATTATGGATACTACTTAGTCTCAATACTAATTGACTGTAAGAGGCTGATAGAGGCCATATTATGGATACTAGTTAGCCTCAGTATTAATGGACTATTTGAGGTTGATAAAGGCCATACTATGGATACTAGTTAGCCTCAGTACTAATGGACTATTTGAGGCTGATATAGGCCATGTTATGGATACTTCTAAGCCTCAGTTCTAATGAACTGATAGAGGATGATAGAGGCTATATTATGGATACTACTTAGTCTCAGTACTAATGAACTGTTAGAGGCTGATAGAGGCCATATTATGGATACTAGTTAGCCTCAGTACTAATGAACTATTAGAGGCTGATAGAGGCCATATTATGGATACTACTTAGCCTCAGTACTAATGAACTTTTATAGGCTGATAGAGGCCATATTATGGATACTACTTAGTTTCAGTACTAGTTGATTGTAAGAGGCTGAAAGAGGCCATATTATGGATACCACTTAGTTTCAGTGCCAATGGACTGTTAGAGGCTGATAGAGGTTATATTATGGATACTACTTAGCCTCAGTACTAATGGACTGTTAGAGGCTGATGGAGGCCATATTATGGATACTACTTAGCCTCAGTACTAATGGACTGTTTTAGGCTGATAGAGACCATATTATGGATACTACTTAGCCTCAATACTAATGGACTGTTAGAGGCTGATAAAGGCCATATTATGGATACTACTTAGCCTCAGAACTAATGGACTATTTGAGGTTGATAGAGGCCATACTATGGATACTAGTTAGCCTCAGTACTAATGGACATTTTAGGCTGATAGAGGCCATGTTATGGATACTACTTAGCCTCAATTCTAATGAACTGATAGAGGCCATATTATGGATACTTCTTAGCCTCAGAACTAATGGACTATTTGAGGCTGATAGAGGCCATACTATGGATACTAGTTAGCCTCAGTACTAATGGATATTAGAGGCTGATAGAGGCCATGTTATGGATACTACTAAGTCTCAGTACTAATGAACTGTTAGAGGCTGATGAAGGCCATATCATGGATACTACTTAGCCTCAGTATTAATGAACTATTAGAGGCTGATAAAGGCCATATTATGGATACTACTTAGCCTCAGTACTAATGAACTATTAGAGGCTGATAGAGGCCATATCATGGATACTACTTAGTGTCAGTGCTAATAAACTGTTAGAGACTGATAGAGGCAATATTATTGATACTACTTAGTCTCAATACTAATGAACTGTTAGAGGCTAATAGAGGCCATATTATGGATACTACTTAGCCTCAGTACTTAATGAACTGATGGAGGCCATATTGTGAATACTTCTTAGCCTCCATACTAATGGCCTGTTTGAGTCTGATAGTGGCCATATTATGCATACTACTTAGCCTCAGTACTAATGGACTGTTTTAGGCTGATAGATGCCATACTATGGATACTACTTAGCCTCAGTACTAATGAACTGATAGAAGCCATGTTATGGATGCTACTTAATCTCAGTACTAATGAATTGATAGATGCCATATTATGGATACTAATTAGCATCAGTACTAATAGACTGTTTGGGGCTGATAGAGGCCAAATTATGGATACTACTTAGCCTCAGTACTAATGAACTGATAGAGGCAATATTATGGATACAACTTAGCCTCAGTACGAATTAACTGTAAGAGGCTGATAGAGTCCATAATATTGAAACTACTTAGTTTCAGTACTAATGAACTGTTAGAGGTTGATAGAGGCCATACTATGGATACTACTTAGCCTCAGTACTTACGAACTGTTAGAGGCTGATAGAGGCTTTATTATGGATACTACTTTGCCTCAGTACAACTGGTCTGTAAGAGACTGATAGATGCAATACTATAAATACTACTTAGCTTCAGTACTAATATACTGTTAGAGGCTGATAGAGGCCATACTATGGATACTACTTAGCCTTAGTACTTACAAACTGTTAGAGGCTGATAGAGGCTTTATTATGGATACTACTTAGCTTCAGTACAACTGGACTGTTAGAGACTGATATGTGCCATACTATAGATACTATTTAGCCTCAATACTAATTAACTGTTAGAGGCTTATAGAGTCCATATTATTGATACTACTTAGCCTCAGTACAACTGGACTGTTAGAGGCTGATATAGGCCATATTATGGATACTACTTAGTCTCAATGCTAATAAACTTTTAGAGGCTGATAGAGGCCATACTATGGAAACTACTTAGCCTCAGTACTAATGAACTGATAGAAGCCATATTATGGATACAACTTAGCTGCTGTATGAATTAACTGTAAGAGGCTGATATAGTCCATACCATTGATACTACTTAGTCTCAGAACTAATGAACTGTTAGAGGTTGATAGAGGCCATACTTTAGATACTACTTAGCCTCGGTACTTACAAACTGTTAGAGGCTGATAGAGGTTTTATTATGGATCTACTTAGCCACAGTACTACTGGACTGTTAGAGGCTGATAGAGGCCATACTATGGATACTACTTAGCCTCAGTACTAACAAACTGTTAGAGGCTTTATTATGGATACTACTTAGCCTCAGTACAACTGGACTGTTAGAGGCTGATCGATGCCATACTATGGATACTACTTAGTCTCAGAACTAATAAACTGTTTGAGGCTGATAGAGGCTATACTATGGATACTACTTAGCCTCAGTACTAATGGACTGTTAGAGGCTGATAGAGGTTATATTATGGATACTACTTAGCCTCAGTACTAATGGACTGTTAGAGGCTGATAGAGGCCATATTATGGATACTTCTTAGCCTCAGTACTAATGGACTGTTTGAGGCTGAAAGAGGCCATATTATGGATACTAATTAACCTCAGTACTAATGGACTGTTAGAGGCTTATAAAGGCCATATTATGGATAGTAGTTAGCCTCAGTATTAAGGAATTGTTAGAGGCTTATAGAGTCCATACTATGGATACTAATTAGTCTCAGAATTAATAAACTGTTTGAGGCTATACTTTGGATACTACTTAGCCTCAGTACTAATGTACTGTTAGAGGCTAATAGAGGCCATATTATGGATACTACTTAGTCTCAGTACTAATGAACTGTCAGAAGCTGGTAGTGGCCATATTATGGATACTATTTAGCCTCAGTACTAATGAACTGTAAGAGGCTATACTATGGATACTACTTAGCCTCAGTACCACAACTTTTAGAGTCTGATAGAGGTCATTTTATGGATACTACTTAGCCTCAGTCCTAATGAACTGTTAGAGGCTGATAGAGGCCATATTATGGATACTACTAAGCCTCAGAACTAATGAATTGTTAGAGGCTATACTATTGATACTGCTTAGCCTCAGTACTAACAAACTGTTAGAGGTTGATAGAGGCCATACTATGGACACTTCTTAGCTTTAATACTAACAAACTCTTATAGGCTGATAGAGGCCATAGTATGGATACTAGTTAGCCTCAGTACTAATTAACTGTTAGGGGCTGATAGAGTCCATATTACGGACACTACTAAGCCTCAGTACTTATGGACTGTTAGAGGCTGATATAGGCCATAGTATGGATACTACTTAGTCTCTGTACTAATGAACTGATAGAGGCTGATAGAGGCCATATTATGAATACTTCTTAGCCTCAGTAGTAATGAACTGTTATAGGCTGGTAGATGCCTTACTGTGGATACTTCTTAGCCTTAGTACCAATGAACTGTTATAGATTGGTCCATAATATTTGTAATAGTTAGCCTCAGCAATTTTGGTAGGAAACTTAAAATAATGCTTATACCCAATGGTAATGAATTAGATTGTATGGATATTTTACAAATATTCCACTTGCTGTAAATGTTTTGCATGTTATATTGGTCATGTTAATTTGATTTGATTGTCATAATGTCTTATATTTTGAGTAGTATTGCCATGAAGTAGTGATTATCAGTATTAGTTATCTTTCAGTATATTGTACACATATATCTATTACTTCTTTTTCAGGTCTGTTAGTATTCAAATTCCTTTATTGTGAAGTGATTGCGGTATAATTAAGCAATGGCAAGTAAGTAATGGTCATAAAATATCAAATCTATTTTGTGATTTTTAAAATTCATTGAATTACTGTACTTTACCATAATTATTATTTAAGAAAAGTCTTCTTTTTTTAAAAAATGTATTGGTATTGAAAAAATAAATTAACCTAAATAGTCTATAAAGCAACTGTATTTTTGGATAAATTTGTACATTAAATTTTTTCAGCCACCCATTTGTGTGACCCATTTAGTCTCCCCGTCCTAGTGGTGAGAGGGTCGGGGAGGACCATGCCCCTACATTCCTTACAGTTATCAAAATAATTGAATATAGCTTTTAATGACATTAAATGGTAAAACAACCTGTTTTAGAGCAACTGTTTCAAAATTGTCTCGTACACCATATCCTAATTGTATCTTTTCTTATCTTGTCAACAGTTAGTTTATGTTGGTCATTTTAAAAATAGAGTCTATGAATCCATCTTATGATGATAATGTGACCATATCAAATTACATAAAATACAGTATTCGGAATCTGATGAGCAAACTATGCATACAAATTGCAATATTTTTTTTATTTATTGCAGTATTTCAAGAAAACCGTCAACAACCAAAAAAATCTGTACTGAAGAAAAAACAGATTCTAGTTGGTCAACCCAAACATTTGTTGAAAATCAATCTTCAATGACTGTCACTTCAAGCCAATCTGAAGATGTTGATTTCTACAAACTTTGTCTATGTCAGCATAAAACAGTTGTTCCTGTAGATGACAATTTTCTTGCATTTATGGTTCAAGATTTTGATGTTAGTAGTGGTTTATTGAAGGTATGAAGCAATTCTTTTAATTTTTCATCATGTTTATATATTTATTAAAAATAAGTAATAGGTTAACACTTCAAAAATGTATTAGTTCTTTTAATTTTTAAGAGCTCTGTATCAACTTCTTTATTGATTGAGTACTAATGCACTGTTGATGCAACTTATCAGTTTCAGTTCGCTTGTATGTAAGGCAACGGGTAGGCAGGATCACTGTTTGCACGTACATGATAATCTTCTTTGCATATTATTCAATACCTTAATATGCATCGTGATAGTGTTGATAATCAAATAAGAAATTCAATGAATTTTGTTATTTTCACCATGTCACAGTTAAATATTGTTAACATAATCAAGCTATGAGGTTGTTAATTACTGAATCAACAATTGATTAACTATAGTACATATGAAAAGAGTCCTGGTAATAGAATAAGTGATACTTTTTTATTTCTGCTGAGTATATTATTCTTTGCTTACTTCTGTTGTTATTTTTTCAACAAAGGCATAAACATACTCATTAAATGTTTAAATTTGAAATTAATTATTTTGGTTCACTTTTTAACTCGTCCAAGTCCAAGGAGAGCTATTGTCATGACCCCGGTGTTGTCGTTGTCTGTAGACACCCAGGTTAAATTTTTGCATACAAGTTTCAGATATCTATGCAACCACTCATTGGATGTGAATGAACCATCACATGTGTGTTCACCATCATCAATGGAACACACACAGACAAGAACCATAACTCTGAGTTGCATTTTGCCACACTTATGGCCCTTTTTGGACTTAAGACACCCAGAGGCGAGCTTTGTTGTCTTCTGACAGCTCTTGTTCATATGTTAGGTACCGGTATAATACATAACTTTCTTTTTTATAAATCTAGATAAAAGGTTTAACTGCAGAATGGAAGTCTTAGAAATGTACAGCCGAAAAATTGTTATTTACAAATACTTACATGAATAGTATAACTTCTGAAAGTGTTTGTGTTAAGCATGTAATGGTCATCTTAACCTTGTTTATTGTAATTTTTATTTCAGGGATTTGCTATGGGTTCCAGTTAATGGAAGATGTTGAGTCGCCAAATGTCCCTTTCTCAATACTCGGGACAAGATTCCATACCGGTAATGCTATTTGGTTTTAGATACATATGATAAGTTTGTTGGCTAACAGATTCATACAAAAAAAAACTTAACTATCTTCTTCAAAATTTGCACTTTTTTATTTTCTGTATAAGCAAGTTACATTATCTAAAAGCTTCTTGCACTGGGCAACAATGAACTTTATGCCTTAGATTGAACCTAAGAAGTATGCAGCCTTTATTCCTAGATAGTTGTAAATTTGAGCATACTATAAGAAGATTAATGAACTTAATAAGTGTGTTTAATCTGATCCCTTTTCATTTTGTAGTTTGTATAAACAATGTTCTAAGCATCATAAAATAAAATATATTCAACCAAGAAATTTAATGTAAAAGTATAAGGGTTACTGTAAACTGTTGTGTAGCTTATTCTTTATTTTTGACATTGTAACCATTATATTTTATGCATAAGAGAACTATTATTGACAATTTTTTGCCTTCAATAAGAACCTCATTTGTTAAAAGCATTTCATGAAAATTAATGTAAAACCACCTACTCAGATGATTTTTTTAAATTTTTATATGATTAAAAGGTAATCAAATTTAAAATTTAATCATTTTCAGCACCAAAACTTGTTGTGTATGACAATGCTTGCAATCTGCACAATTTTGCGTTGAATAGAGATCTGGTCTTTTTTAGAGACACATGGATTGTTGTGGACATATTCCATTGGTGCAACCATGGCGGTAAGTGCGAAGTATACATAATTTGTGTTTAGTTAAGAATCCATTTGTCCTTCTCTCTTTACTTTTTAAGTATTAATCTTTCTTTTTTCATCTTGAACTGGTAGTGATTTTTATAAAAACTATATCATCACTGGTTACACACTTCTTTTCTAAGGCATAAGTTTTTGCAATATAGATTATTTTTATTGTCAGCATTTAGCAATTAAACAATTAAACACATAGCAATGTGAAGTATCTTCTTAATACCTTGAATACTATTTATGATGATATGGCTGTACTAGTGTAAGTGGAAGTATCAGCTGTAATGTTTGTATATAATGTTTTATTACCACTAATATAATAATGATTATAGTCACATGAGCTCATTTTCTTTTGTGATAAAGTTAACTTTATAAGATTGATATTCTATAATTGAAATGTTACTGATTATTTCCGTTTGTGAGTAATAACATCAAATCAGTTGAATAACAAATTTAGTATGAATTTTAGGAAGTCGTGAACAGTTTTTCATTCTAGAAATGGGGACAATATTTCAAAAAAAAAATTTCAGATTAGGGTAAATATTTGGCTTATTCTTTAAAGTTAAAGATGTGTTAAATGTTTTTAATGTCATTTCTTTTTCAGACTGTCATTTGGGGTATAACCTAAATATGTATATGCAATACAAGGACCTAAATACGCAGGTTGCAGAACAGAGAAACTCAACTCTTAAAAAGTGCAAGTCAATGCTGTCGTACATGAATGTAGATAACTTCACAAACCATTTAAAATTATTTTTGTGGTTTCGGAGCACGGTTTCCTTGTCGTTTCTCAAGCCAGATCTGCCAATTAAATACATGTCCATGTTTAAGCGGCTGTCTTCTGTATATTCCAAGTTACGGTAAATAAGTTGTATATAACAATATACGTTGGTCTCTTGCTCTGGATTTAACATCTTCGATGAATTATATTCCAATACTCAGAACAGAACATTTGACTTGCAGAATATTTTGACCATATCACATAGTCATGGATCATCCGCTTTGTGCTAGATCATTCATGCATAATATCGCGTGACATAGGATGATCATGTGATACAAGGAGAGGCGTCACTCAACCAGGATGAGGGACTGGAGTTACCTTCAGTATATAATGCTCTCCTTTTATCATGTGATTGTCCTATGTCACGTAATTCTATGCATGGATGACTCAATACAAAGCTGATAAAGACTGAAATGGTCAAAATATTCTGCAAGTGGAATGTTTTGTTCTGAGTAATAGAATATAATTCATTTAAGGAGTTGTCTTTTATATGATGGCAAATATAGGCATATTAAACAAAATGGATGTTAAGAATTAAGAGTGGTCAGTTAGACGGGTGACGATCATTACAATCAATGTAAAATTCATGAACATCTATCGAAAAGCACAAAATCAGATCCGTTATACGCTAATGAGCAGCTCAATCACAACATTCAACTACAGGAAATTTCGTCTTCTGATCAAAATCCGCAAGTGGATATGCCAGAATACAATATACAGCACTCTTATTTCCACTAGTTATAGCTGCATTGCATAATTAATTTGGATGCTGTTATATAACATTGCTACACTGTATATTGCTTGATAAATGTAAACATAAATTAACTATTAGTCAAATATCACATGGTTGTTTCTTTAATTTTATATATGGTTTTATGTTTTGTTTAACATTTTGTCAAATGAGCTATATAACAACATGTATATTACTTAATAAAAAGGAGTCTTTAAAATCAAACAAGTTATCATTGATTGGTGTTATTTATTCTCTCTACCACTAACATGTTTTGTGTCCACTTGCCATGCACTGGAAATCGACCAGTACCTAAGTTATTATGTTGGATCAATAGAATAACTATATAACACGGAGTTCGAGTTATAACCAGTCTCAGTAACGATACACAGAGGACGGCATTGTCCACAATATGGGTATAACTTCGCCTTATTACGGAGTCTCTATGGAATATCTATATAACACAAAATATGAGTTAAAACCTGTCACAGAGGCTGACATGGTCCACAATATGGGTATAACTTAGCCTCATTGCGGATTCTCTATGGAATATCTGTATAACACAATATGAGTTATAACCAGTCTCAGTAACGATACACAGTTAGAGGCTAACATGTTCCACAATATGGGTCCAACTTAGCCTCAATACGGAGGTTCTATGGAATATCTGTATAACACAAAGTTCGAGTTATAACCAGTCTCAGTAACGATACACTGTTAGAGGCTGACACGGTCCACAATATGGGTCCAACTTAGCCTCAATACGGAAGTTCTACGGAATATCTATATAACACAGAGTCGGAGTTATAACCAGTATCAGTAACGATACACAGTTAGAGGCTGACATGGTCCACAATATGGGTCCAACTTAGCCTCATTACGGAAGCTCTATGGAATATCTGTATAACACAGAGTATGACTTTTAACCAGTCTCAGTAACGATACACTGTTGGAGGCTAACATGGTCCACAATATGGGTCCAGCTTAGCCTCAATACGGAGGCTCTATGGAATATATCTGTATAACACAGAGTTCAAGTTATAACCAGTCTCAGTAACGATACACTGTTAGAGGCTAAAATGGTCCACAATATGGGTCCAACTTAGCCTCAATACGGAAGTTCTATGGAATATCTGTATAACACAGAGATCGAGTTATAACCAGTCTCAGTAACGATACAAAGTTAGAGGCTAACATGGTCTACAATATGGATCCAACTTAGCCTCATTACGGAGGCTCTATGGAATATCTGTATAACACAGAGTTCGAGTTATAACCAATATCAGTAACGATACATAGCTAGAGGCTGACATGGTCCACAATATGGGTCCAACTTAGCCTCATTACGCAGGCTCTATGGCATATCTGTATAACACAGATTATGACTTTTAACCAGTCTCAGTAACGATACACTGTTGGAGGCTAACATGGTCCACAATATGGGTCCAACTTAGCCTCAATACGGAGGCTCTATGGAATATCTGTATAACACAGAGTTCGAGTTATAGCCAGTCTCAGTAACGATACACTGTTTGAGGCTGACATGGTCCACAATATGGGTCCAACTTACTGCCTAATTTCGCAGGCTCTATGGAATATCTGTATAACACAGAGTTTGAGTTATAACCAATCTCAGTAACGATACACAGTTAGAGGCTAACATGGTCCACAATATGGGTCCAACTTAGCCTCAATACGGAGGCTCTATGGAATATCTGTATAATTCAGAGTTGGAGTTATAACCAGTCTCAGTAACGATACACTGTTAGAGGCTGACACGGTCCACAATATGGGTCCAACTTAGCCTCAATACGGAAGTTCTACGGAATATCTATATAACACAGAGTCGGAGTTATAACCAGTATCAGTAACGATACACAGTTAGAGGCTGACATGGTCCACAATATGGGTCCAACTTAGCCTCATTACGGAAGCTCTATGGAATATCTGTATAACACAGAGTATGACTTTTAACCAGTCTCAGTAACGATACACTGTTGGAGGCTAACATGGTCCACAATATGGGTCCAACTTAGCCTCAATACGGAGGCTCTATGGAATATATCTGTATAACACAGAGTTCAAGTTATAACCAGTCTCAGTAACGATACACTGTTAGAGGCTAAAATGGTCCACAATATGGGTCCAACTTAGCCTCAATACGGAAGTTCTATGGAATATCTGTATAACACAGAGATCGAGTTATTACCAGTCTCAGTAACGATACAAAGTTAGAGGCTAACATGGTCCACAATATGGATCCAACTTAGCCTCATTACGCAGGCTCTATGGAATATCTGTATAACACAGAGTTCGAGTTATAACCAATATCAGTAACGATACACAGCTAGAGGCTGACATGGTCCACAATATGGGTCCAACTTAGCCTCATTACGCAGGCTCTATGGAATATCTGTATAACACAGAGTTCGAGTTATAACCAATATCAGTAACGATACATAGCTAGAGGCTGACATGGTCCACAATATGGGTCCAACTTAGCCTCATTACGCAGGCTCTATGGAATATCTGTATAACACAGAGTTCGAGTTATAACCAATATCAGTAACGATACATAGCTAGAGGCTGACATGGTCCACAATATGGATCCAACTTAGCCTCATTACGCAGGCTCTATGGAATATCTGTATAACACAGAGTTCGAGTTATAACCAATATCAGTAACGATACATAGCTAGAGGCTGACATGGTCCACAATATGGGTCCAACTTAGCCTCATTACGCAGGCTCTATGGCATATCTGTATAACACAGAGTTCGAGTTATAACCAATATCAGTAACGATACATAGCTAGAGGCTGACATGGTCCACAATATGGGTCCAACTTAGCCTCATTACGCAGGCTCTATGGAATATCTGTATAACACAGAGTTCGAGTTATAACCAATATCAGTAACGATACATAGCTAGAGGTTGACATGGTCCACAATATGGGTCCAACTTAGCCTCATTACGCAGGCTCTATGGAATATCTGTATAACACAGAGTTCGAGTTATAACCAATATCAGTAACGATACATAGCTAGAGGCTGACATGGTCCACAATATGGGTCCAACTTAGCCTCATTACGCAGGCTCTATGGCATATCTGTATAACACAGAGTTCGAGTTATAACCAATATCAGTAACGATACATAGCTAGAGGCTGACATGGTCCACAATATGGATCCAACTTAGCCTCATTACGCAGGCTCTATGGAATATCTGTATAACACAGAGTTCGAGTTATAACCAATATCAGTAACGATACATAGCTAGAGGCTGACATGGTCCACAATATGGGTCCAACTTAGCCTCATTACGCAGGCTCTATGGAATATCTGTATAACACAGAGTTCGAGTTATAGCCAATATCAGTAACGATACATAGCTAGAGGCTGACATGGTCCACAATATGGGTCCAACTTAGCCTCATTACGCAGGCTCTATGGAATATCTGTATAACACAGAGTTCGAGTTATAACCAATATCAGTAACGATACATAGCTAGAGGCTGACATGGTCCACAATATGGATCCAACTTAGCCTCATTACGCAGGCTCTATGGCATATCTGTATAACACAGAGTTCGAGTTATAACCAATATCAGTAACGATACATAGCTAGAGGCTGACATGGTCCACAATATGGATCCAACTTAGCCTCATTACGCAGGCTCTATGGAATATCTGTATAACACAGAGTTCGAGTTATAACCAATATCAGTAACGATACATAGCTAGAGGCTGACATGGTCCACAATATGGGTCCAACTTAGCCTCATTACGCAGGCTCTATGGAATATCTGTATAACACAGAGTTCGAGTTATAACCAATATCAGTAACGATACATAGCTAGAGGCTGACATGGTCCACAATATGGATCCAACTTAGCCTCATTACGCAGGCTCTATGGAATATCTGTATAACACAGAGTTCGAGTTATAACCAATATCAGTAACGATACACAGCTAGAGGCTGACATGGTCCACAATATGGGTCCAACTTAGCCTCAATACGGAGGCTCTATGGAATATCTGTATAATTCAGAGTTGGAGTTATAACCAGTCTCAGTAACGATACACTGTTAGAGGCTGACACGGTCCACAATATGGGTCCAACTTAGCCTCAATACGGAAGTTCTACGGAATATCTATATAACACAGAGTCGGAGTTATAACCAGTATCAGTAACGATACACAGTTAGAGGCTGACATGGTCCACAATATGGGTCCAACTTAGCCTCATTAGGGAAGCTCTATGGAATATCTGTATAACACAGAGTATGACTTTTAACCAGTCTCAGTAACGATACACTGTTGGAGGCTAACATGGTCCACAATATGGGTCCAACTTAGCCTCAATACGGAGGCTCTATGGAATATATCTGTATAACACAGAGTTCAAGTTATAACCAGTCTCAGTAACGATACACTGTTAGAGGCTAAAATGGTCCACAATATGGGTCCAACTTAGCCTCAATACGGAAGTTCTATGGAATATCTGTATAACACAGAGATCGAGTTATAACCAGTCTCAGTAACGATACAAAGTTAGAGGCTAACATGGTCCACAATATGGATCCAACTTAGCCTCATTACGCAGGCTCTATGGAATATCTGTATAACACAGAGTTCGAGTTATAACCAATATCAGTAACGATACACAGCTAGAGGCTGACATGGTCCACAATATGGGTCCAACTTAGCCTCATTACGCAGGCTCTATGGAATATCTGTATAACACAGAGTTCGAGTTATAACCAATATCAGTAACGATACACAGCTAGAGGCTGACATGGTCCACAATATGGGTCCAACTTAGCCTCATTACGCAGGCTCTATGGAATATCTGTATAACACAGAGTTCGAGTTATAACCAATATCAGTAACGATACATAGCTAGAGGCTGACATGGTCCACAATATGGGTCCAACTTAGCCTCATTACGCAGGCTCTATGGCATATCTGTATAACACAGAGTTCGAGTTATAACCAATATCAGTAACGATACATAGCTAGAGGCTGACATGGTCCACAATATGGGTCCAACTTAGCCTCATTACGCAGGCTCTATGGAATATCTATATAACACAGAGTTCGAGTTATAACCAATATCAGTAACGATACATAGCTAGAGGCTGACATGGTCCACAATATGGATCCAACTTAGCCTCATTACGCAGGCTCTATGGAATATCTGTATAACACAGAGTTCGAGTTATAACCAATATCAGTAACGATACATAGCTAGAGGCTGACATGGTCCACAATATGGGTCCAACTTAGCCTCATTACGCAGGCTCTATGGAATATCTGTATAACACAGAGTTCGAGTTATAACCAATATCAGTAACGATACATAGCTAGAGGCTGACATGGTCCACAATATGGATCCAACTTAGCCTCATTACGCAGGCTCTATGGAATATCTGTATAACACAGAGTTCGAGTTATAACCAATATCAGTAACGATACATAGCTAGAGGCTGACATGGTCCACAATATGGGTCCAACTTAGCCTCATTACGCAGGCTCTATGGAATATCTGTATAACACAGAGTTCGAGTTATAACCAATATCAGTAACGATACATAGCTAGAGGCTGACATGGTCCACAATATGGATCCAACTTAGCCTCATTACGCAGGCTCTATGGAATATCTGTATAACACAGAGTTCGAGTTATAACCAATATCAGTAACGATACATAGCTAGAGGCTGACATGGTCCACAATATGGGTCCAACTTAGCCTCATTACGCAGGCTCTATGGAATATCTGTATAACACAGAGTTCGAGTTATAACCAATATCAGTAACGATACATAGCTAGAGGCTGACATGGTCCACAATATGGGTCCAACTTAGCCTCATTACGCAGGCTCTATGGAATATCTGTATAACACAGAGTTCGAGTTATAACCAATATCAGTAACGATACATAGCTAGAGGCTGACATGGTCCACAATATGGATCCAACTTAGCCTCATTACGCAGGCTCTATGGAATATCTGTATAACACAGAGTTCGAGTTATAACCAATATCAGTAACGATACATAGCTAGAGGCTGACATGGTCCACAATATGGGTCCAACTTAGCCTCATTACGCAGGCTCTATGGCATATCTGTATAACACAGAGTTCGAGTTATAACCAATATCAGTAACGATACATAGCTAGAGGCTGACATGGTCCACAATATGGGTCCAACTTAGCCTCATTACGCAGGCTCTATGGAATATCTGTATAACACAGAGTTCGAGTTATAACCAATATCAGTAACGATACATAGCTAGAGGCTGACATGGTCCACAATATGGATCCAACTTAGCCTCATTACGCAGGCTCTATGGCATATCTGTATAACACAGAGTTCGAGTTATAACCAATATCAGTAACGATACATAGCTAGAGGCTGACATGGTCCACAATATGGGTCCAACTTAGCCTCATTACGCAGGCTCTATGGAATATCTGTATAACACAGAGTTCGAGTTATAACCAATATCAGTAACGATACATAGCTAGAGGCTGACATGGTCCACAATATGGATCCAACTTAGCCTCATTACGCAGGCTCTATGGAATATCTGTATAACACAGAGTTCGAGTTATAACCAATATCAGTAACGATACATAGCTAGAGGCTGACATGGTCCACAATATGGATCCAACTTAGCCTCATTACGCAGGCTCTATGGAATATCTGTATAACACAGAGTTCGAGTTATAACCAGTATCAGTAACGATACATAGATAGAGGCTGACATGGTCCACAATATGGGTCCAACTTAGCCTCATTACGGAAGCTCTATGGCATATCTGTATAACACAGAGTTCGAGTTATAACCAGTCTCAGTAACGATACATAGCTAGAGGCTGACATGGTCCACAATATGGATCCAACTTAGCCTCATTACGGAGGCTCTATGGCATATCTGTATAACACAGAGTTCGAGTTATAACCAGTATCAGTAACGATACATAGCTAGAGGCTGACATGGTCCACAATATGGATCCAACTTAGCCTCATTACGCAGGCTCTATGGAATATCTGTATAACACAGAGTTCGAGTTATAACCAGTATCAGTAACGATACATAGCTAGAGGCTGACATGGTCCACAATATGGGTCCAACTTAGCCTCATTACGGAAGCTCTATGGCATATCTGTATAACACAGAGTTCGAGTTATAACCAGTCTCAGTAACGATACATAGCTAGAGGCTGACATGGTCCACAATATGGGTCCAACTTAGCCTCAATACGGAGGCTCTATGGAATATCTGTATAACACAGAGATCGAGTTATAACCAGTATCAGTAACGATACATAGCTAGAGGCTGACATGGTCCACAATATGGGTCCAACTTAGCCTCATTACGGAAGCTCTATGGCATATCTGTATAACACAGATTATAACTTTTAACCAGTCTCAGTAACGATACACTGTTGGAGGCTAACATGGTCCACAATATGGGTCCAACTTAGCCTCAATACGGAGGCTCTATGGAATATCTGTATAACACAGAGTCGGAGTTATAACCAGTATCAGTAACGATACACTGTTGGAGGCTAATATGGTCCACGATATGGGTCCAACTTAGCCTCATTACGAAGGCTCTATGGAATATCTGTATAACACAGAGTCGGAGTTATAACCAGTATCAGTAACGATACACTGTTGGAGGCTAACATGGTCCACGATATGGGTCCAACTTAGCCTCATTACGGAGGCTCTATGGAATATCTGTATAACACAGAGTCGGAGTTATAACCAGTATCAGTAACGATACACAGTTAGAGGCTAACATGGTCCACGATATGGGTCCAACTTAGCCTCATTACGGAGGCTCTATGGAATATCTGTATAACACAGAGTCGGAGTTATAACCAGTCTCAGTAACGATACACTGTTGGAGGCTAACATGGTCCACAATATGGGTCCAACTTAGCCTCATTACGGAGGCTCTATGGAATATCTGTATAACACAGAGTCGGAGTTATAACCAGTCTCAGTAACGATACACTGTTGGAGGCCAACATGGTCCACAATATGGGTCCAATTAGCCTCATTACGGAGGCTCTATGGAATATCTGTATAACACAGAGTCGGAGTTATAACCAGTCTCAGTAACGATACACTGTTGGAGGCTAACATGGTCCACAATATGGGTCCAACTTAGCCTCAATACGGAGGCTCTATGGAATATCTGTATAACACAGAGTTCGAGTTATAACCAATATCAGTAACGATACATAGCTAGAGGCTGACATGGTCCACAATATGGGTCCAACTTAGCCTCATTACGCAGGCTCTATGGCATATCTGTATAACACAGAGTTCGAGTTATAGCCAGTCTCAGTAACGATACACAGTTAGAGGCTAATATGGTCCACAATATGGGTCCAACTTAGCCTCAATACGGAGGCTCTATGGAAAATATGTATAATACAATTCTGAGTTATAACAAGTCTCAGTAACGATACACAGTTAGAGCTGACATGGTCCACAATATACGTACAACTTATCCTCATTACGGAGGCTCTATTGAATATCTGTATATAACACAGAGTATGATTTTAACCAGTCTCAGTAACGATACACAGTTAGAGGTTAACATGGTCCACAATATGGCCTAACCTAGCCTCATTACGGAAGCTCTATGGAAAATATGTATAATACAATTCTGAGTTATAACAAGTCTCAGTAACGATACACAGTTAGAGCTGACATGGTCCACAATATACGTACAACTTATCCTCATTACGGAGGCTCTATTGAATATCTGTATATAACACAGAGTATGATTTTAACCAGTCTCAGTAACGATACACAATGTGACCCACAATATGGAACTGATCAACCTTTATGGCCTTTAACTAATGATGCTGAAGTTAGTCATACTACGGAACTATGAAGCCTTGATGTATGTTTTATATCTATTGGGGCTGATGTGAGCCACAATATGGAACTGATCATCATATCTGATGTGTGGATAATGGTCATTAAAAAATATACTGTATAAGGTTGTTTCTTGGCTATTTTCACATGTAGATCAGTTTTGTGTATGATCAGCGGTGGTGCTTAAGTGTTATTTTAACACATTGTCAAATGAATAATTTCATCTTGCATGGATGGATAACTTAATAGTTTTATTACAGTTTAATTATTTCAAATAAGTTGGAAATGATAACGAAACAGCTAGAACACCCAGTAGGTAAAGGCAGACTTGGGTTTTATTAACTTTGTTCATAATGTATAGGATGTATAAGAATAAACAACACAGTTATAAATTACTTACATAAATATTGCTTGTATTGCTGTATAAACATTGAATATTGAAAGCAATTTACATGATAAACATAATATCACGACCATCCTTATTTGCCGTAGCTTTTATGGTATATTATAATTATTTTCACTTCACAAACAATCAAATAGTAATCATAAAAGTAATAATTAAATAATCAAGTATTTCAATCATTAGTACGAGTATAACTAGTATTTTAATAATACATTTTACAACTTATACATAATATAAAATGATACTGTATTCCATTGCCACACACTTTGATTATTTATACTGTAAGTGATTTCCTATTGGTCCAAAGAAATTTCATATAAGCTGTAGGGAGCATGAATATTTCATTTATTTAATTTTAAGTCATGAATGAAACATAAGTAGGTGTTATATTTGATGTTGAAATTCATTTAAGCTTACACAAAAATAATTTAAACAAATCGCTGCTGCTCTCAGTGAACACAACTATTACAGTATACATATTACGCCAATCCTACAAACAACTGTCACCCTCAGTGAACACAACTATTATGTTATAAATATTATGTCAAATTTACATACCACTGTCACCCTCAGTGAACACAACTGTTATGGTATACATATTATGTCAAACTTACATACCACTGTCACCCTCAGTGAACACAACTATTACAGTATACATATTATGCCAATCCTACATACCACTGTCACCCTCAGTGAACACAACTGTAATGGTATACATATTATGTCAAACTTACATACCACTGTCACCCTCAGTGAACATAACTATTACAGTATACATATTATGCCAAACCTACATACCACTGTCACCCTCAGTGAACACAACGATTGTAGTATACATATTATGCCAAACTTACATACCACTGTCACCCACAGTGAACACAACTGTTATGGTATACATATTATGTCAAACCTACATACCACTGTCACCCTCAGTAAACACAACTATTACAGTATACATATTATGCCAAATCTACATACCACTGTCACCCTCAGTGAACACAACTATTACAGTATACATATTATGCCAAATCTACATAACACTGTCACCCTCAGTGAACACAACTATTACAGTATACATATTATGTCAAACTTACATACCACTGTCACCCTCAGTGAACACAACTATTACAGTATACATATTATGCCAAACTTACATACCACAGTCACCCACAGTGAACACAACTGTTATGGTATACATATTATGTCAAACATACATACCACTGTCACCCTCAGTGAACACAACTATTACAGTAAACATATTATGTCAATCTTACAACTGTTATGGTATACATATTATGTCAAACTTACATACCACTGTCACCCTCAGTGAACACAACTATTACAGTATACATATTATGTCAATTTTACATACCACTGTCATCCACAGTGAACACAACTGTTATGGTATACATATTAAGTCAAACTTACATACCACTGTCACCCTCAGTGAACACAACGATTATAGTATACATATTATGCCAAACTAACATACCACTGTCACCCACAGTGAACACAACTGTTATGGTATACATATTATGTCAAACCTACATACCACTGTCACCCTCAGTGAACACAACTATTACAGTATACATATTATGCCAAATCTACATACCACTGTCACCCTCAGTGAACACAACTATTACAGTATACATATTATGCCAAATCTACATACCACTGTCACCCTCAGTGAACACAACTATTACAGTATACATATTATGTCAAACTTACATACCACTGTCACCCTCAGTGAACACAACTATTACAGTATACATATTATGCCAAACTTACATACCACAGTCACCCTCAGTGAACACAACTGTAATGGTATACATATTATGTCAAACATACATACCACTGTCACCCTCAGTGAACACAACTATTACAGTAAACATATTATGTCAATCTTACAACTGTTATGGTATACATATTATGTCAAACTTACATACCACTGTCATCCACAGTGAACACAACTATTATGGTATACATATTATGTCAAACTTACATACCACTGTCACCCTCAGTGAACACAACTATTACAGTATACATATCATGTCAAACTTACATACCACAGTCACCCACAGTGAACACAACTATTATGTAATACATATTATGTCAAATTTACATACCACTGTCACCCTCAGTGAACACAACTGTTATGGTATACATATTATGTCAAACTTACATACCACTGTCACCCTCAGTGAACAGAACTATTACGGTATACATATTATGTCAAACTTACATACCACCATCACCCTCAGTGAACACAACTATTACAGTATACATATTATGTCAAACCTACATACCACTGTCACCCTCAGTGAACACAACTGTTATGGTATACATATTATGTCAAACTTACATACCACTGTCACCCTCAGTGAACACAACTATTAAAGTATACATATTATGCCAAACTTACAAACCACTGTCACCCACAGTGAACACAACTGTTATGGTATACATATTATGTCAAACCTACATACCACTGTCACCCTCAGTGAACACAACTATTACAGTATACATATTATGTCAAACTTACATACCACTGTCACCCACAGTGAACACAACTGTTATGGTATACATATTATATCAAACTTACATACCACTGTCACCCACAGTAAACACAACTGTTATGGTATACATATTATGTCAAACTTACATACCACTGTCACCCTCAGTGAACACAACGATTATAGTATACATATAATGTCAAACTTAAATACCACTGTCACCCACAGTGAACACAACTGTTATGGTATACATATTATGTCAAACTTACAACTGTTATGGTATACATATTATGTCAAACTTACAACTGTTATGGTATACATATTATGTCAAACTTACAACTGTTATGGTATACATATTATGTCAAACTTACATACCACTGTCACCCTCAGTGAACACAACTGTTATGGTATACATATTATGTCAAACTAACAACTGTTATGGTATACATATTATGTCAAACTTACATACCACTGTCACCCTCAGTGAACACAACTGTTATGGTATACATCTGTTAGCCCTTGATGACATAAAATCAAATAAATTCAACAATACAAATGTATAAAGGAAAAGTTCAAAAATACTATGCGTGGCACACAGTGCATATAAAATCTTTCTTTGGGACCTGCGTTATCCCAGCACACGTGAAGTGGATTCATCTTACATAGTTTCCACAACAAATCCAGGGCTTTTTGTGACCTGGCTTCACCAGCCTTCAAATAGTCTTCTGGGACAGTGGTTCAGTGGCATGACGCAGAAGTGTGTAAACAACATAACTTCGCATGCTGATGCCGTCTTGTTTGGTCAATCCTTTTAAGTCACACCCATGCATTGAGGCCATTGCATTCTAGAAAAAAATATTGAAATAAGCCATTAACTTAAGTAAGTATAGTAGACATTACAATGCATGTAATCTGATTCTTTCAAACATGGTTTTATTTGGTAGTTATTATATTAAGTATAATTATGTTCTTACTGGTTGCAAATTTAAAACCTCATTTACAGTCTCTTATAAAATTTCAAACATTCAATTAATTTACCTTACCTGCTTTGCAATTATATTTTAAATGACCTTAATGATGCATTACAATGTAAAGTCTAATGAAAATAAAAAGCAATTCATTTAATACAACAGCCCATCTGGTGCCAAATAGACCTCAAAATATATTAACAGCGTGATGCTTATATGATTACATGACGTATATGCTGAAACATCTGGAAGACAATACACAATGATCCATATATCTACAGCAAGTTTCGCTTCAACTTGTCAAGCTATGTTGAAAACAACAATTCCAAGCGAACCCTGTGCAAGTTTATATGGCGACATATAAACAATAAACATACAGTCAACATTGGTAAAACTGCTTCTATTTGTTAAAATAATAATTTTTACAGCGAATGTGAAACAATTTCTTACAAATCAAGCTCGATGCTCAGTGATATTTGAGTAAGCTAAATTTCAATCTGCCTTATATTAATATGTTAAATAACATTAACTATTTATTGATTATTACCAAATTTATAATAAATGAAATAATGACAGCTTTAATGCAGTTGATACTGGGAGATATGATTTAACAACCTACAAGGAGTACAAAAGGTCCACAGCTTGACCCATCTTTCTGCTTGCTGCTGTATGTAACCCAATATACCAGTCCAGGGACTCACCGGTAGCATCAGCCCTTATTTTTATAAATCTCCTTAAGTTGATAAATATTACCAAAATAAAGAATCATTTTGTTTGTAAATATGACTTCATAAAAAAACATAAACATTCAGATTGCTAACTTCTTAAAAAGGTACATGACAAAATTGCATTCTGTAAAGCAATTTACTTAATGTTAAACACAAGTCGGCTATGTGTGCTTTTAATTAGAATCAACCAACATATACTTACTAAAAGCAACTGCTGAAATATTATTCATATGCATATAATTCATACCTCCATTTTCAATCAGCACCCTGTTCGGTTTTGAGGACATTGAGTCCAGAATGCCGACGGTTTTTTTTGGTTGACGTCTGCAGCAAGCAGCACTCAGTGGTTTCCATTGACATTCACGGGTAGGAAAACCCAATTGTTCATGGAAATCTTTACCTGATAATGTAACAAGAATATTAAAAGTTTTAAGTTAGCAATGTTTTATTTTTCTCACAAGTGTCCATCCTTTATTCATACAACAAAGCATAAACAATAAAAATACAAAGTTAAACGCATTGTACACAATGTCATGATTTGTCAAAACAAAATAAAGGTAAGCATTCAACAAAATTTAATAAAAAATATTATATGATTACAATTTATGAGTTTTACCATAACAGTGAAGTAATAAGTAAACAGACACATCACGCCAAGTCTAGGTTCATCATAAAACCTGGTTAACCAATCCTTTACTTTTCTTTTAAATGATGACCATCAACTACTCTTCTAATCCAGTTATTGAAACCAGTATTTCCATATTTTGAATCAGACTTGCTGACCTGTTGTAGGAAGATACTTACAGCAAAACGCAATCAGTTTGATCGAGTATAATACTACTTACACTTCGGTATAACCAAGCATCATAACGACCAGCCTCCCACTGATGCCAGATATGATGGCAGCACATATATGTGACCTTCTCCGGCTGTGTTCCTCTCCACCATTAAGCACCTTAGAAAGGCATTTAACACCTTATGTTGAAACATAAAATACAAATTTACAACCCTAATGGAATATAATAATGTTTTTATACCACCAGTATGTTTAGTTCAGATAAAATTGTACTGAAGAATTGAAATACAAATAAATAACATTTAATGCGTTTATAATACACGACTACCCATTGAGGAATGCAATTACACTATACAGAGGCATAACTCCTTACATAATAATCTGGTAGGAAAAGCTAGACAATATGCACGTGTTCAGACGATGGTGATGATGTATACCAAGTTTCATTACAGTTCAAAAGCTATATGCCTCCCTGGTCATCAACACCAGGGACATAAAAATATATACTTTTTGTAACATAAGCAAAAATAACATTAAATTTTGACCATATACAGACTGACTTATTCAAGGACAACACATTTGCTATGGAAGAAGCAATCGTAAGATTCTCCTACCCTGGGTCTAATATACTAACACTGCAACACAGACTCCGTGCAAATGTAGTTTTTTTATATTACTCAAGAAGAAACAAAGAAGGTTTTAAAAACATTTATAGAGATTCTCTTACTTAATGAGATTTGTATGTATTAATTGTTTTTCATACAAAGAAAAGCATATAAAATTCCTGATTTTTTTTCATTTTCTTAACACTAGAATTTGGACATACATGCATTGTGTTTTTATAAAAACTATGTTAAGCATGTCTTTATATAAAACTGTCTTATTGATATAATACCTGTAGCTTTAAATACTCCATGAAGGTAGATGAAAGCCATTGGTGGGGCCCTTGGCATTGCTGAATTACGTGATATCTGTTTAAAGGAAACAAAAAATAAATGTTGACTTGATATCACTAGCTGAAAGGTTTTTCTATGAAAAAAAACTTATATTCATAATTAATGGAACTTATCTCACTATAGAGATATACCAACTGTTATTAAAATCTGATCAACAATTACAAAGTTACTGGTATTGCACAAGATGAACAATGAATGTTAATTTTCATCAATTCAATAAGTCAATCATTTAAAAATGACATGTATGACAAGGACAAGGGAAAATAAAAGGTAATCATTAATTAGTCCATATTGCAATTATAACCGTTATAATTATATAAAACTGGCGATATATTCAACAATATGCTTGTTCTCCATTTCTTTCCAGACGTACAAAATGAAAACGGACAGAGCAATGTTTTCATTGAATGATTAAACACTGACATATATGATTAGTAAATATTAGTTACAAACCATTTTAGCCAGTCTATTCAGATGTTTCTTCATATTTTTGGCATTTCTTTTCCATGTTGGCAATGGCTTGACCTTAATTAAAAAATAACAGTATAATGTGTAAAATGATATGAACAACATAATCATAACATACAATTTCTTGTAATAAACAGCATCTTATTAATATAACTGTTAATGAATGTAATTGATGCCATTGTGTAAACAGAATGATCTGTATTAACTACTATCAGCCTCTAACGGTTTGTTAGTACTGATGCTAATAAGTATCCATAGCATGGCCTCTATCAGCCTCTATAAGTTCATTAGTACTGAGGCTATATAGTATCCAAAATACGGCCTCTATCAGCCTCTAACAGTTAATTAGTACTGAGGTTATATAGTATCCAAAATATGGCCTCTATCAGCCTCTAACAGTTTATTAGTACTGAGGCTATATAGTATCCAAAATAAGGCTTCTATCAGCCTCTAACAGTTTATTAGTACTGAGGCTATATAGTATCCATAATATGGCCTCTATCAGCTTCTAACATTTCATTAGTACTGAGGCTATGCAGTATCCATAATATGGCCTCTATCAGCCTCTAACAGTCTATAAGTACTGAGGCTAAGCAGTATCCATAATATGGCCTCTATCAGCCTCTAACATTTCATTAGTACTGAGGCTAAGTAGTATCCATAATATGGCATTTATCAGTCTCTAACAGTCTATAAGTACTAAGGCTAAGCAGTATACATAATATGGCCTCTATCAGCCTCTAACAGTTCATTTATACTGAGGCTAAGCAGTATCCATAATATGACCTCTATCAGCCTCTAACAGTCCATAAGTACTGAGGCTAAGTAGTATTCATAATATGGCCTCTATCAGCCTCTAACAGTCCATTTTTACTGAGACTAAGTAGTTTCCAGTATATGGCCTCTATCAGCCTCTAACAGTCCATTAGTACTGAGGCTAAGTAGTATTTATAATATGGCCTCTATCAGCCTCTAACAGACCAGTTTTACTGAGACCAAGTAGTTTCCAGTATAGGGCCTCTATCAGCCTTTAACAGTTCATTAGTACTGAGGCTAAGTAGTAATCATAATATGGCCTCTATCAGCCTTTAACAGTTCATTGGTACTTAGACTATATAGTATCCATAATATGGCCTCTAACAGCCCATTGGTACTGAGGATTAGTAGTATCCATAGTATTGCCTCTATCAGCCTCTAAAAGTCCATTTGTACTGAGGCTAAGTAGTATCCATAATATGGCCTCTATCAGCCTCAAACAGTCCATTTTTACTGAGATTAAGTACTATCTAGTATATGGCCTCTATCAGCCTAAAACAGTTCATTAGTACTGAGGCTAAGTAATATCCATAATATGGCCTCTATCAGCCTTTAACAGTCCATTAGTGCTGAGGCTAAGTAGTATCCATAATATGGCCTATATCAGCCACTAACTGTCTATTTGTACTGAGACTAAGTAGTATCCATAATATGGCCTCTATCAGCCTTTAACAATCCATTGGTACTTAGACTATATAGTATCCATAATATGGTCTCTATCAGCCTCTAACAGTCCATTAGTACTGAAGCTAAGTAGTATCCACAATATGGCCTCTATCAGCCTCTAACAGTTCATTAGTACTGAGGCTAAGTAGTATCCATAGTATGGCCTCTATCAGCCTCTAACAGTTCATTAGTACTGAGACTAAGTAGTATCCACAATATGGCCTCTATCAGCCTCTAACAGTTCATTAGTACTGAGGCTAAGTGGTATCCATAGTATGACCTCTATCAGCCTCCAACAGTTTGTTAGTACTGAAGCTAACAAAATAACATTTCAGTTCCATTAATATATTTATATCCTGGTGAGAAATATTTTAATTTATCCCAATCAAATAGGTGATGTCACCTATTGAAATAAGTGATATCACCTATTTTAAAAATTATATGACATATTCCAATAGGTGATATAACCTTTTTTAAAACAACTGATATCACATAAATGAATAAGAAATGTAACCTAAATCAATAGTTATAACTATAAGGTGATAACTATGGGGTATAATTTTACTATTAAACCATAATAACTGATATCACCTATTCAAATAAGTGATATAACCTAAATCAATGAATTAGTGATATTAATTATTCAAATAGGTGATACATGTGAGGTACCATTTTACTTTTTAACCATATAAATGATATCACCTATTCAAATAAATGATTATTTTAATCATCACCGATTTTGAATAAGTGATAATCACCTTTTAGAAAAATGAGTGATATCACTTATCCAAATAGTTGATATCACTCATTCATTTATTTCAAATAGATTATATTATTTATTCAAATATGTGATATTAATTATCAAATTGATTGAATTGATTGATTGAATATTTAGCGTCATTTTATGGCATTAAGGGCTAACCTAACCACTATTTCCTGGGATCCTGAAAGGTTAACCAGTACTCGAGCACACCCCATCTCTGCAAGTAACTGATAACCTTCCCACTTGAATACGTGGTGAAAGACAAATGATAATCAGACACAATGTTGTGTATAAATCACCATGGAGACTGTTGCCGGGCGGGGATTCGAACTCACGACCCTTGGATCGATCGTCAGATGCATAACCAACTGAGATAATCGCACCCAGCTTAAGTATTGGAATAAGTTGGAATAAGTTAAAGGCTTACCACCTATTTAAAAAAATAAGTGATACCAACAATTCGAATAAGTAATATCATCATTAGAATGGGGTGCCGTTTTACCTTTTTGAGGCTGAGTATCATATATCCACTGCTGGATCACATATATCGGCTGAATCATTTAAGCAGGGATCCGTCTGTTTTTTCTTGCTTGATAAATCAAATAAGCAATATCACCTTTATTCGACTAAGTTATATCACTGATTTGTTTGGAAAAGGTGATATCACTCATTCAAATAGGTGATATCACTAAATGGAATAAGTGATATCACTTATTTGAATGATTGATATCATCTATTCAATTAAGTGATATCACTTAATCAAATAAGGCATATCACTTAATCAAATAAGGCATATCACCTATTTGAAACGAATAAGTGATATCACTCATTCGAATAAGTGAGATCACTAATTAATTTAAAATGTATTCTATTCAGTTGAGTGATACCACTTATCGAGTTTAAATAGTAAAACGGCAATCCATAGGAAATTAGATGATATCCCTTATTGAATATCACTTATTCGAATAGGTGATATCACTATTTCGATTAAGTGATATCACCTATTTGAATAAGTGATATAACTCAATTGAATAGATATCACTCAATCGAATAAGTGAAATCACTTATTTGAATGAGTGATATCATCTATTCAGTTTAGTGATGTCACTTTATCGAATATGTCATATTACCTATTTGAAACAAATTAGTGATATCACTTACTCGAATAAGTGATATTACTTACTCGAATAGGTAATATCACTTATTTGTATAAGTGATATTCGATTGAGTGATATCATCTTTTCAAATGAGTGATATCACCTATTCGAATAAGTGATACCACTTATCAAGTTGAATAATAAAACGGCACCCCACACATCAGTTTCAAATAGGAAATTAGATGATATCCTTTTTTATATATCGCTTATGCGAATAGGTGATATCACTTATTTGAATAGGTGATATCATCTATTCAAATAAGCGGTATCACCTATTCAAATAAGTGATATCGCTCATTTGAAAAGGTGATTTCACTCAATTGTCATATGTCTATATGTCATATAACCTATTTGAAACAAATTAGTGATGTCACTTACTCGAATAAGTGATATCACTTACTTGAATAAGTGATATCACTTACTGGAATAGGTGATATCACCCATTCGAAAAAGTGATATCACTTATTATTTTCGAAAAGGTGATATCACTCAATCCAATAAGTGACATCACTTATTCAAATGAGTGATATCATCTATTCAATTGAGTGATACCACTTATCGAGGTTAAATAGTAAAACGGCACCCCATATATTAGTTTCAAATGGGAAATTAGATGATATCCCTTATAAAATATCACTTATTCGAATAAGTGATATCAATAATTTTAACAGATGATATCACTCATTCGATTAAGTGATATCACCTATTCGAATAAGTGGTATCACTCAGTTGAAAAGGTGATTTCACTCAATTGAATAGATGATATCACTCAATCGAATAAGTGATATCACCTATTCAAATTAGTGACATCATCTATTCAACTGAGTGATATTACTTTATCGAATAAGTCATATAACCTATATGAAACAAATAAGTGATATCTCTTACTCTCATAAGTGATATCACTCGAATAGGTAAAATCACTCATATGAATAAGTGATATCACTTATTAATTTCGATTAGGTGATATCACTCAATCAAATAAGTGATATCACTTATTCAAATGAGTGATATCATCTTTTCAATTGAGTGATACCACTTATCGAGGTTAAATAGTAGAACAGCACCCCATACATTAGTTTCAAATAGGAAATTAGATGACATCACTTACTAAATATCACTAATTGGAATAGGTGATATCACTCATTCAAATAGGTGATATCACTCACTCGAATAAGTGATATCGACTGTTCGAATAAGTGATATGACTTAATTGAATAAGTCATATCACCTATTTGAAACAAATTAGATGATATCCCTTATAAAATATCACTTATTTGAATAGGTGATATCACTCATTTGAATAAGTGATATCACCTATTCAAATAAGTGATATCACTTATTCAATTGAGTGATATCACCTATACGAATGAATGACATCACCCATTCAAATGAATGATATCACTTATTGAAGTTAGATAGTAAAACAGCACCCCATACATTAGTTTCAAATAGGAAATTATATGATATCACTTATCAAATATGTGATATCACCTGATCATTTAAAAAATAATTGGTATAATTTATAATTTATATCAACCTTTTTGCATAGGTGATATCACCTATTTGAAACAATTAAATGAGTAAAATCACATATAGTTCTTATCACACATTTGAATAAGTGATATCACCTTTTTAAATGAATAAGTGATATCAACTATCTGAAATGAATAACTGATATCAACTACTTGAATAAATGATATCACTTATTAGTTTCAACTATGTGATATCACTTTTTCGAATATTTGATTAATCGTTTATAAACTTAAAAACATGTTATCTTACTCTTGTTTTCCCTCTTTCTTGCATTTTTTCGTACCGGTATTCGGCATAGTATTTGCTTTTAATTCAAATGTAAGCACCCAATGATCGTGACTATAAAATTGTATGTTTTCTGTACCTCCAATTGAAGAGCACGCAGAACAATTACAAACTGGTCCCCAGTTAAAATTTCAACAGAGGCTAACGTTTGAGGCTATGGTTCAGAAAATGAGCTGCTATTATACCTCCGCGAAGCCAAATTATGTTGCTGTTGTTTCAGATATAAGTTCATGTATTTCGTGCTCTAAACAAAACAAACAGAAGTATTACATTGTGAACAAAATGGGATTGAAAGGACCTAGTTATGAGATTGCTACAGCGTTTTATTCGATGTCATTTCAGATGGTAGAAAACCATGGTGCATATCTGTGCATAAATTGCAAACGGCTAATAACAAGGTGACTGTTCACTTGTATTGGAACCTGTATTGGTGTAGTAGAATGTCATTGGTCTACATCAAGCTGTAATATATCATCATCTTTTTAAAAAATACATTTCCGGTGTTATTTTTATAGGTTTTATTCATGAACTTGCAGATTTAAATATGGTATCAGGACATGACGGCCCTTCACCATTTCGACCCTTCAACATTTCGACCCATGATTGTTGAGACATCTCGACTCCTCGGCATTTCAACCCCTGATTGTTGAGACATCTCCATCCCTCGGACATCTCAACCCCTCATTGGTAATAATAATTATCCATTTGTAAAGGTCTGTATAGGTGTTATTGGATGAAAAAAAATATTACATAACTTTTACATTTATTTAATAAACAAAAAAACGCAGATAACATTTTAAGATTTAATAAGAATTTATTTCCTATATAAAAATATTCCGAAACAAACATAATGTATGTATATTATAATCAAACATAATATTAACATACAAAAACTTCAGTAATTTAAAACATAACATGCATAACCAGTGTGTTTTTTCGGCCATTTTTTATAGCCGTTATTGGGACATATTCCCAATGGCAAATAGTATCTTTTTTTCCCAATTGAATGGTAAAAATTCCAAATTGAAAGCTTCAAAAATGTAAATTGAAACTTGCCATACTTCCTTGATAAAATCAAGAAAGTTTTCCCCATTCTGAATTTAGTATGACATTGATTATTTAATTAAATGGCCTGATAAGCAAATGTACACTTTTTATAAATATATTTAATGCAAAAAAATTTCCCAATGTTAATGAAAATGCCGCTAAAATTCCCAATTCCAAGGGTATGGGTCATCTTCCCAAAATGGTGAAAAAAACCACTGATAACACAAATAATTATTTACACTTTTTTAGTTGTCACTATCATGAAATGTTAAGACATACACATAAAATCACATCTACACAGTTTGGTGTAAAAACTGTAATTTTTTAAACCATGTTTTTTCAATTCGCTTGTCAACATCAACTGTGCAAACCCCGAAAAGATGTTGTTAATATTATTGAGTTCACTTCAGCATTTGTAAGTATAAACTCCAGACGGGTAGGTGTGTTGTTCATGTTAATGAATCACATATTAAAATTGTTACAATGAGTTGTGCCTTATATTCAACATTTATAAGTATAAAAACCTCTTCTAATGTTCAAACAGTCTCCGCCAAAATTGTGTCATCTACAACTGCCAAAGTGTTGTCTGTATCTTTACAGGCCCATTATGTAAACTGTAGGATTAACAGACGCTTCCGTGCCTTGAAATAATCTATTCTGCTGATATCATACTTAGAATTGGTTATATAAAGTTAAAATTTATTATTATGTATGGAGGTACTTAAGGTTATCTTTAAGTATTTTTGTAATAACCATGGGCGTGAATAAAGGAGGCACAAATATACAACACGCTTTTGTAAGTACATCAGTTAATTAGATGATAAAATAAACATCATATGCACTATAAATGAAATTGACACTTTTTATGGTCATTGCATGGCAGAGTGGCTGTAATACACAATAAAGCATGTAGCATTAATGCAAGCTTAATAGTTGTGTTTGTTAGCAAATTGATTTAAGTATTAATACACATAATAAAAATTAATAAATGATAAATTAACATAATATATTTGTTGTTGTTGTATGGTGTTTAGTGTTGCTTTCAACAATTTTTCAGTGTGCGATGGTGTCTACTTGTGACAGTATTCTAAGTGCCGTCACACTGGAATATCATGACGCAGACACATGGTATGATACCCCACCCAGTCACATTATACTGACACCGCGCCGACCAGACTTAGAACTCTCTTCTAAATGCTGAGCGTCAAGTGAGGAAGTTTTTAGTACCATTTTTAAAGTCTTTGGTATGACCAGGCCGGGGATTGAACCCACGACCTTCCGCATGCGAGGCATATGCTCTACCACTAGACCACCCCGCGGCATAATATATTTAAAAATATACATATAAAAATTTAATAATGATGTAAGGTTTACATCCTTAAAAAAATAATTGTTTGCTGTGCTCTTACCCAGTATTTTTCATGTGGGTAGGTAGGTAGCTAATTTTTTTTTGCCAGATTTTGAATTTTTATAGTCATTTTAAAGAAAAATGGACAGAAATCTTAACAAAAAAATTCAAACACTTTGAAAGTCAATAAAAAAGTTTGGGTAGCTGCAATTTTTAGTGAGTAGGGAGCATGACAAACAATTTTTTTTGTTTTTTAAGGATGGCCTAATATATTTAAGTATAAAGTTGCAAAAGTATTAAATATAAAAAATTGATGATTTAAAAAATAAATTAGTTCTATATATTAATATACAATTAATAACATAACATATTTAAGAATATATTTGTACACAATAATAAATTATAAGAAATAATATATCAGATAATTCCCAAAATACTTCAAAGAAGTCCAAAATTCACTGTTTGTTGTAAGTGACTTGATTACTTTACTAATTGTTTATATGCCTCTGTTGTTATGTATGGGTTTTTAACCTTTTATAAATCAAGAAGTGCAACTAACACTACAATCCATTCATTACTTTAATAATGTAAGATAATACTATGTTGAATGGTGTTTTCATAAACTTATCACATCAAATAAAACATATTAAAATAAATCAAAGTTAACACCAAAGAAATTAAAACTAAAAATAAGAGAGTTATCCTACAGGTCATCAGCTCAATCTACAGTGAGGCTTATGTGTTTTTTAAATTTCAAAACATTTTCAAGATGGACTCCCAAGTCTTTTTCACTTTCTACAACTGTTAAGCTTCTGATATTGCCTTTTTTGTCTGTCATTTCATAATCAAAACAAGTATTTTCCTTTTTCCGTTGTGTATAACTTTACACTTGTCGGTATTGAAATAAATAGTCATTTGGATGTTCACTGACATAGTTTTGAACTGACTCAATGTCTTGGAGGTTGTTTAAATCTCTGTAAAGTTTAGCATCGTCAGCAAATAATTTGCAAATATGACTTACCTGTATCTGGTATATCATTAATAAACAAGATAAATAACAAGGGACCAAGGACAGATCCTTGGGGTACGCCACTTCATACATCTGACCATTGGCATGCTTAACCATTTACTTCATATAGACGCCTTTGGACACCTCTAATATTGAAAGCATTTATTCACCACATATCAGTCATGGGTGAAGTATGTTTATATTAACTGACAGAGTGGAAAACACTGCAGGAAGTGTTCAGATTGCTCGTTACGAGAATCTGAACTCTTCCTGCACTGTTTACAAAGGCCTTCTGTGACTGGTGCGGGAAAACGTGTATCAATATATGCCCAGTTATCATGAAGTTTATCACTCTTCTGGATCGTCTGTAATTTCTGATATATGCCCAGTTATCATGACATTTATCACTCTTCTGGGTCATCTGTAATTTCTGATGTATGCCCAGTTGTCATGAAGTTTAACACTCTTCTGTATCATCTGTAATTTCTGATATATGCCCAGTTATCATGAAGTTAATCACTCTTCTGTATCATCTGTAATTTCTGATATATGCCCAGTTATCATAAGTTTATCACTCTTCTGTATCATCTGTAATTTCTGATATATGCCCAGTTATCATGAAGTTTATCACTCTTTTGTATCATCTGTAATTTCTGATATATGCCCAGTTATCATGAAGTTAATCACTCTTCTGTATCATCTGTAATTTCTGATATATGCCCAGTTATCATAAGTTTATCACTCTCCTGTATCATCTGTAATTTCTGATATATGCCCAGTTATCATGAAGTTTATCACTCTTTTGTATCATCTGTAATTTCTGATATATGCCCAGTTATCATGAAGTTTATCACTCTTCTGTATCATCAGTAATTTCTGATATAAGTCCAGTTATCATGAAGTTTATCACTCTTCTGTCTCATCTGTAATTTCTGATATATGCCCAGTTATCATGAAGTTATCACTCTTCTGGGTCATCTGTAATTTCTGATATATGCCCAGTTATCATGAAGTTAATCACTCTTCTGTATCATCTGTCATTTCTGATATATGCCCAGTTATCATGAAGTTATCACTCTTCTGTATCGTCTGTAATTTCTGATATATGCCCAGTTATCATGAAGTAAATCACTCTTCTGGATCATCTGTAATTTCTGATATATGCCCAGTTATCATGAAGTTAATCACTCTTCTGTATCATCTGTAATTTCTGATATATGCCCAGTTATCATGAAGTTAATCACTCTTCTGTATCATCTGTAATTTCTGATATATGCCCAGTTATCATAAGTTTATCACTCTTCTGTATCATCTGTAATTTCTGATATATGCCCAGTTATCATGAAGTTTATCACTCTTTTGTATCATCTGTAATTTCTGATATATGCCCAGTTATCATGAAGTTTATCACTCTTCTGTATCATCAGTAATTTCTGATATAAGTCCAGTTATCATGAAGTTTATCACTCTTCTGTCTCATCTGTAATTTCTGATATATGCCCAGTTATCATGAAGTTATCACTCTTCTGGGTCATCTGTAATTTCTGATATATGCCCAGTTATCATGAAGTTAATCACTCTTCTGTATCATCTGTCATTTCTGATATATGCCCAGTTATCATGAAGTTATCACTCTTCTGTATCGTCTGTAATTTCTGATATATGCCCAGTTATCATGAAGTAAATCACTCTTCTGGATCATCTGTAATTTCTGATATATGCCCAGTTATCATGAAGTTAATCACTCTTCTGTATCATCTGTAATTTCTGATATATGCCCAGTTATCATAAGTTTATCACTCTTCTGTATCATCTGTAATTTCTGATATATGCCCAGTTATCATGAAGTTTAACACTCTTCTGAATCATCTGTCATTTCTGATATAGCCCAGTTATCATGAAGTGTATCACTCTTCTGTATCATCTGTAATTTCTAATATATGCCCAGTTATCATGAAGTTAATCACTCTTCTGGATCATCTGTAATTTCTGATATATGCCCAGTTATCATAAGTTTATCACTCTTCTGTATCATCTGTAATTTCTGATATATGCCCAGTTATCATAAGTTTATCACTCTTCTGTATCATCTGTAATTTCTGATATATGCCCAGTTATCATAAGTTTATCACTCTTCTGTATCATCTGTAATTTCTGATACATGCCCAGTTATCATGAAGTTTATCAATCTTCTGTATCATCTGTAATTTCTGATATATGCCCAGTTATCATGAAGTTTATCACTCTTCTGGATCATCAGTAATTTCTGATATATGCCCAGTTATCATAAGTTTATCACTCTTCTGGGTCATCTGTAATTTTTGATATATGCCCAGTTATCATGAAGTTTATCACTCTTTTGTATCATCTGTAATTTCTGATATATGCCTAGTTATCATGAAGTTTATCACTTTTCTGGGTCATCTGTAATTTCTGATATATGCCCAGTTATCATGAAGTTTATCACTCTTCTGTATCATCTGTAATTTCTGATATATGCCCAGTTATCATGAAGTAAATCACTCTTCTGGATCATCTGTAATTTCTGATATATGCCCAGTTATCATGAAGTTTAACACTTCTGAATCATCTGTAATTTCTGATATAGCCCAGTTATCATGAAGTTTATCACTCTTCTGTATCATCTGTAATTTCTGATATATGCCCAGTTATCATGAAGTTTATCACTCTTCTGGATCATCTGTAATTTCTGATACATGCCCAGTTATCATGAAGTTAATCACTCTTCTGTATCATCTGTAATTTCTGATATATGCCCAGTTATCATGAAGTTTATCGCTCTTCTGTATCATCTGTAACTTCTGATATAGCCCAGTTATCATGAAGTTTATCACTCTTCTGTATCATCTGTAATTTCTGATATAGCCCAGTTATCATGAAGTTAATCACTCTTCTGTATCATCTGTAATTTCTGATATATGCCCAGTTATCATGAAGTTTATCACTCTTCTGGATCATCTGTAATTTCTGATACATGCCCAGTTATCATGAAGTTAATCACTCTTCTGTATCATCTGTAATTTCTGATATATGCCCAGTTATCATGAAGTTTATCACTCTTCTGGGTCACCTGTAATTTCTGATATAAGCCCAGTTATCACAAGTTAATCATTCTTCTGAATCATCTGTAATTTCTGGTATATGCCCAGTTATCATGACGTTTATCACTTTTTGACCTTGATCTGCTATGCATCAGTTTTTTGCAGATGACGATGGAATTTATATTCATAAACCTAGCTTTGTCATAGTTTATATAAACTGAAAAGTGGAGATAGTGAGAAATACATTTTTTTAAGCTTATGTCATAAAACGAATTTTTTACCTGTATCGAAAGCATAAATTTTGATAATTTTCATTGCATTCAGTGAATGCATATATTTACTGCTTGTAAAAAATAATGTGTGCATGAAGTTGAATACATGCAAAATATTTGTGATTGTTGAAGGTGATCAAATTCACCATGCAATTGAAAACACCTGACAGCACCATACTGATATGGAATTCAAGAGAGAGGTACAAGTCTTTTGTACTGTTACTGACTATAAACTGAAACAAAGGAAAGCTGATGTAAATGTTGATCGTTTTTTAGTTCAATATTGATATCATGTATTTCTTTTTTCTGAACTTCTGTATCAGATCTATTTTTTACGAAATTTTCATTAACAAAATTTTTAAGACGTGCACAAGTTTAAATGAAAACATTTTAACTACAAAGCATGAAATACCGGAATATCCATGGATGGCAAAAATTTCATATTGATATTGAAATAAAATTTTCTAACCGTATTTCTTATTCTAAAAAGAGTTAAAAATGAGAAAATTATGACAAAAAGGAGCTGTTAAGTGTACAATTTATTCATTTGTCTATATCAGCAAGTCGCTGACTATTTCCCCAAATATTTGAGTTGGATATTCATTAGGGCAGGTGAAAATTTAAACTCACTACCTCTGGATTGACCGTTAGATGTATAACCAACCAAGCTGGGCTTTGCTTAAACAGCTTCCTTGTAGTCTACAGGTAAATCATCATTATGGCATATGAAAATAACTTCAGGTGATATTATCTTTTATTTTATTTGTAGAGTAATGAACATGGAAAAATCTGCCCAGAAACTGACGAGTAGGGTAAAATCCTCTTCTCAAATCTTTAATTTGAAGGTTTTCAATAAGCGGTGTTTTCAACAGGAGGACAATGGCAATGGTAAAAGATGGAGAGGTAATTTTATTGAAACATTTCAAAAACAATTTTTTTTTATTTATATATTTTTTTTAATTTGGTTAAACATTAAGCCATTTTCAACACATTTCAGATTATATATGGCATATCTAGTTTTATTGGTGGAGGAAGACATCAGAATGAGTTTGAGTAGAATCATCTTTCTTCAAGTAATTGGTAAACTTTCTCACATAAAGTTTTGGAGCGAGCAGGATTTGAACCTACAACCTTAGCAGCAAGATGTAAATGATCTTGAAATGGCACCTAAGACCTCTCAGCCTCGGCGGACCAAAAAAACAAGTTGCAGTTGTAATAATTATTTATGATAAAGAACAGTGTATTAATTCAATTATTATTTTTGATAATCTGTATTCTGTTAGTCAGGAGTAAAGTTCGGATTTCTAGCTGTCCAAATCAGCAGTTTTACCTGACGGGTAATTTTTTTACTAGGAAATCATAGATTTCCTTTGTTTTTGGTTCAAGGACAAATTTGTTTCCTTGAAAACTAATTTAAGAAAAATAAATAATAAAATTTAGAAAACTTTCAGCTAATTTAAATTATAACTTGTTCTAGTTACTCACTGGCTTGTATATTGTGCACATGTGACAATAAATGGCTTCAAAACATGGGGTTATCCTGAAGAGATATGTTAATTAGTTTGTGCTTTGGTGTTACAGTTTTGATTAAACTGTTTTGAAATCAACATTGGAGACAGAGTACATTTCACTATTTGTAAAGATGTATATCACAGGGGCTAGTTACAATATATATTCTATATCCAGAGTATAATATATTATACTATATATAGGGATATAGAATATATACATTGTAACTAGCCCCTATATCCATAAACCATAAATTGTGAATTCATTCTTTATAAATACTAATTAAAAATAAAACAATAACACAATAAACACTAGAAATCTGTATCCTATTTATTTGTTACATTACATGCATATTTATATGCCCCCCAAACATTTTCTTGGGTGGCATATAGTAATCGCAGCGTCCGTCTGTCTGTCCGTCCTTCTGTCCGGTATTTCGTTTCCAGTCTGTAACTGTCATGCATAGATGGATTTTGTTGATACTTGCTACAAATGATCATCATAACATGACGACGTGTCGCGAGTAAGACCCACACCTGTACCTCAAAGGTCAAGGTCACAATTTGAGTTTGTTTGACAACACTTTGAGTTTGTGTGAGATTTCGTGTCCAGCCTGTAACTTTGTCATGCATAGATGAATTTTAATGATACTTGCTATAAATGATCAAAATAACATGACAATGTGTCGCGAGTAATACCCATACCTCAAAGGTCAAGGTCACAATTTCAGTTTGTTTGACAACACTGAGTCTGTCAGAGATTTCCTGTCCGACCTGTTACTGTCATGCATAGATGGATTTTATGGATACTTGTTACAAATGAACAACATAACATGACAACATGTCGTAAGTAAGACCCATACCCATACCTCAAAGGTCAAGGTCACACTTTGAGTTTGTTTGACAACACTTTCAGTCTGTTTGAGATTTCGTGTCTGGCCTGTAACTTTGTCATGCATAGATGGATTTTGTTAATACTAGCTACAAATGATCAACATAACATGACGATGTGTTGCGCCTTACACCCAGAATCCTACTTCAAAGGACAAGGTCACAATTTGATTTTGTTTGATGACATTGTTCGATTGAGATTTTGTGTCCAGTCAAACTGTCACGTATGGATAAATTTCAAAAACACTTTGCTCAATTCATCAGCATGACATTACAACATGTCAAATGTAAGACCCATATGCATACCTCAAAGGTCAAGGTCACACTTTGAGTTTGTTTGACAACACTTTCAGTCTGTGTGAGATTTCTTGTCCGGTCTGTAACTTTGTCATCTATGGATAAATTTTAAAAACACTTGGCTCAATTGATCAACATGACATAATTAAGTGTCGCATGTAAAGACTCAGAACCTTTCCTCAAAGGTCAAAGTCACACTTTCAATTTGTTTGATATTGCGTGTCTGGTCTGTGACTTTGTCTTTAACTTGGCTCAGTTTATCAAGATGACATGACGACGTGTCATAAGTAAGATCTAGTACCTCAAAGGTCAAGGTCATACTTTGAGTATGTATAACAACACTTTGAATCTGTTTGAGATTTCAAGTCTGTCCTTTAACTTTATCATACATGGATGGATTTCAAAAACACTCAACAATTGATCTGCAACTTACATACAGGGATTTTAAGATAGCTTGATACAAGTGATCAGCATGTCATGATAATGTTTCACCTGCATTTAACTGTTGAATTACCCAGACCATTACATCAGATGTCAAGGTCAAGGTTACACAAAGGTCAAGGTCATGCTTTAATGTAAAAAAACAACATGAAATTGCATGTCTATTCTGAAACATCAGTCCATTACTCTTGATATTCATGGATACATCGCTACCTATTATATCATATATTGTGTTTTTTCACAGACACTTTGGGGGGCATGCGACACTTAACAGTGACATTTCTTGTTTCTTTTAAAAATAAAATACACACAAGTTAAGACATGCCATTTGATATTGACATGATACTTTATTTATTGAGACAAATGAAAGTTTGATACATAAACCATATTTAAACTTAATTAGTGCTGAAAACTAAAAACTCCTAAATTTTATTTTCAATAATCACGAAATGAACATTTTAAACAGAAAATTTAAGATAACATATAGCTTACTAAAGGTAAGTTCCTGAAACAGTTGAAAGCTATACAATATGAATGTATGTAACCAGTTTTGCCATCAAGCAAATAGTTAGAATTTAATTCCGATGTTGAGGCTTCCCACAAAATCAACGGAAATTAATGATTTCACAGAGGTGATTGTAATAAGATATATTTTTGTTTTCATAAAAAAAAAAAATATTTGCAGGCAATGAATCAGTGGAGTGCAGACTTGAACCAGAATTTGCAAGAAGCATGGATGAAGACACAGCACAAGTACCATCATCTAGTACTTTGTCCACATCACCAGTACCAACATCTAGTACCATGTCCGCACAAGTACCAACATCTAGTACCATGTCCACAACAATACCAACATGTAGTGCCATGTCTGCACCAGTACCATCATCTAGTACCATGTCTACACCAGTACCATCATTAAGTACCATGTCCACAACAGTACCAACATCTAGTACCATGTCCACACCAGTACCAAAATCTAGTACCATGTCCACACCAGTACCAACATCTTGTGCCATGTCCACACCACTAACACAATCTGGTACCATGTCCACACCACCAGTACCACTATCTAGTACCATGTCCACACCAGTACCAACATCTTATACCATGTCCGCACCAGTACCATCATCTAGTACCATGTCCACACCAGTACCAACATCTTGTACCATGTCCACACCAGTACCAACATCTTGTACCATGTCCACACCAGTAACAACATCTAGTACCATGTCAACACCAGTACCAACATCTAGTACCATGTCCACACCAGTAACACAATCTGGTACCATGTCCACACCACCAGTACCACTATCTAGTACCATGTCCACACCAGTACCAACATATTGTACCATGTCTACACCAGTACCATCATCTAGTTCCATGTACACACCAGTACCAACATCTTGTACCATGTCCACACCAGTACCACCATCTAGTATCATGTCCATACCAGTACCAACATCTAGTACCATGTCCACACCAGTACCACCATCTAGAACCATGTCCACATTAGTACCAAAGTCATGTACCATGCCCACACTAGTACCAAAGTCTTGTACCAGGTTCACACTAGTACCACAGTCTTGTAACAGGTTTGCACTAGTACCACAATCTCGTACCATGTCCACACCAGTATCAGCATCTTGTACCATGTCCACACCAGTACCAACATCTTGTACAGTGCCCACACCAGTACCAATATCTTGTACCATGCCCACACCAGTACCAACATTTTGTTACATGCCCATGACACAAACTTGTGACAAAGAAGTGCAATGTAACATAATTCATAGTCAATGTACCATACAACCTACAAAACTGAAAACGTCTTGTAAGCGTAAAGAGCAAATTACTTACTTGAGCTCCGCAGCTAAAAATAATTTATCACCTGTTGTGAGGTCTCTAACTTTAGGTAGTTTCAGGAAAGCTACAAGACTGTTACTTGGCTTAGACAATGAAACAATAAAGACCGAGTGTATAAAAGGTGTCACCGATGTTGTTGGTAGAGAATGTAGCCAGATGATTCAAACAAATCCTGAATTGTTTAAAAAGAATTTTGAGGAAGACATGATAAACTTTGATTTGGACGACATAACGTCTTGTTTTAAACAAAATTCCTCATTGCTGTGGAATACATTATGTACTGTAGCAACCACGAAGACAAAATTCCAAGATCACATGAAAGTTACAACTGCTGCATTAATCCTTTTAAATGCACGCTCAAAGTTTTTGTGTCGCTTCCAAAGCATGGTGTCTATAGCAATGTTCAACAACAAACTCCAGAAAGAAGGACATAACATTTTACACAAACTGGGGGTTACTGTCAACTATAATACATTAAACGATACACTGAAGAAAGCTAAAGAAAAAATTGATGAAGCCAGTGTCGAGACAGAAGATGAACTAAACATGGAGATTGAAGAACCAGATCTGGACCATATGGTTGATCATGATTATGCTCCAAGTAGTGACATGCAAGAAGCAGAACCTGATGCTAGTTGTACAGTAGATCCAGATAATAAAGATAATATACATATCTGTCATCCAGAATTTTCATCAGACAATTTGGATAACATTAAAGTTGGTTTAGATCTTTCACTGAAGTCGGAGCCACTTCACCCTGTTGATATGGTGTCTGATGAAATTTGGCATTAGGGACCCTAGACTGGTTTTCACCACATATTCAGACAGACTTAGTTACATGATCATATTTTTCAAGGAAGGTGGATACAAATGGAATGTTTTCATGCTATTTTTGAAATTACTTGTAATTAGAACTTGTATTCAGTATAAATATAGCAAAGTTCATTTGTTTGCATTTGTTCTAAAAAAAAATTGTAATTATTCTCAGTTACTGAACTACTTAATGTATGCTTTCATGATTTATTTATTTTTAATAAGCCTGCTTATGTTGAGTACGACACAGTTGTCACAATGGCGGTTTGCTGTCTGTCCTTCAGATATTCTCCGGGCGATAACTTATTTTTGTATTGAAGGATTATTTTAAAATAACTTGGCACAAATGTTCACCATAATAGGATGAAGAGTTGCACACAAGACCCGGGTCTATAGCTCAAAGGTCAAGGTCATACTTAAAGGCTCAAGGTCAAATGTAGGTACAAATTATTCGTGTCTGCTCCATTGTAAACCAAGTGGCAGATGATTTTGAAAGAACTTGTCACAAATGTTCACCATAATCAGAAAATATGTTTTGCACAAGACCCAGGTCCGTAGTTTAAAGATTAAGGTCACACTTAAAGATTCAAGGTCCGAAATACATACACAATTTTGTACCTGCTCCATATCTTGTAAACCACTTGAAAGATTTTTAAATAACATGGCACAAATGTTCAGTTTAATCGAACTATGTGTCGCACGCAAGACTTGGGTTCGTAATTCAAAGGTCAATATCATACTTAGAGGTTCAAGGTCAGAAAGAGATAAGAAAATTTCATGCATACTTCATATCTTGTAATGTGCCATAAATGTTTACCATCATGAGACGTTTTATCATTGGTGGGCTCAACTTTGTAGCCCTTGGGCATCTTGTATATTTTTTTAATGAATGACAGATTTCTCAGTAAATCAATTTTGATATTTTTACTATTTAGCTCGTCTTTTTGATAAGAAAACTGAGAGCTATTGTCATGACACTGGTGTCAGCGGCAGCATTGTTACTGGGAGACGCAAAATAAAAAACCTTTAAAAGGCTCCTTAGAGATGTACAAATATATTGCTCTAGCGTAAGACCCAGATCCGAAAGAAAATATTAAATCTATACTGTTATCTCAAACTGTTATAAATTAATTATTTCAAATTTGAACTTGAAAACCTATTTGGACGAGATTAAGATAATAAGTTTAGATATGCATTGACTAGATTGAGTGTCCTCACATAGACTTGAAATTGAAGCTGGAAGGTGGCACAAACCTAACAGAATACCAGCAGAAGATAGAAAATGTCAAATTTGAATGTCTTAGAAGATGAATTTCATTTTATTTTAGAATGTCTGTTGTACAAAGATTTCAGGCAATGTAATATTAAAAAATACTACGGGTGAATTATTGCAATCACAACATATGAAAACCATAAAACATCTAATACATATATAAAAGTTTTGAGAAAAGAAATGAAACATTAAATAATTATAGATAACTGAATTTTCTTAAATTGATACTTGATAAGTATTAATAATAATAAATAGATATTTGATTGTGTACAATATAACTATAACATGTAATGGTGGCAAAAGGTGTTATTAAATTAGCACAGATATTTGTTAGTGATATTACATGGTACTATTGACATTACTTTTGTGTTAAAAAAAAAAAGTAGTAGAATTATTACTGCACGATTTGTATTATGTATTGAACCCATCTGGACATCTTACCGGTATGTATGATTGTATTGTAACATGAAATAACATCCTCATCTTTGATTAGTATTATACATATAGTACAATATCTTATCTCATAATTTATGGTGTAGGAGTGTTATACATCCATGATATCATTTTGATATTAACCTAGTGTAATAGCTCTAAGTACCAATTCATCATTTTCCGTATAAATTGGCTATGGTACTCAAATATCAAGATACTTTTTTAACTTGCCTGAATTTAGGATTAAAAACCGAATTTTGAGTTTTCATCAGGTGATGAAAAACATTAGGCCAGTTAAATGTTCGTGAAGACTGAAGTGCTTTTAGGCAACATTAAACTAGCCTAATGTTTTTCATCACCTGATGAAAACTCAAAATTCGGCTTTTAATCCTTATACTTACATTATATTTTTCAACTATTTTAGATAAAACTATTACGCTACTTTTTTAATTTTGATATTTAAAAAGCAAATTATATGCATTAAACCGCAAAGCCACTGTCATGAATGTAACGGCAACGTTGTCAACATACTGAATAACTGATAGGCCTTTTGGTCTTAAGTGTAGAATAAACGTGTTCATTCACATGTTTATAATTAACTTTAATATGTTGTTGTTGTTTTTTGTGTGTTTTTTTCTTCATTGTTTTTTTTTAAATTCTGTTTTTGTTTTTCAGTTATAGGAATTGATTCTGTAAACATGATCACCTCAATGAGTTTTGTTTAATTTTGGCAAGGATTTGTAGAGGTTAGGAAACTTACATTTCCTGACTATATGTCGATGAAACAGCACACGAAGGATTCATAATTTGCAAATTAATCATTCATAATTCACAGGCAACTGATTTCTTGTACATAAACTGTAAGTTGTATGCAATCTTAAACGTTTAAACATGTTTCGATCATGAAAAATGATCTTGAATTAAAGATATTGAGGTTTGAAGGAAAATTTATTGTAACTTGCCGTTATAGTATTCAAATTTTGTATTCATGAGTACTTCAACAAATTTAAATAAAAAATTCTGGGAATAGTCTTGTTTTGATGACGATTTCATTCTGCAATGCAATAATTTTGATTTGTGTTCCGGGGGTGAATGGAAGTTAAGATAACTGAAAACGAGATATTGCAAGATTTTGTGTGAATACGCAAGCATTCACAAAATCTCAATCAGTTGCCTTTCTTTCTCTATATAATGCCTTGATTTGGGTTGGATTTTTAAAAAAAAAATTTTTGTTTTATTGTTATAGTATAAATACTGATCACAATCATCTTAAATGGTTTTTGACAGAAACTTGAGAATTTGTGAACAGTGTTTTAAACAAAGAAATCAAAGATGAATTTCATTTTGTATTGATATGAGATATATTTGCACATATCAGAAAAAACATATTGGAAAATATTATTATAAAAGACTAAACGTGTACAAGCTTATTGAACTGCCGAATACCACAAATATAACAATTATTAATAACCTTGCTTAATATATTATTAAAGCCTTGGAACTTGGACAAGAATTTCTAAATGTTAATTAAACTATTGGTATAATATAGAAACGTTCCATATCATTATGCCTGTGACTATTTTAAATCACTTTCATGGACATACATGACTTTATATTAATTACTTAATTCATTCATAATTGTGTTGCCATGCACGTATATTGTATATGATGAGGATCTTTACTCTTATTAACTTTTCTGTGTTCTGTATTCTATATTAAAAAAAAATAAAACAAATATGGTTAATTATTTTACATATTTGACCCCGTTACCTACTTAATGGATTTTAATGAAGATGGGAGTCTGGCTGACTTACCGTGCTTTGGTTTGAATCATACAATGAAAATAGTAATTTTCAATCATTTAATTGCACTTCAGTGCTCTCTCGATAAAATGATATTTCACTGGAAACAGTAATTATATTCCATGATTTAGAGAGTGGTGGCAAGAGTAGGATCACTGTGGCTCATGCATGTCGTAGGAAACGACAGTTTGATTAATAGGATAGAATTTGCTGAAACTCTGCAGTTCTGCAGGTATCAAGGTTCTAAGTTCATTCTGCATATTTATTTGTTGATGTATTTTTTTAATCTGTATGCTTATTTGTTGTTTTTGTACATGTATGATTGAACATGGAATCTTCCTTCCTGTTCGCGTTGAATAACCTATAATGTGTTGGTACGCCATAAAACCCCATTCCTTCACTGGGAACTCAAATTATTCTCCATAATTCAGAAACATAGATATGCACATTTATGTAATGAGCTCAAGGTGAACTATTCTGGATTCCAGGATATAAAACTGTTTTCATCCCCAACTTGGATTCATACTCAAAATGCATTTTCTAATATTCATATAAAACACAAATTGAAGCACAAACACCTGACTTGGCCTCGATTTTGAAATTATTAATGCAGATTTACAGGTTTTTATGTCTTTTTTTTCTGATAATGAGCCCATTCGTTTTTGAGTTGAGATGGAATATTGGAACATTATTTTTTAATCTTTGACTCCAGTTGAAGCATTCAAGGTTTTCTCTTATAGGGAATGTATCAGGAAAAAACACACGCTATAAAATGTCTTAAACACGCTATAAAATGTCTTAAAAAAATAAAATCATAATTAAAAAAAACAACAAAAAAAACCAGCCCATGTGGTTCTGGCTAAGAATAGAATCACTGTCGATCTCTGCAGAGGAGTAGGAATCCTCCGAATGGGTGTCATGTAAATTTTATCATTTCTTGTCATGTTCACTATTGTTGTTAAATTATCAACCCCTGTGTGGTTCCAGGGAGCCACAAGTGATGGCAAGAATAGGATCACTGTGGCTCATACATGTCGTAAGAAGCGACAAATTGAGTAATAGATAGAATTTGCTGAAACTCTGCAGTTCTGCAGGTATCAAGGCTCTAGGTTCATTCTGCATATTCATTTATTGATGTAATTTTTTAATCTGTATGTTAATTTGTTGTTTTTGTACATGTAGAATGAACCTGGAATCTTCCTTCCTGTTGGCGTCGAATAACCTATAATGTATTGGTATGCCGTAAAACCCTATTCATTCATTCATTATTACAATGGATAAAAAGCATTTCATTATCATTGATGAATAAAATCTGAATGGTTTGGTATGTTAAATCCACCAAACCGTGACAGAATTGATTAGATAGGTAAACTTGAAACAAAATCCCCATTCTAAAAATAGACGGCACTTAAATACTGTTTGGCGACTTTTGCATCTTTTTACTCTTTCTAGGATGAAACAATTAATACTATGTGCAAACCTGTTTAAAAGATAAAATTTAAATAAAAATGAAATTTACTCATTTAATATATCACAAAACATGTTGCAATTTTAAGCGGGAAATCTATTTTAGTCTAACCTCAGCATGTAGCCCAGATTCAGAAATTCCTTTTCAATATATTATTTTTGTATGTTTAAATAGATATCCTTTTGGCAATACTTAGTCAGTGAGTATAATATAAACATGACATATTGGGGGGAAATCTCTATAGCCAATTTTAAAAGTTTCAAAAATCCTGATATATTCCCTTTAACATGGTGACACTTTTATTTTTCATTATGTCTAACTAAACTTGTATAGAAATGTTATAATTGTAAACTCTCCGACAATCTCAAATTCAGCAGGTCATATCTGATAATAATTGCATTGAATTGCTAAGAATGCAGGGCCATGAAGTTTGCATTTTTCATTTCCTGTATTCTACATTGTCTTGTCAGGCCTTTTAAAGAAGATTTAGATCTATATTTTTATTATAGTCTCATCCATATACTAACACATACTAAACCAGAAAATATACATATACACAAAATGTACATGGCCATTCAATAATTAGAATTGCAAGAGACTATTAACACAAATGGAACAAAATATCACATGTTTATATCACAAAGGCAAATACACTAATTATATTAATTAAGTTATAGCTTGAAATTTCTTTGTCAAACTCCGCACCTGTAGCTCCAATTAGCACGATGTTATATTTCGATGAGCAACGCTAATTCATTCGACAAGCATCTTCAAGACACAGATGCGAGATGCTAATTGAGAAATATAGCAATAACCTGAAGAACAAGCATCAGGGCTTAAGAAGAAATCTCAACTTTTTATTAGATCACCTGAGAATTTGCCTCAAGTGACCTTTTGTGATTGCCTATTGTCCGTCTTGCGTCTGTAAACAACTCACATTTTTTTACCTCACCTCAAAAACAATTAGCCTGATTGTGATGAAATTTTGTATGTAGCTTTGTACTAAAAAGTGAATCAAAACTGTGAATATTGTCCCCACCCCATGAATCTTTATGGATGGGGCCTAAACAGCCAATTTCATGGTAAACTTAAAAAAAAAATCTGATTAATATGGGAAGTGCTCGGAAACAAATTGTAAGCATAATTAATGAGACCTACAGGTCCTTCATAAATAATGTGAATTGCATTCCCCAGGGTCTGACTTTTTCGCCCTATGGTAGGGCTTACGTTACTAAATCCATATAATGAAAATTACAAAAGCTTCTATTTCTCATGACTGAAATAATTTATTTTAATGATTTTTGGTGTGTTTTGTTGTTGCTAATATGACAGTTGATATCTTTGTTTTATTGAATGCCCCACAACTCTGTGGTCTCGGGGATGGGGCCAAAATAGCCAAATTCAAGGTTTAAACTTATTTTTCTTTTTATTATAAGAAAAACTTCGAAGCAAATGGTAAACATGATTGTTGAGGCCTATGTGTCCTTTATAAAACTGTAAATTGCATGTCCCTGGAGTGGAGCCAACTCTACTAATTCTATATAAGAGAAAATGACAAAAACTTATATTTTTTGGTGTGATTTGTTGTTGCCGACGTGACGGTCAAAATTCATTTTTGAATAAGTGCCCCTGACCCCCCACACCCCCAAAGACCTAGGCACAATGGGGAAACAAAAATTATCACGTGATCACAAATTATGTCACCGCACCATCTGAGGAAAATGTAGAAATTTAAATAAAAAATCATTCGCAACATTTTTATCAATGAAGCGATTTTACAAACATTAAAGCCCCAAAAAGATGTCATTGTATTCTCTTCTCAGTGATGTTATTATATTTAACAAGAATATTATACTTTTTGAGAACACTTTGATAATATTTCCCAGTCAGCACGGATGTCGACCACACTTTCCGACACTTGTAGATCTGAAATCGTGTTCTAGCTTATCTTTCCTGTGTTATAACATGAACTGAACCTTCTTTCAATATTTAAGACCAAAATTCGCCTTTACTTTTTGTCTTGCCGCAACGAAGGAGAGACGAGATTAAGGTGTTGCTTTTCTGTCGGCAGCGGCGGCGTCAAACATTTATATTTAGCTCCAAGGTTAAGTTTTCGTTTTTACACTATTTCAAGTACAAGTGCTAGGACACTCATACTTGGATCATAGTTACAACTAACACCCTGCATCACATTATATACTGCAGATGCTGAGTGTGACCTACATTTCATGGTCCATTGACATTGTTTGATGCTGAATTTTGCATTTAGCTCCAACGTTAAGTTTTCATTTTTACACTATTTCTCAATAAGTACTAGTGCTTGGACTCTCATACTTGGATCATAGTTACAACTAACACCCTGCATTATATTATGCAGATGCTGAGTACTTTTCTTTTTTTTAAATTTATTTACAAAAAAAATTTAATCTTTTTTTATTTTTAATTTTTTTTTAAAATTTTTTTCAAGTTTTTTTATGTTTTTTTGTTGTTTTTTTTAGAAATATGTTTAACTTAGAAATACTGGTTAAAGTTTTTTTTTTTTTTTTTTAAATATGTTTTACTTAGAAATACTGGTTAAAGTTTCATAAGCAACTACCATCAAGTTCATATCTCAAAAATCACTTAATGTATTTGATCGAAACTTCACACAATACTTCCTACAATATTTCATAGTCATTAAACCTACCACATTAACCAAGTTAGATAACTCTTGCATGAATATAATATTTTAATTTTTTTCTCTCCCATGTGTGTATTAACAGTCAAAGCGGACACGGCGAGACATATCATTCCATGGAATTCTTGTTTATTAAATAGTGCAAATAAATCATTTTATGGCATAAACATAGTAAATATGTTAACCACACCCATTTTAGCAGATTGAAATTTCGAAAATACTCTCTATACAAAACACAACTCGTAAACAAGATGGTAAAACTGTCTGTGTATCCATTACATTTCAGTCGAAATTCACCTGCCTGATTTATACACTTATTCTGTATTGTGTATTTAGCTCCCGACATTATGCCATGGATTCTAATTATTTAAAAAATACATCTGCACATTGATATGATAATTTGCCTCCAAGATATGGTTGCTCACGTTGGTGACGGCGTACGGCGGCATCTAGGGTAGTAGCTATACTACTTACAGAAGCAATATCCGACACCCACAGGGATTACACAGTTCTGGGAGAGTTCGTCCATATCTGAACATAGCATGATCTTGTTGTATTACTACCATTAGGAAATATCTACGACAGTTGAAATGTTTAAACTTTCATCTCTTTAACTTTAAATTCGATTCTATGCTATGCCACAGAGATATGGGGATATGAATATGCCGGTACGAATGAAACAGTTCCAGCTGATTGTTGTCAATATTGTTTAGGTTCTGTTACTGACACTTTTGCGTTTGGTGAATGTGGGTGACATGCATAACATATCATACATATGACAGACAATATTGGTGCAAAATTTTGCATATGGAAAATAATTGTTACCCCTAACAATGTTACAAAATGCTTAAGTCTCTAGATAAAGCTGGTAGACCTAATTAGGCTTCAAAAGTTAAAAAAACTTCTTTTTTGATACGGTTTCGGTGTTGTGTGGATGTCTAAAAAAAATGGAGATAAAAATATTTGTATCATTCAATTTAAGCATCAGTTAATCATTACATGAGTACATGATTAATCATTACATGAATACATGATAGATAGTTTACATGAGTACATGATTAATAGTTTACATGATTACATGATAAATAGTTTACATGATTACATGATAAATAGTTTACATGATTAAATGATAAATCATTACTTGAATACATGAATAATCATTTCATGAATACATGATTAATCATTATATAAATACATGATAAATCATTACATGAATGCATGATTAGTAGTAAACATGAATGCATAATTAAATTAATGGTTTACATGAATACATGATAAATCATAACTTGAATACATTAATAATCATTACATGAATACATGATTAATCATTACATAAATACATGATAAATAATTACATGAATACATGATTAATAGTTTACATGAATACATGATAAATCATTGCATGAATATATAATTAATCATTACATGAATACATGATTAATAGTTTACATGAATAATCATAACATGAATACATGATTAATAGTTTACATGAATACATGATAAATCATTGCATGAGTACATGATTAATCATAACATGAATACATAATTAATAGTTTACATCAATACATGATTAATAGTTTACATGAATAATCATAACATGAATACAACATGATTAATCATGTAATGAATACATGATTAATCATTACATGAATACATGATTAATAGTTTACATGAATACATAATAAATCATTGCATGTATACATAATTAATCATTACATGAATACATGGTTAATCATTACATGCCACATGGTAGCAGTGGCGCATATACCCGTGATGACGACTAAATAATTTAAAACCTTTTTGAATCCAGTGAGGTATTTATGTGTTGACAAGCCGTTTCTACATAACAAAATATGACCCGTTTTCGTTGTTCCAGCCACAATAAGGATTTAGAAAATCGTTTTTGTCTGTATTGCCAAACTATCAAACATTCTGATGTATGAGAAGATGGATTATCATGTATTTATCAACTGTAATAGAAAGTCGGGTTTACGCCATCAAATGTTCTAGAAAGTCAAGTTTACGCCATCTCCTTCTATAGTCTTGCTGCTCTGGACAGTGGTGAAACTGGTCTAGTAGATATACACACTATTCTACTACTGACAGCCACTTATAACATAACAAAACTATCATATTGCGTTTATTTGTGTTAAAAAGAAATGAATACAAATATACTTGCACATGCAACTCATAAAAATTGCTGTTTATAATGAAATATATTTCTTAGCACTGGTTCTGCCCCGGAAAACAGCTGATATTATGTTAAGTACTGATTTTACCCGGGAATACAGTGTGCTATTATGTACTGGTTCTGCCTGGGAATACAGCGTGCTATTATGTTTAGTACTGGTTCAACCCGGGAATACAGCTTGCTATTATTTTAAGTACTGGTTCTACCCAGGAATACAGTGTGCTATTATGTTAAGTACTTGTTCTGCCCGGGAATACAGCATGCTATTATGCTAAGTACTGGTTCTGCCCAGGAATACAGCATGCTGTTATGTTAAGTAATGGTTCTGCCCGGGAATACAGCGTGATATTATGCTTAGTACTGGTTCTACCCAGGAATACAGTGTGCTATTATGTTAAGTACTGGTTCCACCTAGGTTACATCATGATATTATGCTTAGTACTGGTTTTGCCCGGGGAATACAGAGTGATATTATGCTTAGTACTGGTTCTGCCCGGGAATACAGCGTGATATTATGCTTAGCCTACTGATTTTACCCGGGAATACAGCATGGTATTATGTTATGTACTGGTTTTGCCAGGGAATACAGCGTGCTATTATGTTTAGCCTACTGGTTCTACCCGGGAATACAGCGTGCTATTATGTAAAGTACTGGTTCCACCTGGGAATACATCATGATATTATACTTAGTACTGGTTCTGCCCGGGGAATACAGAGTGATATTATGCTTAGTTCTGGTTCTGCCCGGGAATACAGCGTGCTATTATGTTAAGTACTGGTTCTACCCGGGAATGCAGTGTGCTATTATGCTTAGCCTACTGATTTTACCCGGGAATACAGCGTGCTATTATGTTATGTACTGGTTCTGCCAGGGAATACAGCGTGCTATTATGCTTAGCCTACTGGTTCTACCTGGGAATACAGTGTGCTATTATGTAAAGTACTGGTTCTGCCTGGGAATACAGCGTGCTATTATGTTTAGTACTGATTTTACCCGGGAATACAGCATGCTATTATGTTAAATACTGATTTTACCCGGGAATACAGCATGCTATTATGTTAAGTACTGGTTCTGCCAGGGAATACAGCGTGCTATTATGTTAAGTACTTATTTTACCTGAGATACAGCATGCTATTATGTTAAGTACTGATTTTACCCAGGAATACAGCGTGCTATTATGCTTAGCCTACTGGTTCTACCCGGGAATACAGCGTGCTATTATGTAAAGTACTGGTTCTGCCTGGGAATACAGCGTGCTATTATGCTTAGTACTGGTTCTACCTGGGAATACAGCGTGCTATTATGTTAAGTACTGGTTCTGCACGGGAACACAGCGTGCTATTATGTTTAGCCTACTGGTTCTACCCGGGAATACAGCGTGCTTTTATGCTTAGCCTACTGGTTCTACCCGGGAATACAGCGTGCTATTATGCTTAGCCTAGTGGTTCTACCTGGGAATACAGCGTGCTATTATGCTAAGTCTACTGGTTCTACCAGGGAATACAGCGTGCTATTATGTAAAGTACTGGTTTTACCTGGGAATACAGCATGCTATTATACTATGTCTACTGGTTCTACCCGGGAATACAGTGTGCTATTATGCAAAGTCTACTGGTTCTACCCGGGAATACAGCGTGCTATTATGCTAAGTCTACTGGTTCTACCAGGGAATACAGCGTGCTATTATACTTAGCCTACTGGTTCTACCCGGGAATACAGCGTGCTATTATGCTTGGCCTACTGGTTCTACCAGAGAATACAGCGTGCTATTATGCTTAGCCTACTGGTTCTACCCGGGAATAAAGCGTGCTATTATGCTTAGCCTACTGGTTCTACCCGGGAATACAGCGTGCTATTATGATAAGCCTACTGGTTCTACCCGGGAATACGGCGTGATTTGTATAAAGTGTACTAACTTTGTTTCACAATCGAAGTAAAAAATATAAAGTCCCAGAGATGATCAATAAATTATCTCTTAACAGAGCACGCAAGTCACCCCGGGTTTCACTCAGTTTGGTAGGGAAGCTATATGATGGGTTAGTTAGGTGGGTTTCTAAATACAAACTTTGGAGATGAACTAAAGCGTGCTTTTATTAAAAAAATATTGTTTTACAATTTGGATGGAATGGCATTTTACTCATAGACAAACATATGCATTTTCCCAATATACCGACGGCTCCAGGGCGGCAACCACTGTTTAACCCTCGGTATACATAAATACATGTTTATATTGGAGCTGTGTATTATATAGTATACGGCTGGTGAAAATTCAACTGGAATATAATATACATTACTTACGCATCAAAAATTTGTGTGTTTGAATATTTAACGTCAACTTTGTGCAACCGAGGGCTAACGTATGATCAGTTAATCTAACCACTCTTTCCTGGGAGTCTGGAAGGTTAACACGTATTGTGACTCCGGCTCATCTAGTTCCTCAAGTAAATAATAACTTGAATCAGGGGTGAGAGACGAATGTCAATGACACGCATTGTCGTATATCATACTTCACGGAGACTGTGGCAAAACTCACAACCTCTGGATTGATAGTCAGACGCACTACCAGTTGAGCTAACAAGACCCATATAGTGACGACTGATACTCTAGGTACATGCACACGGTTTTGGTGTACGTATTTTCTTTTCTTGCTTGCATTCTGTGGCTTCAAGCGATCCTTTTATCAAACATAATATTGATCAGTTGTATAATATGGCAAATATTTCCTTCACAGGCGCACGATTCCCCGTGTGGCAACTTAATTTGCTTTTCCATGTATATGCGTTATTCAGTTAAATAATTTATAAGACGATCACCACACAAATGATTTTGCTCTATAATCTTTGTCAAATTTGGTCTAGGATGCTGTGGTAAAGAAATACACACAGAAAAGTTGTTTTTTTCTACTCATGAAAATGCATAATAACTTGTAGGTTGGTCAGCTTTTTTTAAAAAAAAACAAAACAGTGCAGTGACTCCTATGTGTTATTTTTTGTAAAAAAAATCACCAAGTTCTCTAAAATATACCAATCTGTTAAAATCCAGTAAAAGTAACTGTTTATTCTACAAATTATGTGTTGTTTGCAGTATATGCTGTGGCAGCCTTTTCTCTACTCAGTCATCTGCAACAAGATATCACAGTCCCTACGAATCATTTTAAAAATATTTTAAATCAAATTATATTGGACTTTTAATCTGGCGCAGTAATTGTGTAACCCCCACTAAGTAGGGGCGAAACTGTGTAGTGTACATATAATAATACATTGATTGATTGAATACTTGCGTCATTTTTATGCTATCGAGGGTTAACAGACGACCAGTTAACCGAACTACTGATTCATAAGATCCTGAAAGGTTAACCATTACTCGAGCACACCCCATCTCCACAAGTAACTGATAATTTTTCCTTACTTGAATCAGCGGTGAGAGACGAAAGACAATGAGACAGAATGCCGTATATCGATCATCGCAGAAACTGTTGCCGGGCGGGGATTGAACTTCACGACCCCTGGATCGATAGTCAGACACGTTACCAACTGAGTTAATCGGACCCGGTATATATAATAATAGAATATGCTTAAATTCCCATCAAAGGAAGGTGACATAATTTTATTATACTCGTGCACGAGACAATATATGTTCTTTGTTAAAATGTATATAAAAATATAACCATTGATATAAGATTGATTTATTATATATATCTGACTAAATATCGAAGGTAGGTACAGATCACTCCAAAGCCAAGTCCGGACGTGTGAGAAAGACACCCATCTGCAAAGCAAACAAAAAGAAAATACGTTGAAAATATCATTAATAAAAATCCACGTAACTTATTAGATGTTATTTAGATATGCATTGTACATAGTAATACTGAGTACAAATCAATCAGCAATGCCGACGATTTAATGAAAAACTGGTCTAACTCAGTATAAAATAGAACGGTAGGTAGAGTAGTTTTGCACTAAGCCCTTCAAGCCGAACATACAATAAAATAACATTAAAAAAGGAAATATATGTCATTCAAAAGACGCTATCGCCTCAACACCACAAATACACTAAGCATACGCGAAACTATAATAATCATAATATGTGCAATAGCATATAAAATAGAAGAAATGAAGATAATGTCACACAAAAACGCCTTTGGGAACCTAAAACCTGGTTTATGTGTGCGTTCAACCTCGCTGTTTACCCGGTCATCACATCAAAAAACAAGTCGGTTTAAACAAAAGTATCTCCGTCATATTATATTCTTACAAACACGGAAGTATACATACGTAAACGTGCTAATGTAACTATATCAGAAATAAATAAAATTATGTCATGCACATATGTACTCGAAGGCTTTGCAAAAGTCAGAGCTTGAAGGACACGGCACTTCCAATTATCACTTTAAAACATTTTTTTCTGAAAATTGTATAGGACCTATTAAGGTTTATCTGGTGTAAATATAAATTGGAACTCCTCCTTAAGCGGGGCGAAGGGTAATATATAGAATGTTGGCCGCTCACGCCAGAGATTGCGGATTCGATCCCCGATCGACCCGATGTCTCTCATAAAACAACACTCAGTACTGGTTCTACACAGAGCGGTTCATATAAGCTCTGAGCTTTCATCGCAATCGAGCTAAAATAAATTAATTAAAATGAGCGAAAATCTCATTTAATTTCTATTTTGCAAATGAACATAACTATCACTACTATGGTAATTGGGCTACTAATGCGTGAACATAAGAAAAAATTATTTGAACATGCGTCAATTTATGTTTCAGTTTAAACAAATAAACCCTTTGAAGTATAAACACACGGCAGTGAGCAATATGGTTACATTATTACTAGAAAACAAAACGATCCATTCATGCTTTACAAAAAAAAAAATTGATCAACGAACTAAGCTAAAATAATGTTAACGAAATATTATGCTTTGATGAAGAACTATTATGTCCATATACGGCATGGAATATATAACCATCAGCCTATGTTGATCATGATGGGAAATTTGAAACTTCCAATAGTGTCAATTTAAACATCTCAATGCATAAAAAATGTAAATGTGTAAATCGAGTTGTCAATTATGGTGACAAGTCATACTTAAGCAAACCCATCAATGTTACAGATGGTAACATTCACGCTCAACTATTGAACAACAGTATTCCACACTCGTCAATGTTACAGATGGTAACATTCATGTTCAAATATTGTACAACATTATTCCACACTCGTCTATGTTACACATGGTAACATTCATGCTCAACTAATGTATAGCATTATTCTACACTCGTCAATGTTACAGATTGTAACATTCATGTTCAAATATTGTACAACATTATTCCACACTCGTCAATGTTACAGATGGTAACATTTATCGTACAACATTATTCCACACTTGTCAATGTTACAAATGGTAACATTCATATTCAACTATTGTACAACAGTATTCTACACTCATCAATTTTACAGCTAGTAACATTCATACTCAACTATTGTACAACAGTATTCCACACTCGTCACTGTTACAGATGGTAACATTCATATTCAACTATTGTTTAGCATTATGCCACGCTCGTCAATGTTACAGATGGTTACATTCATGTTCAACTATTGTACTGCATTATACCACGCTCGTCAATGTTACAGATGGTTACATTCATGTTCAACTATTGTACAGCATTATTCTACACTCGTCATTGTTACAGATGGTAACATTCATGTTTAACTAGTGTACAACAGTATTCCACGCTCGTCAAGGTTACAGATGGTAACATTCATGTTCAACTATTGTACAACATTATTCCACGCTCGTCAATGTTACAGATGGTTACATTCATGTTCAACTATTGTACAGCATTATTCCACGCTCGTCAATGTTACAGATGGTTACATTCATGTTCAACTATTGTACAGCATTATTCTACACTCGTCAATGTTACAGATGGTAACATTCATGTTTAACTAGTGTACAACAGTATTCCACGCTCGTCAAGGTTACAGATGGTAACATTCATGTTCAACTATTGTACAACATTATTCCACGCTCGTCAATGTTACAGATGGTTACATTCATGTTCAACTATTGAACAGCATTATTCCACACTTGTCAATGTTACAGATGGTAACATTTATCGTACAACATTATTCCACACTCGTCAATGTTACAGATTGTAACATTCATATTCAACTATTGTACAGCATTATTCGACACTCGTCAATGTTACAGATGGTAACATTCATGTTCAAATATTGTACAACATTATTCCACGCTCGTCAAGGTTACAGATGGTTACATTCATGTTCAACTATTGTACAGCATTATTCCACGCTCGTCAATGTTACAGATGGTTACATTCATGTTCAACTATTGTACAGCATTATTCTACACTCGTCAATGTTACAGATGGTAACATTCATGTTTAACTAGTGTACAACAGTATTCCACGCTCGTCAAGGTTACAGATGGAAACATTCATGTTCAACTATTGTACAACATTATTCCACGCTCGTCAATGTTACAGATGGTTACATTCATGTTCAACTATTGTACAGCATTATTCCACACTTGTCAATGTTACAGATGGTAACATTTATCGTACAACATTATTCCACACTCGTCAATGTTACAGATTGTAACATTCATATTCAACTATTGTACAGCATTATTCGACACTCGTCAATGTTACAGATGGTAACATTTATCGAACAGCATTATTCCACACTCGTCACTGTTACAGATGGTAACATTCATTTTCAACTATTGTTTAGCATTATTCCACGCTTGTCAATGTTACAGATGGTTACATTCATGTTCAACTATTGTACAGCATTATTCCACACTCGTCAATGTTACAGATGGTAAAATTTATGCTCAACTATTGTACAGCATTATTCCACATTCGTCAATGTTACAGATGGTAACATTCATATTCAACTATTGTACAGCATTATTCCACACTCGTCTATGTTACAGATGGTAACATTCATGCTTAACTATTGTACAGCATTATTCCACACTCGTCAATGTTACAGATGGTAACATTTATGCTCAACGATTGTACAGCATTATTCCACACTCGTCAATGTAAAGATGGTAACATTCATGCTCAACTATTGTACAGCATTATTCCACACTCGTCAATGTTACAGATGGTAACATTCGTGCTCAACTATTGTACAGCATTATACCACACTCGTCAATTTTAATGATGGTAACATTTATCGTACAGCATTATTCCACACTCGTCACTGTTACAGATGGTAACATTCATATTCAACTATTGTTTAGCATTATTCCACGCTCGTCACTGTTACAGATGGTAACATTCATGTTCAACTATTGTACAGCATTATTCCACGCTCGTCAATGTTACAGATGGTTACATTCATGTTCAACTATTGTACAGCATTATTCCACACTCGTCACTGTTACAGATGGTTACATTCATATTCAACTATTGTACAGCATTATTCCACGCTCGTCAATGTTATAGATGGTAACATTTATCGTACAGCATTATTCCACACTCGTCACTGTTACAGATGGTTACATTCATGTTCAACTATTGTACAGCATTACTCCACGCTCGTCAATGTTAAAGATGGTTACATTCATATTCAACTATTGTACAGCATTATTCCACACTCGTCACTGTTACAGATGGTTACATTCATGTTCAACTATTGTACAGCATTATTCCACACTCGTCACTGTTACAGATGGTTACATTCATATTCAACTATTGTACAGCATTATTCCACGCTCGTCAATGTTATAGATGGTAACATTTATCGTACAGCATTATTCCACACTCGTCACTGTTACAGATGGTTACATTCATGTTCAACTATTGTACAGCATTATTCCACGCTCGTCAATGTTAAAGATGGTTACATTCATATTCAACTATTGTACAGCATTATTCCACACTCGTCACTGTTACAGATGGTTACATTCATGTTCAACTATTGTACAGCATTATTCCACGCTCGTCAATGTTACAGATGGTTACATTCATGTTCAACTATTGTACAGCATTATTCCACATTTGTCAATGTTACAGATGGTAACATTCATGTTCAACTATTGTACAGCATTATTCTACACTCGTCAATGTTACAGATGGTTACATTCATGCTCAACTATTGTACAGCATTATTCCACACTCGTCAATGTTACAGATTGTAACATTCATGTTCAACTATTGTACAGGATTATTCCACACTCGTCAAAGTTACAGATGGTAACTGTCATGCTCAACTATCGTACAGCATTATTCCACGCTCGTCAATGTTACAGATGGTAACATTCATGCTCAACTATTGTACAGCATTATTCCACACTCATCAATGTTACAGATCGTAACTGTCATGCTCAACTATCGTACAGCATTATTCCGCGCTAGTCAATGTTACAGATGGTAACATTCATGCTCAACTATTGTACAGCATTATTCCACACTCGTCAATGTTACAGATGGTAACATTCATGCTCAACTATTGTACAGCATTATTCCACACTCATCAATGTTACAGATGGTAACTGTCATGCTCAACTATTGTACAGCATTATTCCACACTCGTCAATGTTACAGATGGTAACTGTCATGCTCAACTATTGCACAGCATTATTTCACTTTATGTGATACAATATATATATATATGGATGGAAGCCATTATCCTAAACACGGTTAGTGAGCAGAGAGCTATCCCTTTAAATCATCCCTATTTATACATCTATATTGATAACGTGCAATTCTGAATTTCGGCTTTTACTCATCCTTCCTTAAAGTTGATATACATGTATATGTGTATGGACTTTTTAAAAGTGTCCCTTCTGTCACATCAGTGACAGCTATGTAACCAGTGGAAGTAATATGCGAGACCAAAAGCCAAGTCATGTTTTAATTTGATGTGTAAACGTCCAAACCGTTCCTTAGTTACCTCGTGCTGCTCGCTACACTTGACTGCACGCAGTGGCGTAGCTGACCCTAAAATGATGTGCAAGCCCATCGGGAGTTCGTTTCACACAAAAAAAACTTTAGATCGTCGTAAACGTAAACCAACAATTATTCATAATATTTTTAATTTTCACCCAAATGAAGCCAAGTTGGCTTAAATCGTGAAAAACGTAATATATTTTTATTAAAATACAATCATTATAAATGTCGATCAAAATTTGAACACATAATGGAGAAATTGTCTAATCGAATTATGTCAATTTTTATCGTATGCTATTTTGTGAAACGAGCCCAGCAGGAGAATGAATCATTGAACGGTGAACCATATAATCTCATTTATCCCGTCTCAGTGTGGACATTTTTCTAGTTATAAATAAAAATAGTCCGTACCTTTCATCTGCTTCTCTCTCAACAGTTTCCTCATTGTGATTCCATTTGGACTGAAAGTTGAAAAAGACATAGCCGTTATGACACATCGGAGAGATAACCTCAGATCATGTCTGTGAGGTTATGAAAGATCATCTCAGATCGTATCTATGAGGTTATGCTGTATTTCCTAAGATCGTATATGTGAGGTTGAAGATATTGCCTCAAATCGTATCTGTGAGGTAATGAGAGATCACATCAGCTACTATCTGTGAGGTTATGAGATATCGCCCCAGATCGTTTCTGTGAGGTTATGAGAGACCGCCTCAGATCGTATTTCCTCAGGTCGTACCTGTGACGTTTTGAGGTATCGCCTCATATCGTATATGTGAGGTTATGAGAGATAACCTCAGATCTTATCTCCTCAAATCGTATATATATCACCTCAGATCGTATCTATGAGGTTATGAGAGATCACCTCAGATCGTATCTATGAGTTAATGAGATATCTACCTCAGATCGTATTTGTGAGTTTATGAGAGATCACCTCAGATCGTATTGTGAGTTTTTTAGATATCGCCTTAGATCGTATCTATGAGGCTATGAGAGATCACTTCATATCGTACCTGTGAGTTTATAAGAGATCACCTAGTAATAATAATAATAATAATAATAATTATAATAATAATTTTCATAATAATAATAATAATAATAATAATAATAATAATAATAATAATAATAGTAATAGTAATAACAATAACAATAATAATAATAATAATAATAATTGTTATAATAATAATAATGACTTTCCTTTACGAGAAAACTCATTTGGATCAAGTCCAATCTTCTCTGAGGTTTCATCAACAAAATTAACAATGTTTAACAATCAATGGAATCGGATTATGGGATGCGGGGTAAGAAAAAATAATTGCATTTTCGCCACCATTTATGCACCAAGTTATTGTCGGTGGATTTGCGTTTTGAACTTGCTAATGTGCACTGTGATTATTTCATCCCATGACAATTGACAGGCTGTCAATCAAACAAGTCGATAGTCCAATCAGCATCGATATTGGTTGCTACACCACCATTTTATTAGACAAGCTAACAATGTCTAAGTAAAAACGACATTGTATTTACTTGGACAAACATTGTCATGTGACCAGTGGGCGAGGCCATAGTCGTTTTCGCGTCAGGTCAATATAATTGACATGCTACGTCCAGTGCTCACCAGTGAAATATAATTGATATTCATTGAAACAAACATTTTTATTTTTTGTTATTGAAAACAGTGAAATGATCTGTTATAGTTTTATTATTTTAAACATGAAATTTAAACAGTCAGATTTTGACCGTTTACATTAAAGAACATGTGTATATGTATTTACTTCTTGTACATTTGTAAAGTATATACTAACCTATCAATTTCTTTCATTCCATCTGTATGTTCTTTACCGTGCCTCTGATTGGCTTGTTCGATCTCGTTCGATTCATTTGTAGCCTCCAATAGGACCTTCATAAAGTCAGACTGAAAACACCCGAGCCTCTTGTTCGGCCAAGACAGAACCATTTTCATCCAATCAGGACGCATGAATTCTTCAAATCCAAGTGGACCGCATAGTACCGCTGCACACAAATACATAATTATTAATATCTGTTTGATCAACTTAAAATATATACTTTTTAATTATAAAACATTTCCAAGGAAAAGGAAGCTCAATTTGTGGTTGTCAAAAATGAAATATCTCAACGATTGTAAATTGAAATAGCTTATATGTGAAGTCAAGCTAAGTTTGTAAGGACTTACATGTATATAATTCCTTGAAGCTGGGTATTTTCATTATAACTGGAACATGATTTCTATTGCATTTGTGCATTTGTAAATTTCAGTGATTTATATGTAATATTATGTACAATATATATTTCGTTTTTATATAATATTTATAATGGATATACAAGTCATGTAAATTCAATATTTCATCTATTTATGTCGTTTGTAAATTTATTGGACTATCGAAGTTATATGTCGGTTTGTGTTTGTATATTTGATTGACATTTAATTGTCTATATCTGTTTGTGTTTATATATTTGATTGACATTTAATTGTCTATGTCTGTTTGTGTTTATATATTTAATTGACATTTAATTGTCTATGTCTGTTTGTGTTTATATATTTAATTGACATTTAATTGTCTATGTCTGTTTGTGTTTATATATTTGATTGACATTTAATTGTCTATGTCTGTTTGTGTTTATATATTTAATTGACATTTAATTGTCTATGTCTGTTTGTGTTTGTATATTTGATTGACATTTAATTGCCTATGTCTGATTGTGTTTATGTATTTGATTGACATTTAATTGTCTATGTCTCTTTGTGTTTGTATATTTGATTGACATTTAATTGCCTATGTCTGTTTGTGTTTATATATTTGATTGACATTTAATTGTCTATAAGTGTATTGTGTTTTTGTATGTGTATTGTATTCCTATGTTGCTTTTTTTTATGTTTATACCAACCCAACAATCAATTCTAAAACAGGACACTTTATTATAAACACTTTTAACAATCGAATAACTTGATATTATACAAATTATGTTTAATATTGGTCAAATAATACTTAAATCTATTTCATAATATATATAATATTGCATATTAACCGATATAATGATTTTACTCTCAATTTTACGATTGACTTTGAAACACAATTATTCTTTTTTAATAATTTATATAAATTAATTAAGATATTATGTTATTGAAATAAGTGACAGATAAGCCTGTTTAGGCTAAGTACAAACTATTATGTGTGTTTGTTTTAATTCCGGTGTGTACATTCGACTATTTTATAAAATGGCATTTAGACTTAATCAGTATTGAACACGTGCATATAGAACGATAGATACGCACAAAATACGTACAAACACATGTATACAATATTATTCATGAACGCTCACATTTCATTCATACGCAATACACGGACACACATGTACACGAGAGTGCAAATTCACCCACTTTGCTCCAAGAACAGATCCTTGCGATGTGAGCTGACTTTCCCGTCATTTTCTAGAGCCTTAGATTCTTCAAATATGTTGTTACAGAACTCCTTCTGGACCTCGAACACCTTCTTCTCGTGCATGTAGTTTTCCACTGACTCGGTGCAGCCAACCTGTTATTAAATTATACAAACTCATGTCTGATCCATCTTGTATTGTTTATACACGAACATATCTCTGTATTTTCACAAATGCACTTTCGTCCTCCAAATAATAATATGAAACGCTTTGTTCGATATAGCTGAAGAATTTAATGGCTGCTAGGTAAAACACGTTTAAATCAAGCGTCTGTTTTACCATTATATTTATTACATATATATACTTAAACACTACAAAACTTAAATACACGAAAAGCATCCAGGTGATCATGATTTTAGACTGGCACTAGAAAAACTGTATTTGGTTTCGTAAAAAATGGTTTTAAAAAGGTAAGTTAAATTTTCAAGGTTTTCAGTAAAATTCATGGAAATGTAGGCGAAACTAGAGCTAGGTGTATAAAACAAGAATATGAGCAACAGGAAATCGTAGTAGTAGTAGCAGCCATGTTTTGTTGTTCGTTAAAATCATATATTACGTGTATGTAAGCCCGGTCCTAAATGTTTTAGTTTATGGAAAAAAACGTCAGTAGTATACTCACTTTTTTCACATTTTAAACTAAAATTGTCCAATTCCTTTGTTCCCTCGATGATAATATTTTTATTATCATAAATGCAAACTTCTTTGACAAATGCAAAACCAGGTATAACATCATTGTATTAAGTGTTTAATATATATTCACCTTTATAAATTGTTTAGTATTTTAGTAAAAAAATAACTAAAAAAGTTCGGTTATCTCAGCACAAATTATTTCAATCGCATTAAAAATCAATATTTATTATATTTATATATACAACTAATTTTAGACGGTAACTCTATTTGTAAACAGTATTTTACATGGAAATAGCTGACTTGTTTCATTTTGTGCTCTACGGTCGTATGTAGGAATATATAAACATTATGCTCACGTGTTCAGTGATTATAAAGAAGAGCAGCTGATGAGTGATGAAATACGCAGACGTATCACCTTTCGTCATATAGTCCCAGCAATCACGTGTGATGTTACACTTGGGCAGAACGCTGAAGTAAAGATATACCGTATTTATCCTATATTTAGTGCCTGGAATATTTCAAAATTTGCGATTTTATTAAAGCGAAATACAATGGATACACATGATCGGGGGTTGCCGTTGAATATAACAAACACTTATATAGACATCTTGGTGTAGTTTTCAAAATTTCAGTGTTTTAACATGTTTCTCTTTAGTACATTTTAGGGCGTTAAGTATGCATATTAGTAGGGGCATCTTGCTCAAGATTAACGGTGGTGGCTCAACTGTTATTATACATATATAAATGTAAATATAATGTAAATATATTTCTGTAAAAATAGGTTTTAGTTATATTGTATAGAATATTTAAATATAAACTACGTATGCTTTTATGTCATGTGCCTAATAAACTTGCATTGACGCGATAAACGTATATTAATCCGCCTCTTGCAATTGACATGGTAAACATGTTAGCACATGGTCAGAGTTAGATGCAATTTCAGTCCATGTGCATCAATAGAAGTTGTAAACAAATAAATAGAATATTATCACAAGACTCAGTATGACCCGATGGATCGATCATTTTATGTATGTTTTTCCCATTCAAACTGCCTTTGTCAATCGCAATGTAAACAACAAAACTATTTAACGTAAGATTTTATGAGAGGAAACAAACTCTCAATCTCTTTGAACTTTTTAAAGAGAGATACAGTGTAAGATTTGTTGTTTTATTATCGTATGTGATTATAATTTGTATATACTATGATGAGACTCTAATATAAGTTATTTAATCGGCCTACTCGGCTAATTCCAAATATGTATATCTAAATAGAGAATATCATGTCAGTGTCTGATATTATCAACTTTATCAGGTGAGGCTCTGCCAAGTCCTTGTTTTTTCGTTTTTCGTGCTGAACCTGATTAAGTTGATAATATCAGACACTGAAATGATATTTTCTTTATTTTGTCAATATTTCTTATTCGTCTTTTTTATGAAATTGAAAATCAAACTTTTGTTACAACATGTACATTCCGTCCAGGGGTCATATTAACCAACCATTCTTGAGAATATTCTTATACTTAAGCTTGCGACATACTTGCAGAATTTGGTCTCAAAAATTATCATTAAATGTGTTTTTCAAAATTTATTCTTGAGTTCAAGTCTAAGAATTTTCTTAAGAATGGTTGGTGAATACGACCTCAGGTCAAAATGTATAAGTATTCATAATGACTCATGTGCCTGATAAACTTCGATTGACGTGATAAACATATCTTTATCAGCTGACAGTTTATCAACAGAAATGAATGCATTGACATGAAAAATAGGATGTATGGGTGTCGGCAATGTATGTGAATATATCAACCTGTTATTTTCCTCGTACGTTCCGAGCATTCTGGCGTAACAGGCATCTCCTCTTTCCTCGTCATAATGGGAGTCATGACCTGTCTTCGTAACCTTCTTGTCGAATACAGTCGGAACATACGGCATAACATATGGTTTGTTTATGGTGCCCAAAAACCTGTGCATAATAACAATGTGGAGTGTATTGATTTATATAGGACGTATTTATCGTATCTAAGAATGTGATAAGTAAAGACTTCATCGGCTAGAGAAGGCTCGTACTTGGTTATTATAAAGCAGAACATATATTTTATTTTCGATTTAAGCATATGTGCAGCTCGTCATCATGCAAAATACAAAACAAAGCAGTGTATGTGTGAAACAAACCGAACAAAACATACACCATAAACAGAAAGTAGTTGGATTTGGTATAGTGAGAATGACCGCTGCTGATTACACGATTCATATGGAATTACATAGTTTCGCTAAATAGAGTAACAGTCAAGCCTCTCTTAAGCTGCCAGTCAATGGAAGGAGCAAAAGTGGAGGTAATTTGTTGCTTAATACAGGTTAATTTACTCCGAAAGCATAGCAATGAGAAATATATGGTTGCTTAAGACAGGTGGCTGCTTGATAGCGGTGACCGCTTACACAGGTTTGACTGTATATCATTCTAACATAACTCCTACACTAGTTTTTTGTATGTTTTAGCATGATATTGGCTACCTGTTGTAATATGCTGGATCGGTTTCTTTCACGTACGGTAGAGCTGAGTCGGACGCCAGATTCAGTTGTTTCTCCAACCGCTCGAGTTTGTGCAGCAGCTTCTCGTCACATGATCGACGCTTACACTCGCGGACCGCCTCTTGTAGTTGACCTGGAAAACATAGAAGCACGTGATCAGATTTACATAATATACCATATGCCATTTCAGTTCACGTGCGTTAATATAAATTGAAATCATTTTTTAATGGGGTTTAACCTATGACCTTAGCTGAAAACAAATAAATGGAATATTATCACAAGACTCAGTATGACCCGATGGATATATCCGATCATTTTATGTATGTTTATTTTTTTCATTCAAACTGCCTTTGTTAACAGCAATGTCAACAACAAAAATATTTAACAAAACTAAATACCTTGACATTTTTAGTAGACAATGTGAACGGACTCGATAAAACCGAGGTTGTCGGTTTTCATTTCTTTGTTGATTCATGTGCATAAAATGGCAATGGGATGTTTTTCTGATATTATTGGATAGTAATGATGAAGGTGTTGGGTCTTACATCAGTTGGCACACTCGTTTAATACGGTGTCTTGATAAATGCATTGAGTTCCTTATTAATGGGAAACTGTGTTCAGTTGACAGCACGTTAATGTGTATGGTGTGAAAAAAAACAACAACACAAATAAGCTCAAGAAAATGTGTATTTAAAACCAACCAGTGATGCTTTACCCAGATAGGCATGATGATTTAGTAAAATCCATGGCAACAAGAGAATAATAATGACTGGTACGGCACGAGCCACAGTCTGTTGTGTGTCGTTGCTGGTTGTAAATATCACGGAAGTTTTGCTTTACGATCAAAATCTAGTCACATGCAGGCCTACATCCTATACTTTATGCCAATTGTATGTCACTTTGAAAGCATTGGTATTCATTGATAATAAACGTAATATGGAGACTTTCATAAACAACTCATTATAAAGCAATATATCCAACCGCTTGGTATATGTGTTATTTCCAATAGTGGCTGTTAACTTATACTTACTTGTCTATTATAAACAACCAAACGATAGTTGAAAATGTACGAATGACTGAGAATAGATAGCGGATGACGTTAACCATTAATTTTCAGATATTAAAACCAAAAACCAGACTAAGTGATATTCGAATGTCTTTGTGTGATCGTCTTTAAGCAAAACATCCAATAAATAGTGCCATACAAACAATAAAAGTATTTGCATCGTTCAATATTTTCAGACAAATATGTCTAAACATTAACCAAGAGAATGCGTAATTGAATATATAAATTATATCTCTCGACATTGGAGAATGTTAAACACATTTTTCTTTTAAATTGGCGTAAACATACTCTTGTGACAACAAATATATCCGCAAAGATCTTTTCTACCGCAATTTGTCCGCAAACAGTCAGCGGTTTAGCTTGGCTGAAAACGATGTGTAGGCACAGCTGTGTAGCTTGGCTGAAAACGATGTGTAGGCACAGCTGTGGCCCGTATTTTTAATATGTCGAAGGTGCGTTTTGGCGTATATTTTTATGTATTAGGGGCCTGGCTAACCTTAATATTAACCTTGAATTCATAGCTTTTTAACAAAATAAACTGATGGAATGACGCTAAATATGTGGATTATATTCAATGATATTTTGTTGTCCCATTTAATTGCACTTTTGGCTTTTTTTTCTCGATTTTTCAGAAAAATGTGTAGGCACGTGCCTACAATGCATATAGGAAGCTACGCCACTGACAGTGTTCGTTCTTAAATTACTGGTACGTGGAACATGCCACGTCTCAGCAAATTATAAAAAAGACGTTGTCATATAACTAGACTAAATTTATTTATTTTACATAGATTGTGAAATAATTTGGGCATACTAATCTCGCCCAGTCTTACTGTTTTGAGTCAGTTCTTATCCTTTGCGGAGAATCCTGCTCAAATACACATCCAATAGCTGCCGTTAAGTTATAATGGTAATTTTTGGAGCGCGTGATACAGTATTGGGACATCAAACCCAGGATCGGAGGGTCGTGGGTTCAATCTTCCGCCACGGCCATGTGAAGCGTACCTGAGAAAGACACCCTTTCTGCATATGCTTAATATTGGTTATACCCAGGAAGAATTTGAGCGTGATTTGTCTAAATTGTAATAACTTGTTTCACAGTCGAAGTAAAAAAATAAATAAGTTTAAACTAAACCATTACCACCGTATGCGTGTTGTGTGTATCAGACATATGGCATAGACTATTACCGATGTTCTTCGACTTGACTGTCTGTGGAATGGAATGGAAGTCTTTATCTAAAGAGGGTAGCCCGATTAGTTTGAAACTAATCTTCTTTGGGGCTCTCTAATGTGACGTGTAAAGATATAAGTATTCCTATCACGTAAGTACATCTCTTGCACCAAAAACATCACACTATTAAGCAATATCAATCAGTAAACAATCACGATTTATCGTTTTCTACAGATATGTTTCCGGTACACATTTTTGTCGACAAAACGTGACCATCTCTAATGATAACTTATATATATGTCGAACAAAGTGGCTCAAGTAAGTTTATCGCGTTATCAGGGGCATCAACTCAATTAAGGGCCTTATTAATCGCGTGTCAAAAGTTACCCGCCTTTAAAGCCATATGCTGATAATGATTATACTCTTCCAGCTAAAAGCGCCATGTGGACAGTTTCGCCGCATGCTGCATTCTCTCCCAGTTCTCCCCGCACATTTACATTCAATATAAATAATTTATCGACGGAGATGATACCAATATTAAAACAAATTCACAAGTAAGAATGACGACTTTTATCTGGCAACACACGTAATTAGTTTTGTAGGCCTCGTGATGTTACAGGAGATAAGACGTTAAGACAGAAATGGATAATTTCGTTCATACGAGAGCATATATTCCGTCGTGAATATTTTTTATTGACACCGCTAGCATGGCTATGTTAATCATGACAAGATAAAAGAGGCACGTTGATCGTACTTGTGACCAGGAGGAAAAGATAATTAAATAATGATTAAACGATTCCGAGCCGCATGCCATAATTTTCGTTCAATAATTAGACTAGCTATATATGGAGGCCTGATGTTGTAATTATGATTTTATGCAATTTCGCCTTTTATCTTACATGAGAAAAGCTCATTATGAGCTATTTTGATTATTCTGAGTCTGTCATCCATCCGTCCGTCGTCCATCCGCCCGCAAACGTTTTGCTACGTTCACTTTAATACCTGTAGTTTTCATTGGATCTTCGCCAAACTTACATAGCTGTTAAGCTATATTGGGTATTAATGTGAGAGTTTTGGCCATTAAAACACAAATAATCACACGAATTGACATTGTGTGCACTGTAGCACCATTTTTCAAAATATCTTATCCAAGTCAAACTTACAGAGGAGGCCCTTGAATCATTAAAATAGAACTAATATAACCATGACATCTCGAACAATTTCTTGACCCGGGGTCGTATTCACCAACCATTCTTGAAAATATTCTTAGACTTGAGTTTGAAAATCCAAATTTCAACCTTAGATATCTGGTTTACCATGAATTATAGAATAATTATGAGAGTTTATTTGACTTAATATTAGGTGTCCCTGCATGCTTGCACATTTTGGCCACAAAAATAGCCTCTAAGTGTGTTTTTCAAAATTCATTCTTGAGTTCAAGTCTAAGTATATTCTTAAGAATGGTTGGTGAATATCAACCCGTTCAAATAGAAAAATTAATGTTGTAATCATGGACCTTGAATCATTCATAAATTGCAAGTTTTGACATTTTGTGCACTCTAGCATCCAACTTTTATTTTAATCATCACTAAGATTGCACAGTAAATATATAACCAGAATATCTTACAAACATTTCTGAACTGGCCAAATCGGGTTATTAATGTCAGATTAACAGTCATTAGATAGTCTAAAATTGCGGTAGCTGACACAGTGTGCAATCTAGTACTCGCAGTCTTCATTTTCACCACTTACACTGTATTAATATAACTAAACTATCTCGAAGGAGTTCTTGAACGGGTAAGTCCGGATAATTAGCATAACATTGATGGCCCTTGCCATTGCTACTTTTTATTAACAAAATAATTTTCATTTGATCTTCATCAAACTTACACAGTAGTTCTTTACTCATAATTCCTTGGCTAAATCGGATAAATGTTGTTGGAGTGATGGCGCTTTAATTGTCGAAAGTTACGTTGTTTGATGTTGTGTGCACTAGTACATAGTTTTCATTTGTTCTTCACCAAACGTGCACACTATTTGTATAATCGTGATATTTCAGACACATGTTTGATTTAGGCTAAATTGGATAATTATTGTTAGAGTTATGGTCCTTGAATCTTAAAAAAATATGTTCTTGGACGTTATGTACGAAGTTGCTAAATATTAATAATATCTGAATTAACTAATCGTTCCTCTGTCACACGTAGATGGTTTACGGCCGATGTGGCCCTCTTGTTTATAAAAAATAACCCAAGAAATACATAAAATAACAACAAATAACAATATCTACCACTACCACCACCGCCACTAACAACACCGACAACATCGGCGTTTGTAAGAACACAACCCGCCTTTATCCCAGTTAATGTTGACCTCGGGTATCGAGTATAAAACACACGTCTTGATGAAGAACCAGTCTTTAATACCATTTGGACTATATTACAGAAAGGACATACAACCATATGAATCCTTCAATTCTGAATACAAGCAATGACAGTTCAGATGTTTTATAGAATACGCAAGTAAAGGCAGAGGAAATGTGTGTGTTTTCAATATCGTAGGCGTTTATACTCAGAAGCGCCGTGTGCAGATGCGTCTTCTTTCACTTTGTATGTATTGTCCTTAAGTTTTTATAATGGTGGCTTGCGTTTTAGCTATATTATTTTCCGCATTGTATTTTCGAAAGAAAAAAGTTAACTTATTTCATCGGCATACGTACTATTTTGCAATTTGCTATAAACTGAATTTTGTCATTTAAGCAAAATCAAAATATGAAAATGTGATCTTGGGGAGAAAAGGAAACATTACTACTTACATAAATGTAAGAATGGTAAGACAAGTAGTCACCTTCCAACAAAAGGTAAACGAGGATTGACCAAGAATTAACAGGAAAATGAATATAACATTTTTTAACACACATGATATTCGTACGAAATATTATTTGCGTAACAGTGTATCAGGAGTGTTTATGTGTGCAAAGTTTTATGATCTTACGTTTTTAGTTAAATTATCGACATTTTTTCATGATCTTACGTAATTAGTTAAATTATCGCCATATTTTTATGATCATACGTTATTAGTTAAATTATCGACACTTTTTATGATCTTACGTTATTAGTTAAATTATCGACATATTTTTATGATCATACGTTATTAGTTAAATTATCGACACTTTTTCATGATCTTACGTTATTAGTTAAATTATCGACACTTTTCATGATCTTACGTTATTAGTTAAATTATCGACATATTTTATGATCATACGTTATTAGTTAAATTATCGACACTTTTTATGATCTTACGTTATTATTTAAATTATCGACACTTTTTATGATCTTACGTTATTAGTTAAATTATCGACACTTTTTATGATCATACGTTATAAGTTAAAGTATCGACACTTTTTTATGATCATACGTTATTAGTTAAATTATCGACACTTTTTCATGATCTTACGTTATTAGTTAAATTATCGACACTTTTTTCATGATCTTACCTTATTAGTTAAATTATCAACATATTTTTATGATCATACATTATTAGTTAAATTATCGACACTTTTCATGATCTTACGTTATTAGTTAAATTATTGACACTTTTTATGATCTTACGTTATTAGTTAAATTATCGACACTTATATGATCATACGTTATTAGCTAAAGTATCGACACTTTTATGATCATACGTTATAAGTTAAAGTATCAACACTTTTTTATAATCATACGTTATTAGTTAAATTATCGACACTTTAAAAAAACTGTGTTGTCGGTGAGCGGGACAACGTCAGTATTTTTGTTATTTAACGTTAATTTACTCTGTACTGTAATCACATGTCGTATAACTGGTTACACATTTTATGTATGTATTAATTTAGTTACACATCATATGTAACGCATACTGTAACAACTTGCAATGTCATTCTACACCGCTTAAACTAATTTATGTTTGTTAGAATTCAGACTCACAGCTTAACGAATCGTTGAATTAGTGTTGTTTTTGAAAGGTCATCGGGTCATTCCTCGAACCAATCTCTGCTCTGGCATGAACGGTCACACCTTATCCATTACGCCACAACCACGCTTACAAGAATACGAGGGGCGTTCAATAAGTAATGTTGTTCGTCCCATGAATTATGAACCTTGAACATGCAAATCATGAAATTTCACAATCAGGTAGATTTTTATGTTGTGTATCCGATGTTACCAACAAACAAGTCGTGCGATTTCCAGAAGACTTTTCATAGTAGTCTTGACTTCATACAGTCGTTAACACTGCAGCAAAACATAGTTGGAGAAATAGCTGCTAAATGTGTGTATATTCGCAGCTCTATAAATGCGCGTTACACAAGTTGAGTACGTGAATTGCAGGCTTTTATATATAAATAGTGATAGCAAGAAAACATTAGTTCATTATTTGCCGAGCCCAATAGAAAGAATCGCAGTAAAATATGACCACCAAAGACAGGCGAACGTATTGCAACCCCAACAGAAGTGTGCTATTTCCATATCTGATGGGTATACACATAACCGACTATAAAAACATAGTTGTTAAAAAGATAACTTCGAAGGAATGACCAAAATTTTATCATGATATTAATTGTTGTTTTTATGTTATTACCAAAATAACAACACTTATTGAACACCTCTCGCACAGGCAACCAGATCAGATTTAAACTCAAATATATTCTTTTGAAAATCTTCAAACGTCTTATTTAGATACGTAATTAACTGTAAGCATTGATATATGGAAGAGAATCGATATCACCTTTATAGCGTTTCATTTCTATTTGTATAGTGTGTGATCCGTGATAAAAATACATAGAGGATTGGTATATCAAGATTTTCTCTGTGTAACACGAACGAATTTGTATCTATACAAAATGTATATTTCTTTAAAAGATAACCGACATTATATTTCAGAAACAAGATATCACTAGAACGTTTAACTTTAATGAACGTTGTCGGCAACACTCAGCGGTGTTTTTTCGGAAATCCTTTCGGCAAGTCAGGCGGTTTTTAGCATATGATCAAGACTAATATTAAGCATGTGGACAAACGCCATAGGAACTCGTCAATGATAAGTACAGCCCGTTAGAATTTTCATGTAATTATTTATTTTAAATAGATACACGGTAAAAGATAATTACTGTAACGTCTTAGTAATCTAAATCTGGGCAGAGTTGTTTATTTTGCAAATTTTACATGCTCAAAACATCAATTTGTAGCATCAATAACTCATAAAATGCAAAAGGGTTTGACTACAAGTTTTAACAATATTAGTTACAGCCCTTCCACAATGCGTCAAAATGCACAATACAAATTAAAGTGACGATATTTTTTATATACAAACATAAACATATACTTTTGAACAAGCATATCACTCACTTCTACATGTATACAAGCACGCACGCACGCACGCACGCACGCACGCACATGCAAAGAAAAAGCAGTAAATATTTTGCTTGAATTTTAAGTGATTATAATAATATTTTAAAGAAAAATAAAGTATATAGACATATTAATAAACTATAGGGGGAAAAAAAGAATTAAAAGAAAAGACAATATAAAAAAAGATAGAAAATTATTATTGTCTGCACCACAAAAAAGGATAACACGGAGTTGTTCAAAGCTTAACGCCCCTTTGGTGAAATGTTTTATTTCCCATATCATGTACAATGGGCGATATTAATAAATGTAGGTTAACATTTGTTACGATTGCTAGTAAATTGTTACCTCAAATGTATTAAATCATAAAATAGTCTTATTCGAAAAGTCATCTTAACGTGGTCGTTATTTCCTACAAATATTTCTTCTGTCAGCATAAATCATCATCATCATCATCATCATCATCATTATCATCATCACCATCATCGTCGTCGTCGTCGTCGTCGTCGTCATCACCGTCGTCTCGTTATAACTATCATCAATGTTAACATTTACATCATTATTATCTCTATGTTTATCAATATAATTGCATGTATGATTATTATTTTTGTTTTCGCTACCATTCACAAATAATGAATCTGTATTGCTTATTTGTAAAGTAAAACATTTATTTTGTAACGTATGTTGGTAGTTTATATGGTTATCATGCCTCTATACCGACACGTATACTTCACTACTACACAAACTAACTCAACGTTATTATCAGTTACTGCACCGAATAGTTTGATTACTAGGGCTAAATGTGGAGATAGAGTGTACCTACTTACCTTGGGCTAATCTTAACCCGAACAACCCATCCACATTTATAGACGAATAATCCTCGGAAAAAAACGCTAATCCCTTTTCTGCAACTTCCAGCACTTCATCCAATATGCTGTCACCGTTCGGTCGCGCGAAGCAGCACGCGCTGATTAGCGCCAAAATTAGAACCACTCTCAACATGATGATCAAACGACACTGATGTATTAAAGTTGAAGTCAGTTTCTCTTATCTGCGTGAGAACTGCACACCTGTTACATTTAGGACTGTCAAATCGAGCCTATATCGTTTGAATGAATTAATTCCGTTTCTTATAAAACTGCTATTTGAGAAGACGTTGTTGTTTTTTTTAATGAAAAAATACATACGCCTCAAAATGCAATAAATTAATATTTTAAAAGTGGGAACACATTACGGGATTCACTTTACAACTCGGCATGTTATTGGAAAACTGATCCACGTCGTCTCTGTAATTCCATAAGAAATATAAAGACATGCATATTGGTATGAACGCTAGCCGCACCCTCAGTCATCTCTGCTGATATTATTAAGAGTCGTATATCTTTTAATATCACACATTTGATGTATATGAAAATTAAACCATACGATGTTGTTGGTTTATATACTGTAACAGAACAAGGATTATTGTTTTCTGGCTGTTTTTTTTTTAAAAAAAGTTGATATCTCATACAAATCGCTGACATTACTTCATATGAAGAAAAGTTTGTGTTACAAACTCAAAAACGTTTGTTTATTATATGTCTATCCATAAATTGAGCAGATGGCTGGCGGTAAGGTTTGGTATGAAAAGTACAATACAGTATTCATTCAATAAAAAGAGGGGAAACATAAGAAAAATACATGTACATCAGGAGACGTAGCGTTCAAAGACACAGTCACTTGATGTACAAGTGAGCAAAAATATAAACGATGCGTTGAATACGTTAATAAAGACAATACAAACATAGCGAAGAAGCGATAACAAGAGCTACTGCCTTTAAAAGAACGTTGGCAGCAGTCTCACCGATGAGCTAATGCCTGGCTTAGTGGTTCACCAATCCCAACAAGAGCTACTGCATTTAAAGAACGTTGGCAGCAGTCCCACCGAGGAGCTTATACCTGGCTTAGTGGTTCACCCAACCCATAAGAGCTACTGCCTTAAATAGAACGTTTGCAGCGGTCCCACCGAGGAGCTTATACCTGGCTTAGTGGTTCACCCAACCCAACAAGAGCTACTGCCTTAAATAGAACGTTGGCAGCAGTCCCACCGAGGAGCTTATGCCTGGCTAAGTGGTTCACCCATCCCAACAAGAGCTACTGCCTTAAATAGAACATTGGCGGAAATCCCAATGAGGAACTTATACCTGGCTTAGTGGTTCACCCAACCCAACAAGAGCTACTGCCTTAAATAGAACGGTGGCAGCAGTCCCACCGAGGAGCTTATGCCTGGCTAAGTGGTTCACCCATCCCAACAAGAGCTTCTGCCTTAAATAGAACGTTGGCAGCAGTCCCACCGAGGAGCTTATGCCTGGCTAAGTGGTTCACCCATCCCAACAAGAGCTACTGCCTTTAAAGAACGTTGGCAGCAGTCCCACCGAGGAGCTTATGCCTGGCTAAGTGGTTCACCCAACCCAACAAGAGCTACTGCCTTAAATAGAACGGTGGCAGCAGTCCGACCGAGGAGCTTATGCCTGGCTAAGTGGTTCACCCATCCCAACAAGAGCTACTGCCTTAAATAGAACATTGGCGGAAATCCCAATGAAGAACTTATACCAGGCTTAGTGGTTCACCCAACCCAACAAGAGCTACTGCCTTAAATAGAACGGTGGCAGCGGTCCCACCGAGGAGCTTATGCCTGGCTAAGTGGTTCACCCATCCCAACAAGAGCTTCTGCCTTAAATAGAACGTTGGCAGCAGTCCCACCGAGGAGCTTATTCCTGGCTAAGTGGTTCACCCATCCCAACAAGAGCTACTGCCTTTAAAGAACGTTGGCAGCAGTCCCACCGAGGAGCTAATGCCTAGCTTAGTTGTTCACCCAACCCAACAACAGCTACTGCCTTTAAAGAACGTTGGCAGCAGTCCCACCGAGGAGCTTATGCCTGGCTAAGTGGTTCACCCAACCCAACAAGAGCTACTGCCTTAAATAGAACATTGGCGGAAATCCCAATGAGGAACTTATACCTGGCTAAGTGGTTCACCCAACCCAACAAGAGCTACTGCCTTAAATAGAACGTTGGCAGCAGTCCCAACGAGGAGCTTATGCCTGGCTAAGTGGTTCGCCCATCCCAACAAGAGCTTCTGCCTTAAATAGAACGTTGGCAGCAGTCCCACCGAGGAGCTTATGCCTGGCTAAGTGGTTCACCCATCCCAACAAGAGCTACTGCCTTTAAAGAACGTTGGCAGCAGTCCCACCGAGGAGCTTATACCTGGCTTAGTGGTTCACCCAACCCATACGAGCTACTGCCTAAAATAGAACGTTTGCAGCGGTCCCACCGAGGAGCTTATGCCTGGCTTAGTTGTTCACCCAACCCAACAAGAGCTACTGCCTTTAAAGAACGTTGGCAGCAGTCCCACCGAGGAGCTTATGCCTGGCTAAGTGGTTCACCCATCCCAACAAGAGCTTCTGCCTTAAATAGAACATTGGCGGAAATCCCAATGAGGAACTTATACCAGGCTTAGTGGTTCACCCAACCCAACAAGAGCTACTGCCTTAAATAGAACGGTGGCAGCAGTCCCACCGAGGAGCTTATGCCTGGCTAAGTGGTTCACCCATCCCAACAAGAGCTTCTGCCTTAAATAGAACGTTGGCAGCAGTCCCACCGAGGAGCTTATGCCTGGCTAAGTGGTTCACCTATCCCAACAAGAGCTACTGCCTTTAAAGAACGTTGGCAGCAGTCCCACCGAGGAGCTTATGCATGGCTTAGTGGTTCACCCAACCCAACAAGAGCTACTGCCTTAAATAGAACGGTGGCAGCAGTCCCACCGAGGAGCTTATGCCTGGCTAAGTGGTTCACCCATCCCAACAAGAGCTACTGCCTTAAATAGAACATTGGCGGAAATCCCAATGAGGAACTTATACCTGGCTTAGTGGTTCACCCAACCCAATAAGAGCTACTGCCTTAAATAGAACGTTGGCAGCGGTCCCACCGAGGAGCTTATGCCTAGCTTAGTGGTACACTCAACCCAACAAGAGCTACTGCCTTTAAAGAACGTTGGCAGCAGTCCCACCGAAGAGCTTATGCCTGGCTTAGTTGTTCACCCAACCCAACAAGAGCTACTGCCTTTAAAGAAGGTTGGCAGCAGTCCCACCGAGGAGCTTATGCCTGGCTTAGTTGTTCACCCAACCCAACAAGAGCTACTGCCTTAAATAGAACGTTGGCAGCAGTCCCACTGAGGAGCTTATGCCTGGCTTAGTTGTTCACCCAACCCAACAAGAGCTACTGCCTTAAATACAACGATGGCAGCAGTCCCACCGAGGAGCTTATACCTGGCTTAGTGGTTCACCCATCCCAACAAGAGCTACTGCCTTAAATAGAACGTTGGCAGCAGTCCCACCGAGGAACTTATACCTGGCTTAGTGGTTCACCCAACCCAACAAGAGCTTCTGCCTTAAATAGAACGGTGGCAGAAGTCCCACCAAGGAGCTTATATCTGGCTTAATGGTTCACCCAACCCAACAAGAGCTACTGCCTTAAATAGAACGGTGGCAGCAGTCCCACCGAGGAGCTTATACCTGGCTTAGTGGTACACCCAACCCAACAAGAGCTACTGCCTTAAATAGAACGGTGGCAGAAGTCCCACCGAGGAGCTTATTCCTGGCTTAGTTGTACACCCAACCCATAAGCGCTACTGCCTTAAATAGAACGTTGGCAGCAGTCCCACCGAGGAGCTTATGCCTGGCTTAGTGGTTCACCCAACCCAACAAGAGCTACTGCCTTAAATAGAACGTTGGCAGCAGTCCCACCGAGGAGCTTATACCTGGCTTAGTGGTTCACCCAACCCAACAAGAGCTACTGCCTTAAATAGAACATTGGCAGAAATCCCAATGAGGAACTTATACCTGACTAAGTGGTACACCCAACCCAACAAGAGCTTCTGCCTTAAATAGAACGGTGGCAGAAGTCCCACCGAGGAGCTTATGCCTGGCTTAGTGGTACACCCAACCCAACAAGAGCTACTGCCTTAAATAGAACGTTGGCAGCAGTCCCACAGAGGAGCTTATGCCTGGCTTAGTGGTTCACCCAACCCAACAAGAGCTACTGCCTTAAATAGAACGTTGGCAGCAGTCCCACCGAGGAGCTTATGCCTGGCTTAGTGGTACACCCGACCCAACAAGAGCTACTGCCTTAAATAGAACGTTGGCAGCAGTCCCACCGAGGAGCTTATTCCTGGCTTAGTGGTTCACCAACCCAACAAGAGCTACTGCCTTTAAAGAACGTTGGCAGCGGTCCCACCGAGGAGCTTATTCCTGGCTTAGTGGTTCACCCAACCCAACAAGAGCTACTGCCTTAAATAGAACGGTGGCAGCAGTCCCACCGAGGAGCTTATTCCTGGCTTAGTGGTTCACCCATCCCAACAAGAGCTTCTGCCTTAAATAGAACGGTGGCAGCCGTCCCACCGAGGAGCTTATTCCTGGCTTAGTGGTTCACCCAACCCAACAAGAGCTACTGCCTTAAATAGAACGGTGGCAGCGGTCCCACCGAGGAGCTTATTCCTGGCTTAGTGGTTCACCCATCCCAACAAGAGCTACTGCCTTAAATAGAACGGTGGCAGCAGTCCCACCGAGGAGCTTATGCCTGGCTTAGTGGTTCACCCATCCCAACAAGAGCTACTGTCTTAAATAGAACGGTGGCAGAAGTCCCACCGAGGAATAACGGTTTTGTAACGGTCATTGTCGCACATCGACTTTGTGGTGGAAGTCACCATATTTGACACCTACGTGACGTCACAACTGCACTTCCGGTTTAAAACAAAATTAATTTACACGCTACAGCAGATATAGAAACGTGCAATTATAGTCCGGCAAAAGTACTCACAAGAATAATAAAATGGATTTTAATAACGGAGAAGGATTTGTGGCCTACAATTTGAACCAGAATTTTCTGTAGTAGAGTTAAATGAATTAGAAATCGAGAATAATAGTGAGACGGAACAGTCGTTCACACATGTGAAAGATTTTTGCAGCTGCGAAAACTGTATAATGATGCCTTCGTCTGACGAAAATAAGTGCTGCAGATGCAATGACCTTACTATTGGAAATTTAGATGATTTAGAATGTATCACAGAAATAATACAGAAAAACAACAGCAATGTCTTATGAAACTTTCACCCTAAAGGATGATAGTGAACCAGAGATCAAACCCGAAACCCATGAATCACGAGTCTGACATCTTATCATGTAGCCTGACATTGATGTTTGAATTTTAAAATGCGGTCAAAGTTAAAAAATAGTGCTGCAGATGCAATGACCTTACTATTGGAAATTTAGATGATTTAGAATGTATCACAGAAATAATACAGAGAAACAACAGCAATGTCTTATGAAACTTTCACCCTAAAGGATGATAGTGAACCTGAGATCAAACCCGAAACCCATGAATCACGAGTCTGACATCTTATCATGTAGCCTGACATTGATGTTTGAATTTTAAAATGCGGTCAAAGTTGATGTAGATCCAGGCAAGCCTGTACATTTATGCTGTACTATCAGGGTATTTACTGTTTGCTACTCAGTCAATAAATTATCAAAAAAAACACTATTTAGACCAGGAATGGAATTTAAGGGAAAATGGTCTGTTACATATATTTACCTGTCTAAGAGAGAATAAGAAATAATTCTATATCTTTTTTTCTTATCGTGTTAAGCTGGTGCGGCCATTGTTGCACACTGACAAATGGCTGATGCATTTTGATTTCATACCCTTTTTAGTAAAATTAGATGAAACATGGATGAGTTTTGTTTTTTGTTTTGTTTTACATAACTGGCACTGTCTTTTGGTTATTCAAATTGTGTTACTACCCAATTTGAGATATGGTGATTATCTATTCTACCAGTTCCCTAAACATATATGAATGTTTCTCCTTATAAGGAGTGTTATATGGAATATAATGTTTACAGGCATATTGCGCAAAGTGTATGTTACTGTCCAGCTACTGGCAACCTGCTGAGCTTTCATATTTCACCAACACCACATTCACACGATGTGGTACTGAGAAAAACCCTGCCACAGTGTGCATATTGTACTCTAATAAGCATAAATCACCCAAGGTTTTATGACCGAAGGTTTTTGACAGGATGTAATATCACAAAGTATTATGGCTTATCACTAATTTAAACATTTTCAGTTAATTAGGAATTCAATATCAATGCAAACTTACAAGTAAAAAAAAATGTAATATGATTTTATATATATATTTCAAAAATTGTATACCAGTACAACTCTGCTGTTGAATAACATACAATAGCAAAGCATAAGAAGGAAAATAAACGTACATTTTCACATATTTATGAATAAATAAAGGAACAAAGGTTTAAATTTATCTTTTTTCATTACGAAGTAAAGGTAGTTCAAACGTCTATTCAAGAATAATGACCTAGCTGACTGTGAAAAGCCATATATCAATAAACTAAATTGCCTGTTGATTATAAAATTAATAAAATAAGTTTATGAACAAATAATGGTTGACTGAATATTGAACGTCATTTTTTTACAGATGTTCAGTTAACCTATCCACTGTTTCCTGGGATCCTGAAAAGTTACCCAGTACTCGAGCACGCCCCATATCTGCAAGTAACTGGTAACTTTCACACTTGAATCAACGGTGAGAGACAAATGATAATGAGACACAAGGTTGTATGTCAATCATCACAGAGACTTCTGCCGGGTGGGGATTCAAACTCGCGACTACTGGATTGATAGTCAGATACGTAACCGACTGAGCTAATCGGGCCTGTCACAATTAAATGGCTTTTATTTGTATTTTAATAATACATTTTAGATACCATGTCGTTTTCTCACCTTTTGTTTTGGCATTAACCTCTTCTTTTTTTTTTGTTTATTGGATTACCGCACCTGTTTAATCAGCATGCAATTATAACATTGTGAAAGTTTGCTATAAAATCTTTTGCAATATTTTGGAAGAGTATATTAAATTACAAATTGAATTTCAGAAATCCGTTGAGCTATTAAGTGTTATTAGCACATATTTTAAGAGCTTCCCACTGGGTAATATACACTAAGTCGCATATGGTAATCTTCGTACTGAAATCATCAGAAATTGTATGCTTGGGTAGTGGTACGCCAATGCATTGGTACGCTTCATTCTGCAACCTTAGGTCCTACCCAAAAGTATATAGGTTTTTTGCGCGTGACGTCACCAGAAGCTTGACATTGAGGCATTGTGAAATCACATATAAGGAAAACTGCCCACAAAACATATCGCATTACTCCACCCACTTATTCCGCTGAAGAAAACAATGTTTATGGGTTAAGTCCTTCAATTCAGAATCGTTTTCGCGTTTAATTGTCTTCCTTCGATGTTCACCAATGCACTGTTTATCTATATATAAACTGTTTACGTAAATTAGTGTATATACATAAGAGTTCCAGTAAAGAGCAGTTACTAACGACACAATAAAATTTTCGCGAGATATAGAACGGAAGTGCTTCTATGACGTCACCGAAAACCTCGTACATAAAAGAGCTATAAAATGACGGCGCCCATAATATTTAGGAATCGCTTGCAATCATGCTATTTAATATCGTTTTTCTCATTTGATAAATTTCGATCAATTAAAATTTGTTGATTTTTGTATTATTTATATGACTATTTAACGATAAATAGCCATTTATATTCTGATATGCAGTACCCTTTAGCATGATATATGTTTTACCATTGAATCAAACAATTTAAATACATGTAGTTCACAATGTAAAACTCGCCCAAATGGTCTTTGATAAATCATAGTTTTGGTGTTAACAGAATGCTTATGAATATATAAGACGTTGTTTTTAAAAGATTTCCTCTGGATGACCAATTCTTATATAAACGAAGTCTGCCACCATTTCTAAATACCATTATCTCAGTATTTTCAAGATTAAGGTTCATGCCAATAGAAATGCAAACATCTTTTTTACATTTAGTTGAATCTGTAGCTTTGACGTAGTCTCCTCTACACTGTTACATCATCAGCAAATAATAAATACATATTATCAGATATATCATTTGATACAAATATTCCAGTACCACAGCGTTCTCTAAATATTTACAAAGGTCATTGACATGAAAATAAAATAAAATAGGACTACTCATGTCCCGGTGTCTCATAACTGCCATTTGGCGTACGTATGGAAGATTTAGTTTTACTATACACAATATTGAAAACAGTTAAAGCTTTACCAGGAATGACTTTTCACGCAATACTATTAAATAGTTTATTATGAATTTGAGTGCCAAACGCTTTACTAAAATTCTGCGAAAAGACAGCAAAAACGCCCTCCTTTATTTGAAGTATAGTTCTGTACAAGTGCTTGTAAGGAGATGTTATCTATTGCCGAATAACCAGATCTTAAGCCTGCTTGCGCCTCGTCAATCTTATGTCCACGTCAAGACAGTCTGTAAATTTATTTGCGTTGCAATATTAGATATATTTTGCACATAATGCTTAAAATGAAATTCTTCGTCATTTAACCTAGATTTGTGTATTGGGAATGGATTACTTTCTGCCCAAGCATCTGGATAAACACCACTATCTAAGAGTTTGTTAAATATTGTATTTAACTATGGGACAACTTCAGTTTCTGTATCACAAGGTCATGAACTCCTTTAAATTTAAATAAAAACAAGAACAGATTTTTTTATGTGTAAGGAAATATATAATGTCTATGAAATTAAATGATCTTTTTTTTTAAAAAAAAATGGCCGAATTCTAAGATGGCGGCCAGATTATTAAAATTGACACATGATAGTTTAAAGGAATTAATAAGATAATTCATATAATTGAAATGATTTTAATTATTGATATTAATATATAATCAACATTAAAATGATTAAATGGTTAGTTTGAGACATGTGATGGCTAAGTGTCTTTATCATAATTATATGTAAAATTGCAAAATTAAAATCTTAATGCAAACATGATTCTTTTTTCATATTTCATGTTTATATAACACATGCCATATGCAGAAACCAAAATGTTTTGTTTTTTTCAAGATGATTTTCAAGGACTTATCCATTAAAATCAATTATGAAATGTTCAATTGTTATCCTGTACAAACTGGACACGTGTACAAATTACAGGATGCCGATGACATGTGCAGGCAATGTCACATTGTTCTCCAAGTTTCTGACAATAGCAGTTTCGACCACATCCCTTTTTACATTTACAATAAATGTCTTTGCTTAAATTAACAGGTACATGCTCATTTGTCATGAGAATGGATTTCTCCGAAATAGTAGTCCATCCATATTTCAATGGATCAAGGGATAGAGCAGTAGAGAGTCTTTGCTAAAACTCATGTGTAGGTTAGATAGAGTTCATGCAAAACATGCTGCCTGAAATCACTGTCTGCTGGAAGTTGATTGAGTATCCCCGTAATACACGTGGACAGTGTTCAAGTTCTCAAATTAATTATTTACGTAGAGGTGTTTGAATAATGGCTAGGGTACACAAAAAGCGTCATTAATTAAATCTTCAGACACCGGTTCTCATGTTTCGGTACATTTATGAACCTGTTTCTTTTATTGATTTCATGAATGTTGATTTTCCCTTCCCAAACACATACCCGTTTGTGTCGCAGCCACTTAATGCATGCAGTAATGGTACAGTCTTGCAAATACGCAGCATAAATTCGCCCCAGTAATATTACTGCGATCATCTGAATCCTTGTGCTCATGAATCCTGACTCCATTTTGTATCTAAAGAGTAGCTTTGTGGTAGATCTCGACGCAATTTTCTGATTTGAAATGTACGGCTTAAGTCACCAAGTCAATGAGACTCGCCCAAACGAGCTCTATTTGATACATGCTAATAGACCTTTCCTTATAATCCTCCATGTATTAACTGCTCTACTTCACAGTTATGATACATAACCATGCTGGTGACGTGCATGCTTTTTCCATCTAATGCACAATTTCTGAGAAGTCTAAATTGTCAATAGCATATTAAATAAACATTTCAGGTACAATGTTCGATGGAATGAATCTGTTGTCCTCAGAAAATTTGTCTGTGATATCCAGTGCAACTGGTGTAAGCATTCTTTGAAGTTCTGTATAACAAATGCATAATCCTAATCTATGTAACACTGCTATCAATTCCTTGTTCCTTGTCTTGTGGTATACATATATAGCAAGACCGACATGTTGGGAGTCTTAACCCATACTATATTATATGCCATGTTAAGAGTTCACTCATCCAATAATAGACTGGTCTTTTATTGTTCAAAGTACTCCCATCAATGTTATCGTTTCCACCATGAGGATCTGCAATTGATGCATCTGGTTTGTCATTTGGTACGAAAGCTGTCGAGTTGTATAAGCAATTTGGAACGAAGCTATGGACTTGGTTATAGCCAAAATTCCAAGATTCCATTTCATTCTCATGTGCATTACTTTTCATATTCTTCAAGTCAGCATTTGTCATTTGTTTAGCTTGAAACAACACTTTACTCATGACTTCACTCATTTAGAACTTCATCACCACTGGCATCAGAATCTGGAATGGAAATATAATCATCTTCTACGTGTGTTTGAGGTCCAAGAATGCTTATTTCAATTTGCCAGCTGATAAAGATGATAAACAAGTCTATCCAGTTTTTCTACCGTTTTGAGCCAAATATAATAGAATCAAACTATGTTTTGCACAATCGTTGCTTGATTTAATAATATGTATGATTTCGGTAACAATTTGCCACTTCTGGAACATTATCCATCTCTTTCATGTATGCGTTTAACGTGCTGACATGTATCAATTTTCCTTTTATGTAAATTATCTTGCAAATCAGCGTTTAGTTTCGCGTAGGCTTCATTGTAACTTGAAAACAGATTTTAACCTGATACAAGCCTGGCTTAATTTCTCAGTTCTATACAACATTTTTTATGATACCAAGCATCATAAGCAATATTGTGCCATTTGAACATTCATCATCTCCTCGAAAATGTGCATAACTGATTTATAATTTAGATTTTTTGTATATACTGCATTGAACATCATTAGTCATTACATGGGTAAACTTCTTCTTGCCAGAAAACTTGGCTTTTCCACATATGACACATTTTTTCTTCAATCTAAACTTAGGTTTTAGCCTTCGAGCGTTTCTAATGTTACTACTAGATGATGGTCACGGTGACGGCTTTCATAGCATTGACTTTACTTGTCCAAGATACGCGGACGAAATTTGCCATTCCAAACAGGAGTATTACCATAAAATACTTGATATATTTTAAACATACACACATGTAAGGTGACTATATTAACACTGGACCTTTATTTGACATACATCAATGTATATTTTATTATATTTACAATAAGCAAATAGATTTGATTTGTTGATGCTGTTTGCCATAGTTTCGTATAGATAGGATGTTATTATTAAATCGCGTTATAAATATAGATCTGTTGACGGACTGACAGGCGGATGATAATATCTATCACTGATACGATGAATATATAATTATATCTTATATTATTACTTATTTTAATTTACATTTGGAAAGCAAATTTCTCCTCATCCTTTCTTGTCTCAGTCTAAACATATACAAAAGATTTACCAGCCATGGCTGGAAGGTCATCAAACACACGTTGCAATGCAAGGAACTGGTTATTGTTACTAACTCATATTTTTAAACAATTACATACTAGTACTTTCTGCCAACAACTTGTTGCATTTATCTGCTAAAGAGCTCAGTTTTTTTAAATATTTTTTGTAGTTGTGTGGTGTTAAACGTCGCTTTCAACAATTGTTCAGTCATATCGCGACGGTGTCTACTTGAGACAGTATTCTGAGCGCTGTCACACTGGAGTATCATGCCGCAGACACAAGGTATGATACCCTATCCAGTCACATTATACTAACACCGGGCCGACCAGACCTAGAACTCTCCTCTAAATGCTGAGCGTCAAGCGAGGAAGCTTCTAGTACCATTTTTAAAGTCTTTGGTATGACCCGGCTGGGGATCGAACTCACGACCTTCCGCATGCGAGGCGGACGCCCTACCACTAGACCACGCCGCGGTCTTAAAATAAAATATTCCTCTGCATACAACATACTAAAGGGCACATTTGTGACAAATAAAAATAACATTGTTAAATTGAATCTGTAACCAAAACGGACTGCATGGATTAAGTTTCCATCTATAAAGTTATTAAACTATATTCCTAACATTGATTCAAACAGTGCTTACGTAGGACTATGGTACAGTAATACATATGATATAATAATAGATTACTCTTAAGAATTATCATAACTGCGTTTAAATATAAAACAGGACAATATTAAGATTCAGCTAAAATAACAGTTACATATCACTCTAAATATGTATCTTTGTGAGATTTAAATATTGTAATTAAAAATAGAATATATATATAAAAATGATCATATATTATGTGAATTTGTTTCCTAAAACTTCCCTTTTTCGATACTTGTGTGTTTTTTTTTCTATGAAAAACATAACAAATAAACACCAACTTGTCATTTTTAATTTTTTTTATTGCACTCCATACTATAGGGTAAAAATGAGTAATTTCTGCGGTCTTCTTGGATTTCGATCATTTTGACCACATTTGGCCTGTATACTGTTCTAGTGGCACGTACCAATTACAATAAGGTATCAATTCATGGTGCCATTCGCTACTGGTTAAAGTGAAAACATGCGTGTTAACCAGATCTTGAATCCGGACTTTACATATAATATGCGACAGCATGCACATGTGTATGATATAACACAGCAAACACACAAACTTATCACCCATACACGTAATGGCATTCGGATATATAATTCATCATTCTCTTCACTCCTGGCCCGATCAATGGCGCGCTTTGCATTACTTGTTTACTGTTCTTACAGCATAAGTTCATATACAAATATATGCGATGCATGACTGTGGGCAATATATACACACAAGGAATAATGAATGGTAGTGGATATCCATTTGAAAATTGATATTTTTCGCATAATGCACCCTGTATAAAGACTTTAACCCCTATTATTCAAAGCAGTTTGTTTTCTACGGTGTTTATAACATGACATATGTATAAAGAAATATAATTCGAAATACAAGTGCTAAATATAACGTACACTAATGGGAAGTCTTTTATTATTATTTTTTTGGGGGGGGGGGGGGGGGGGGAATTAGAGAAGTGGATGAATGGTATGGGGTTGTTTAAAAATGAGAAAGATAGTATTTTTTAATATTGCGTACGTATACACTTTACCTGTGTCGAGCTGTATATTGTAACAATCTGATTAACGATTCGTGTTACAAAGATTATTAAATGTCTATCAATATTTAATACGACTCTAGAACATACAAAATGCCTTGAATGACTGTGTCGGCCATTTAGAGTCTTTACATACAATAATAATGGAAGAATCTAGCTAAAAGGTTATAATATATGGCCGATATAAAGCGTAGAGTTACCTCCACCTTTTCATTGATATACTTTTTTTCATTAAGTTAATTCATAAATACATGTTTCATTTTTGGTTTATTGAAACACGATTTATCAAATCATTGAACAAAGTCCATATACAGGAGTTGACATATTCAATTCATATTCATTTAATTATGTTTGGAACAATTTCAAATCTATAAGTACAAAGTCAAAACGAGGAGAAGCATTGTTCACGCATCATTGGATATGCAGTTTATGACTCCAAAAATACCTGCGTTTTACAAAATAACTTTCGATAAAGTCGCCGTAAGTCAGTTCGACTATTACTACGTAGTTTGTTTAAATTTTGATCGACATTAAACTAAAATGATTGTATTTCCAGAAAATATATCATTTTCTACATGGTTTTAGCAATTTTGAATTCATTTCCATGAATATTAAAATTAATATGAATAAGTGTTGGTTTTCGTTTACGCCGATTTTTCTCGTAAGTTTTTTTTTGTGAAACGCAGCTATGTGGCTCCTATACCAACATATACTTAAGTACTTAACAACTTAAGTCTAAGAAAAGTGTTCAGGCGATCATGGTTTTAAGCAGAACAGAACATATGTTTTATTAGGATTTGTACAAAGTACATCATCATACTATATACAATATACAATCAATATAAACATATAGTCACTTAACAGCAATGATTAAATTCATTAGAGTATATAACAAAATATTTAATAAATGTTAATAAATGAAATGGGGATGAACACTATGCTTAAACAGTTAGCACTGTTTTTCTAATTTCTAATGCCTCTTTTACATATCTTGAAATATTATATAATATGGTTTTATTATGTGAATTAAGTAACACTAAAAATTTGAACACCGAAGGTCTTTGATAGTAATACTTTTTCAAATACTGTTTTCGTAAATTATTAAAACAGGGACATATACATAAGAAATGAAACTCATCTTCTATATCCCTTGAATTGCAACATAAACAATATCTTTCATTTTTTGGAATTCTATTTCTGTCATATCGTCCAGTTTGTATTCTAAGAGGATTAATAGATAGTCTTAATCTAGTGTAAAATAATCTAAGATTACAGGGCAATATATCGAGATAATTCTCGTACTTAAATTGATGTTTGACAAGTTTATAAAATTCGAGCACTGGACTTTTTTCTACTGATCCAAACCATTGTTGAATGAAATTGTCGATAACCTTTTGTTTAAAAATATTTGGAAATACTTTGGGATTAACAAAACGATTATTCTCAAACATATAGGTGAATCCATAATCATTTAACATGGTTTTAATATTTGATACCCAGTTCTTACAACCTCTATTACAGTCATATAGCCCCTGTTCATATAGTTTTTTTATCAATATATTTTCCGTATAAATAACTTTACACCAATAGCTTATGATTCTTACATATCGTGATATATATAATGGATATCTCCCAAGCTCTCCATACACACCCACTGTACAAGTATTTAATCTAACATTCAATAAACGTTTACAGAACTTTAAGTGTATTCTTTCGATTACTTTCGACTTGGTATATCCCCAAATTTCACTCGCATAACTTAAGATAGAACCAACGAATGCATCAAACAACTGGCATAGTAGTTTTGGCTTTAAATGGAATTTTTTACAATTAAATAAGAGGGTATTAAAAGCTTTCAAAGATTTGCCAACCAAATGTTCCTGATTTAAATTAGAATTACCAGTATAATTAAAAATTGTTCCAAGATAATTAAAATCATCAACAACTTCAATAATTTCTCCGTTATAAGTCCAAGATTCATTGGGTAACAACCCACCACGTTTTCTAAATACCATTATTTTTGTTTTCAATGTATTTACTTTTAAGCCCCAATTATTACAATAAGTATGCAAACGGTTTAGATTATCCTGTAATTCAGAAGGAGATTTTCCTAAAATAGCCATGTCGTCCGCAAAAAGTAACATAATCAAAACAATATCATCAATATTCAATCCTGAATCAACGCTGTTTTGTAAATACAGCTCCAAGTCTTCCACAAACATAGAGAAAAGTATAGGCGAGATTACCTCCCCTTGTCGCAATCCCACAGCATATTCAAAATAGTCAGAATAACTATTACAACTCTTTACACATGATTTAACCTTCTGATACATGTCCTTAATAATACGTAGAAGTTTACCCCTAATACCAAGCTTATACAATTTTAGCCAAAGTGCATTTCTATATATACTATCGAAACACTTCATCATGTCAACGAAAACAACATATAAACGTTTATTATCAAATAAATAATTCTGGATAATTGACATTAACACAAATATAGCATCAACTGTTGACCGTCCCTTTCGAAATCCAAATTGCGCATCTGAAATGATATCATTATTATAACAAAATGTTTCAATCCTTTTATTGAGTATAGTGGTAAACAGTTTAGATAAACAACTTACCAAGGTTATGCTTCGGTAATTATTAACATCGCTTACACTACCTTTTTTGTGAATAGGGATAATCACTCCCTCTGTCCACTTATCGGGAAAAAAACCTGAGGTCAAAATAGCATTAAAAATATCACATAAATGGGAGCCTAAAATATCAATACTTTCAATAAAATACTCATTTAATAAAAAATCGCTCCCAATCGATTTTCCAGCTTTCAAACATTTACTAGCGCTCTGTATTTCAGAAACAGTAATTGGCTGGTCTAATTCCTCGAATGAACAACAATTGTTATCAAAATCATTATCAGTACAAAAAGATTCGGCATCTTCATTTGCTGTCTGAAATATATCATTACTTAAACTAGCAAAATAATTTCGGAATTCCTCCAATGATATGTCATTACTTCCGGCATGATTATTCTTTTTCTTAAAATATTTCCAAAATTCTTTAGGTTTACAATATTTTAAATTCTCTATATCTGATAATTTTTTTAATTCAAAACATCGCTTCTTTTTCTTAACGGTATCTTTATATTCTTTTTTACATTTGCAGAAATGCTCCCTATTTAAATCTGATTTACAACAGGTGTATATACGTAATGCTTCTAAATATTTGTTCTTGGCAATAACACAATCCTTATCAAACCATTCCGCATGTTTTACAAATGACTGGTCAGAAAATGTGACATAACTTTTATGTATATAACTTTTTGAAAATAAAGGATCCGACACAGCACGAACTATACTGGCAAAATCATTCATAACATCGTTGACAGAATCTCTATTTGAATAATCAATATTTTTTGTCAATTTATTAAAATCAGACAATTTATTTATTAAACCTGAGCGAAAACGCTCACGAAGCAAATTATCCCATTTATACTTTACGTCGCGCACATCCACAGGTATAGCTGAAGGTCTATTACAACACAAAGAAAATTTAATGGGTGAATGGTCACTCCATTCATTAATAGGGTCAATTGTAAAAGTACTGATATGTGAAAAATTACTCTCATTTGTAAGAAAATAGTCAATCACGGATTCTCCGTGCTGTGACACAAACGTACACACATCCGTATTAATACCTATTCTACCGTTTACTATGCGTAAACAAGACGATTTGCATAACTCAAGAAGTTTAACACCCTGACTATTACATGTTTTATCAAGCGAGGACCGGTACATGGGTATATCGGGAACATAATCAATATCATCTGTATAATAATTTACCTTGTCTTGTATAATAAAATCATGTTTAGTACCAACTCTGCTATTCATATCACCCATAACATACACCGACCCGAGACTTTCATAAAAAACTATATCATTTTCCAGAAGTTCAAATAAATCAACATTAGCAATATTATATGCAGGGGAATCTTCCCCCCATAAATAAATTCCACATACATATACATCATTATCAAAATTAAAGAATTTGTGATCAAATTTAATCCAAACAATGGTGTCCAAGCTACTTTTAACTACCTCAATACCATTTTTTAAAGATTCCTTGTAGTATAAAACAATACCACCACTAGATCTTTTGGCATTACGATGTTTAAATTTACGGTAAAAATTATGTGAAACATATCCACTCAAGCTAATATCGCTATTAGTACATGTCCATGATTCATATAAAAATACAATGTCATTATCAGCAATAATATTTACAAAGTCACAATTGTCTTTCTTACTCCTAGTAAGTCCATGAACATTCCATGACAGGAAACGTAGTTCACCCTCTGCGTAATCCTAGTCCCTCACTGGCCTACCGTTGATATATAGGGTGTCGTAAGCGATCCACGACGTGTCCCCTCTGTCCCTGGCTGCTCTCATCTTAGGTAGAAGCCTCTTCCTCTTCTCTACTACCTCTCGTGGAAATTGTTCATTTACATAAAATGCAGTACCTTGTAATGTTTTCCACTGTTTACGTACGAGTTCTCTTTCTTTGAACAGCGTAAATTTTGCGACAATCGCCCTATTCCTTCCCATGGCCTTCATCCCCATTCTGTGTACACGCTCGAACCCGATATTGTCAACAATGTCCTTCGCTACCTTCATCTTCTCGTGAATAAAGCTACGTACTACAGCTTCTGCAGCTTCCGCACTCTCCCCCGAGGCTTCCGCAATGTTACTAAACACCAGATTGTTTCTCATGGACTGCGATTGTAGGTACACGATTTCATCCCGGATCACATCCCTTTCCTTCTCTAATCCCACAACTTTATTGTTCACAATCCCCATATTAAAATCTACACTTTCTGTCTTCTCCTCAACTCTCGTTAGTCTCTCATCTGACTTTTTATTATTTTCATCTATGATAATCCACAGCTTTTTCAGATCGCGGTCGAACCCATCAACTTTCTTCTCTAAGCTCTCCAGAGCACCGAGCCTCTTGTCCATGGCACATATTTTATTGTCAATTTTCTTAAGATATGACATTAAGTCCGCATTTGTCGGTTCTATACAACTTTCCGCCATAACTGATTTTTTTACTATAAACACATTGTCAGTTCCAGTTTTCTGCGTTTCAGCATTAAATAAAACAGCGTTGGTTTGACTCAAAATTTCACTCACCGGAATGTTATCAGTATCCTCAGACGGGCCTCTGGTTTTGAAAAGTTTGTTGTTTTGTTCTTCACTATCACAACCACTACTTCCTCTGTTCCGTTTATTCTTTTTTTTAGTCATTATATCTCCATAATACCATAGAGCACTTGCGTTCACTTATTTAAATATTTATCCGCCTTTTTTATAGTTAATACATCCTTTTTATTCTCAAATTATCGGAGCAACACATTTTGCGACCACTCGCTTGGACCACGTGACTACTTTAGACTGGTACCAGTAAAACAGCATATTGATTTTTTAATATTGATATATAGTATATTGATAATACTAGATAAATAACCAGTCAAAACTGAATTAAAGAGTTTAATCAAATTGTTAGAGAAAGAGAAGCCTTGTTTGACATAAATGGCAATCTTAAGCCGGATTCCAATCAATCCCACCTGACTATCAAACACGCTGTGAGCGCTGAAAACCTGTGGTTAGAAGGAATTATATCAGAAGGATATTTTTTTTTAAATTTCAAAATTGGCTCCGCCATCTACCCACCCTCATAACATCATGCCGATATATACTCAGTGACTCCGTATTGCAATTAACGTATATATTTAAGCATGCCAAAATTATATATCGAAACGGGATTTTCTAACTTAGAGTACGCACCTAGACTTGTAAATATTGCAACGTAATTTGTGACGTATAAAACGATTCACGTGGTTTTGTTTTCTGCACTAGTTATGTTATAATAAACTTTAAAAAAAATATTTATTCGGATGGAAATCATGGCAATTGTCTTGTACACGATCCTGTCATAGAAAATATCTAATTATATAAAAAAAATTAATATAAAAATAAACATCCAACCGATACTCCTTTGGAATACTAAGGCAATCTCCGAGGTAGTCCGAAACGTTATTTGATTAAATGATTTTATTCTCAATACGTTTGTCTTTTAGAAAAGCAAGCGTCGCAAATGATCAAGACTAGACATATTGAAGACTTTGTTCCATCTTAGAAAGAGTCCGAATGATAATTCTGAAGATCGCCAACCAGTATTTAAGTGTTATCTCTCTTTAGAATTGGGATTTCGTTTCAAGTTTACCGCTCAGATTAAAATATCACGTTCTGTTGGATTTGATATACCAAACCATTCGGATTTATTCATTTGTAATGATGAGATGCTTTGTAACCATTTAAAAATATGTTTATACAATTTTATCCTAATAAACTACCTTTAAATAAAGAATTCAATATGTACCGCTATCTAAAATTTCTAAAAAGTATAAATTAAACAGCACCACTATGTTTTACAGCTGTCACTTATTCGACACAGTTGTAGACAAAGCCTTACATAGTCAATATGTGTCGTACAACTATAGTCGTCCATTGATTTCTGAATTTTGAAACTTATAATGAACTTATAATGGTTCATTGAGATATAAAGTATTTAAAACCCATTTACACATCATTGTGTATAGACTGCAGCGGATACCGTCAGAAACCCTGCATGGCTACTATGGCATTGGGGCAAGTCCTATGCCAAAAACTGCAATGTCGCGCATAAAGACTCAATATTTCCCTCGCTCAATACTATGGCATTGGGACAAGTCCTACGCCAAAAACTGCAATGTCGCGCACACAGACTCAATGTTTCTCTCGCACAATACTATGGCATTGGGGCAAATCCTACGCCAAAAACTGCAATGTCGCGCACAAAGACTCAATGTTTCCCTCGCACATTACTATGGCATTGGGACAAATCCTACGCCAAAAACTGCAATATCGCGCATACAGACTCAATGTTTCCCTCGCACAATACTATGGCCTTGGAGCAAATCCTACGCCAAACAAAAGGGAGGGTGGGGATACGTGACATGAAAATGGGTACATATGTGCCCTGTAAACTTCAAAACATAGACTTTACATTGCAGTCTTAAATAAAGGGAGTGCTCCCCACCCACACCATGGGGCCAAAAACTGTAATGCCGCGCATACAGACTCAATGTTCCTCGCACACACGATTTTAAATAGGTTAAATAATGATGTGCTACTTAGGTAAATTTAGGTAGTTTTGAAAGTTATTTGTAGAATGACTCCCTATATCTTAGTACATATGTGCCACCGTCTTGACTCCTCTTTTTTAACATATGATGTAAACGTTTGAGTCCTATTTCTTTTGCATAATGCGATGTAGAGCTCTGACCCTACTTTCTGGACACAAAATGTAGACTTTTTACCCCTTGTTCAATCATACATTTACTTCAAATACAAAAATATTTAGTTCATAAGACATGTATTTTGTTCTTAATTTAATTTGATAATATTCTGTTGCAAATTTTACATGTTCACAATATCAGTTTGTCGCACGAATAACGAATAAAATGCAAAAGGGTCGGGCTACAAGTCTTAGCAACATTAGTTCACCCCTCCCCAAATGCGTCAAAATGTACATACATATTAAAATACAAACGAACACGTATATTTTCGCACGCACGCACGCACGCACGTACGCACGAACGCACGCACGTACGCACGCACGTACGCACGCACACGCACGTGCGCGCGTATGCAAATACATAGTAGTAACTATTCTGCTTGAATTTTAGTGATTTTAATAACGCTTTAATGAAAACAAAGTATATTAACATATTAATAAATCATAGAAAATAAGAATAGAAAAATGACAATATAAAAAAAGATAGAAGAGGTATTATTGTCGGTCCCCTACCCCACCAAAAAAAAGACCCCCCCCCCCCCCCCCCGTGATTCAGCCCCAGTCTCATATTAACATCTAGGGACATGAAATATTTGAAAATAATTATGACTGAAACGTTTTGAATTTTTAATAAACTTTTGTACTTCTAAGAAAATATGAACGATTTCGTCTTCAAATGGATTTTTATTTCTAAATAACAACTTGTTAATATTTTATTGGTTGTAGTTTCTAGATGTAGCCTTAGACTATTATATAGGTTGCATTGAACTAAATAATGTTCTGCATTATTAAACACGCTACCACAACTACAAGAAGTATTGTCACGTAGGTGGTTATTATATAGGTCTGCATTTAAATTACTTCAATTGTTTCGTGCGTCCGTGAAGTATGGGCATATTTCTGTCTCCAATTAAGACATATTTTGGAGATATAGGCGGTTTAAATACATACTTAATTTTCATTTTAAGAAAAGAAATAGATACTGACTCTCGAATATCAATTGCAGAGGGTATGACAGAGCGAGAATAAATTTCCGTTCGTCTAGAAAGCGTTAAAATACCATTTCTATTTCTCAAGATGTATGGATTTGATTAATTAATTGTACGTGGAAATAGATCATTAAGATAAGAAGGTAGGTTTATTCTTAATGAAATCCAAGAACATATGCCATTGTGTGGACAAGGTTTTTTATTTAGAATAAATATAGAGTTTTTACCCCAATATAATGTGTTTGAATGTAGAGTTCCATCCCCTGAGAATCAATGTATCAGGATTCAAAAGTTCAAAAATTGGCTAATAACATCCCCCAAAGTATGGCATGCCTATAATTACTCACTGACCTGCATTGTCAAAAGGATATCTATTTAAACATGCCAAAATAATGTATTGACAAGGGATTTCCTAATTTGGGCAACGTGTCTAGGTTAGACCAAAATAGATTTCCCGCTTAAAACATATTTCTTGACATATTAAATGAAACACATGATTTCATTTTGATTCCAATATTATCCGTCATACAGGTCTACACGTAGTATAATTGTTTCCTCTTTGAAAAAGTCCGAATGACGATGCGAATGTCGTAAAGCAGTATTCACGTGAATGGGTATTTTGTTTCAAGTTGACCACTCAAATTTAAATAACAATTTGGGATTTGACATACAAAACCATTTGGATTTTATTTATTAACGATACTTTACTGGTATATTTCTTTAAGGTCTTAGCAAAATCTATTTATGTAAATTAATAAAATATGTACATGTAAATTTTTTATTAATAACATATAAATACATTCGTGAACTATCTTTGAAGGAGTCAGGTTTTTGTGATTAAAAACTTAAAGAAATATTCCCATTGTTCGCAGGTTCGTCTCTCAAATCCTGGTTATGGAAACTGGTCAGTCAGAGTACCTCGGGAAGTAATCCCCCCCCCCCCCCCCCCCCCCCCCGCTTGGTCAACATTGCTTTTGATTACATTGATGATGTAAATGAGAACGTTTATTCTTAATATATTTTAACACAATCTTGCACGATTTAATAACATTTGGAAAGAAATGAAGAATAAATCCAAGCATAACAGTTAATTGGACCAGTGTATTTTTTCTTGGTGAAAACTGAACAAGTTAATAAAATGCATGTAAGCATTCCACTTTTATCTTGCTGCTTTATCGATTATTCAGTATTGAAGAACATTGATATTGGTGTACTTTTTTCAATGAGATGTATCTAATGCATCGGTGTTACTTCAAAACTGGCATCGTCTTCATTAAACATATCACAGAAAATGATAAATGACAGAACGCTGTGTCGCAAAATGTTGATTCGAATTAAAAGTACTAAATGTAGTACCTAAGACCCGTAGCGACTCCCGAGAGACAACGCGAGACTATTATTAAATGATGTAATGTGACAAACACAGATGTCGGCTGCTTCGAAATATCGTTACAGTGACGAGGGAGGCATAGAAACACGCGGTTTCTCAAAGTTCATGCACGTATAACAATAATTTCAATGCGGCAACTTTTTTTCTTGAAACACGTTCGACCTTCTCGTACTTTCGCAATTATAATACAGCCTGACATTTATGTTAAATATACATAGGATCCTGTCTTTGTTTCCAAATTTCTTAAATAATGCAAAGACTCGGAGGTAAAATTGAATTCAAACTTCCACGAGTATTCCAGAATGGTGAGAAATTGTCTAGTTCCGCGACATTTACCATAGACAGGTTGCCAAGTATTCAAGACGTGACTGGGTTATACTCTTTATGTGCCTATGAAATGTATTCAAATTGATTTTTGCTGGGGAATGGAACGCCATTTTTTGTATCACAATAAACCATCTTATTTTAAAGAACGCGTTGGCTGCTTAATAAATAATTCCAATAACTTACTAGTAGATAATAGATTTAAAAAAAGATATGAAAAATAACGAGCGCCAAGAGTGTCAAGACGTTTGTCTTTTAGAAAAGCAAGCGTCGCAGATGTTAAGACTTCTACGGATTACTTCCAGGCAAAAAGGAATACGATAAGCTGCACAACATGAGACTACCAATGCGTTTTTGCGGTTTTTTTTGCGTAGAAACAACGAACGTGTTAAAGTGTGTTTTAAACCTCCTATCATTGAAGTTCCGATATCTGAATTTTCATAGTGATTGTTTCAATACACGGCAGGATTTATTTTCACAATAATCGCAGTGACTTAATTACCAAAGTTTGGCTCGTCATGACACCGAAATGCAGCAGTCAAAGGACACAGTGAAGTAGGGTGGTAATTAAATGGATAGAGTGCTAGCCGCTCTCGCCAGAGGTTGCGGGTTCGACCCAATACCTCTCATAAAACAATACTCAGTACTGGTTTTACCCAGGTAGCGCACTCGAAAGTGGTTCCTGTAAGCTCTGAGCTTCCATCGCAATCGAGTTAAAATAAATTAGTATAAACTAAAGGACACAGTCACCAAAACAGCGACAACATACGGAACACCATTAGAAACAAACAACATATGGAACAACATATGGAACAACATATGAAACAAACAACACATGGAACAATATGTGGAACAAACAACATATTAATATCATGGAACAACATATGGAACAAACAAAATATGGAGCAACATATGGAACAGCATATGGAACAAACATATGGAACAACATATGGAACAAACATACGGAACAACATATGGAACAAACATATGGAACAGCATATGGAACAAACATATGGAACAACATATGGAACAAACATATGGAACAGCATATGGAACAAACATATAGAACAGCATATGGAACAGCATATGGAACAGCATATGGAACAAACATATGGAACAAACATATGGAACAGCATATGGAACAGCATATGGAACAGCATATGGAACAAACATATGGAACAGCATATGGAACATCATATGGAACAACATATGGAACAAATATATGGAACAAACATATGGAACAGCATATGGAACAAACATATGGAACAAACATATGGAACAGCATATGAAACAAACATATGGAACAGCATATGGAACAGCATATGGAACAAACATATGGAACAAACATATGGAACAGCATAGGAACAGCATATGGAACAAACATATGGAACAGAAAATGGAACAAACATATGGAACAGCATATGGAACAAACATATGGAACAGCATATGGAACAGCATATGGAACAAACATATGGAACAGCATATGGAACAAACATATGGAACAACATATGGAACATCATATTGAACATCATATGGAACAAATATATGGAACAGCATATGGAACAAACATATGGAACAATATATGGAACAAATATATGGAACAAACATATGGAACAGCATATGGAACAGCATATGGAACAAACAAATGAAACAACATATGGAACAAACATATGGAACAGCATATGGAACAGCATATGGAACAAACATATGGAACAACATATGGAACAAACATATGGAACAGCATATGGAACAAACATATGGAACAGCATATGGAACAAACATATGGAACAAACATATGGAACAGCATATGGAACAAACATATGGAACAAAACATATGGAACAGCATATGGAACAGCATATGGAACAAACATATGGAACAACATATGGAACAAACATATGGAACAACATATGGAACAAATATATGGAACAACATATGGAACAAACATATGGAACAGCATATTGAACAAACATATGGAACAGCATATGGAACAAACATATGGTACAATCATATTGACTTAACAACATATTGAACAACATATGAAACAAACAACATATTAAACAACATATGGAACAAACAATATATTGAACAACATATGGAACAAACAACATATTGAATAAAATATGGAACAAACAGCATATGGAACAACATATGAAATAAACAACATATGGAACAACATATGGAATAAACAACATTATAGAACAAACAACATGTGGAACAAACAACAAGTGGAACAGCATATGAAACAGCATATGGAACAACATGGAACAATATGGAACAATATATAGAACACTAATATGGAACAACATATGGAACAAAATGGAACAACATATGGAACAAACAACATATGGAACAACATATGGAACAACATATCCCCTTACACGGTTGTCTTTAACGAGTTAAGATTGGTAAAAGAATACTGATATGGAACTTATTCCTAATCGAACCAAAGCTTTGTACTGTATGTTTAAAAATGAATATTTTCGTACACCCATATGTGTAAGTGTTACCTTAACTTGAATATTAAAAAGAATTCTACAGTCGAGATCTCTAATTCATTGTCACATATTCACTCGTGATCGATCCTAGATTGGTCAAATTATTTTAAGTGAGATAAGACAGATTGCAAGTTACTGACATATTCCTGTATATGTCTCTGAGGACCACCTCTAGTAACATTGGCTGTAATATATTACATTTAACTTGTCCGAGGGCCACCACCAATAATATTGACAGTAATTTATTACATTTAATGTGTCCGAGGACCACCTCTAGTGACATTGGCTGTAATATATTACATTTAATGTGTCCGAGGACCACCTCTAGTAACATTGACTGTAATATATTACATTTAATGTGTCCGAGGACCACATCTATTAACATTGGCTGTAATATATTACATTTTATGTGTCCGAGGACCACCTCTAGTAACATTGACTGTAATATATTACATTTAATGTGTCCGAGGATAACCTCTATTAACATTGGCTGTAATATATTACATTTTATGTGTCCGAGGACCACCTCTAGTGACATTGGCTGTAATATATTACATTTAATGTGTCCGAGGACCACCTCTAGTAACATTGACTGTAATATATGACATTAAATGTGTCCGAGGACAACCTCTAGTAACATTGGCTGTAATATATTACATTTAATGTGTCCGAGGACCACCTCTAGTAACATTGACTGTAATATATTACATTTAATGTGTCCGAGGACCACCTCTATTAACATTGTCTGTAATATATTACATTTAACGTGTCCGAGGACCACCTCTAGTAACATTGGCTGTAATATATTACATTTAACGTGTCCGAGGACCACCTCTAGTAACATTGGCTGTAATAGATTACATTTAACGTGTCCGAGGACCACCTCTAGTAACATTGGCTGTAATATATTACATTTAACGTGTCCGAGGACCACCTCTAGTAACATTGGCTGTAATAGATTACATTTAACGTGTCCGAGGACCACCTCTAGTAACATTGGCTGTAATATATTACATTTGACGTGTCCGAGGACAACCTCTAGTAACAATGGCTGTAATATATTACATTTAACGTGTCCGAGGACCACCTCTAGTAACATTGGCTGTAATATATTTCATTTAACGTGTCCAAGGACCACCTCTAGTAACATTGGCTGTAATATATTACATTTAACGTGTCTGAGGACCACCTCTAGTAACATTGGCTGTAATATATTACATTTAACGTGTCCGAGGACCACCTCTAGTAACATTGGCTGTAATAGATTACATTTGACGTGTCCGAGGACAACCTCTAGTAACATTGTCTGTAATATATTACATTTAACGTGTCCGAGGACCACCTCTAGTAACATTGGCTGTAATATATTACATTTGACGTGTCCGAGGACAACCTCTAGTAACAATGGCTGTAATATATTACATTTAACGTGTCCGAGGACCACCTCTAGTAACATTGGCTGTAATATATTTCATTTAACGTGTCCAAGGACCACCTCTAGTAACATTGGCTGTAATATATTACATTTAACGTGTCTGAGGACCACCTCTAGTAACATTGGCTGTTATATATTACATTTGACGTGTCCGAGGACCACTTCAAGTAACATTGATTTCATTATATTACATTTAACGTGTCCGAGGACCACCTCTAGTAACATTGGCTGTAATTTATTACATTTAACGTGTCCGACGACCACCTCTAGTGGCATTGGCTGTAATATATAGCATTTAACGTGTCCGAGGACCACCTCTAGTGACATTGGCTGTAATATATTGCATTTAACGTGTCCGAGGACCACCTCTAGTGACATTGGCTGTAATACATTGCATTTAACGTGTCCGAGGACCACCTCTAGTGACATTGGCTGTAATATATAGCATTTAACGTGTCCGAGGACCACCTCTAGTGAAATTGGCTGTAATATATAGCATTTAACGTGTCCGAGGACCACCTCTAGTGACATTGGCTGTAATATATTGCATTTAACGTGTCCGAGGACCACCTCTAGTGACATTGGCTGTAATATATTGCATTTAACGTGTCCGAGGACCACCTCTAGTGACATTGGCTGTAATATATTGCATTTAACGTGTCCGAGGACCACCTCTAGTGACATTGGCTGTAATATATTACATTTAACGTATCCGAGGACCACTTCTAATAACATTGGCTGTAATATATTACATTTAACGTGTCCGAGGACCACCTCTAGTAAAATTGACTGTAATATATTAAATTTAACGTGTCCGATGGCTACCTTTAGTAAAATTGGCTGTAATATATTAAATTTAATGTGTCCGAAGACCACCTCTAGTGACATTGGCTGTAATATATTACATTTAACGTGTCCGAGGACCACTTCTAATAACATTGGCTGTAATATATTACATTTAACGTGTCCGAGGACCACCTCTAGTAAAATTGACTGTAATATATTAAATTTAACGTGTCCGATGGCTACCTTTAGTAAAATTGGCTGTAATATATTAAATTTAATTTGTCCGAAGACCACCTCTAGTGACATTGGCTGTAATATATTACATTTAACGTGTCTGAGGGCCATCACCAATAATATTGACAGTAAATTATTACATTTAATGTGTCCGGGGACATCCTCTAGTGACATTGACTTCATTATATTACATTTAACGTGTCCGAGGACCACCTCTAGTGACATTGGCTGTAATATATTACATTTAATGTGTTCGAGGACCACCTCTAGTAACATTGACTGCAATATATTACATTTTATGTTTCCGAGGACCACCTCTAGTAACATTGACTTCATTATATTACATTTAACGTGTCCGAGGACCACATCTAGTGACATTGGCTGTAATATATTACATTTAACGTGTCCGAGGACCACATCTAGTGACATTGTCTGTAATATTACATTTAATGTGTTCGAGGACCACCTCTAGTAACATTGACTGCAATATATTACATTTTATGTTTCCGAGGACCACTTCAAGTAACATTGACTTCATTATATTACATTTAACGTGTCCGAGGACCACATCTAGTGACATTGGCTGTAATATATTACATTTAATGTGTTCGAGGACCACCTCTAGTAACATTGACTGCAATATATTACATTTTATGTTTCCGAGGACCACCTCTAGTAACATTGACTTCATTATATTACATTTAACGTGTCCGAGGACCACATCTAGTGACATTGGCTGTAATATATTACATTTAATGTGTCCGAGGACCAACTCTAGTGACATTGACTGCATTATATTACATTAAACGTGTCCGAGGACCACCTCCAGTAACATTGTCTGTAATATATTACATTTAACGTGTCCGAGGACCACATCTAGTGACATTGGCTGTAATATATTACATTTAATGTGTCCGAGGACCAACTCTAGTGACATTGACTGCATTATATTACATTAAACGTGTCCGAGGACCACCTCTAGTAACATTGTCTGTAATATATTACATTTAACGTGTCCGAGGACCACCTCTAGTAACATTGACTGCAATATATTACATTTTATGTTTCCGAGGACCACCTCTAGTAACATTGACTTCATTATATTACATTTAACGTGTCCGAGGACCACATCTAGTGACATTGGCTGTAATATATTACATTTAATGTGTCCGAGGACCAACTCTAGTGACATTGACTGCAATATATTACATTTAACGTGTTCGAGGACCACCTCCAGTAACATTGGCTGTAATATATTACATTTAACGTGTTCGAGGACCACCTCCAGTAACATTGGCTGTAATATATTATATTAAATGTGTCCGAGGACCACCTCTGGTAACATTGGCTGTAATATATTACATTTAATGTGTCCAATGCCTTCTTCTAGTAACATTGACTGTAATATATTACATTTAATGTGTCCGAGGACCACCTCTAGTAGCCTGGCAAACCATCACCGAGTTGTTGGGATACAGTGTAACATCGGCAACATTTAGTTTTAAGCGAAATGATTATAAATTGCCATATGTTTCTCTCTCTTAATTTACTTGTTGAAACTATTTGGTCAATGCTACTACCAGTTATGTTTATAGCAAATATAGATAACTGTAATCTTTGCATGGCATGGCGTGACAACGCCTATATTTTAATATATGAACAGCTGTATAGACCCCTACATCCCGCTAGCCCCAAGACGGCATGGACATCATAGTACGCGTTCGATATTATCTTTTTCTCAGGTAATCTATTTTGTTATTGTCGACTATTGTAATAATGTAATTCATATGAAGTTAAATATTTAGATGGAAAAACTATTGCTTATTACAAATTATGAGTTTATTCAAATAAGATATAATTCTAAAAAAAGACGACATGAACATTATATATAACTATTGTTTTCTCAGGGACTCACAAAGCTAATGTAGTAAAACGGTTTATCAAGGCAGCAGGTTGGTTGCTTCACAGCAACCCCACCGATATGGACGAAAACGATTTATTTATGGTTGCGTTGGTGGATCAACTCTCAATGTTATTGTTAAAATGGTCTGGTTCCGCATATTTACAATAGGCACGCTGTCAAAATATCATCACGTGATTGGGATATAGTCTTGTTCCGCATATTTACAATAGACACGCTGTCAAAATATCATCACGTGATTGGGATATAGTCTGGTTCCGCATATTTACAATAGACCCGCTTTCAAAATATCATCACGTGACTGGGATATAGTCTGTTTCCGTATATTTACAATACATGCTGTCAAAATATCACCACGCGACTGGAATATAGTCTGATTCCGCGCGACATATACAATTCCTTCATCACTTGGTTGGGGTATAGTCTGGTTCCACGACCAATACCTAATGCCTTCATCACTTGGTTGGGGTATAGTCTGGTTCCGCGACATATACAATTCCTTCATCACTTGGTTGGGGTATAGTCTGGTTCCGCGACATATACAATGCCTTCATCACTTGGTTTGGGTATAGTCTGGTTCCGCGACCAATACCTAATGCCTTCATCACGTGGTTGAGATATAGTCTGGTTCCGCGACATATACAATTCCTTCATCACTTGGTTGGGGTATAGTCTTGTTCCGCGACATATACAATTCCTTCATCACTTGGTTGGGGTATAGTCTGGTTCTGCGACCAGTATCCAATGCCTTCATCACGTGGTTGAGGTATAGTCTGGTTCTGTGACATATATTACAGACACGTAGCCTGTTTCATTTGCCTATTTAGAAGACTTCGGTAGCAAGAAGACGTCTTCTGATCGTTTCAATTAACCTTCTTCTGAGCGCAGAAGTTCTTCTGCCTCTTCCAGTGGGACAGTAAAAGAGGGATTTCGGAAGAAGGAGTATTCCGCATGAAAAATGCAATGATGCAATTCAAGTTAGTTAACAAAAGTGAATTTTTCTTTTCGAGTGTTTAATGTAATGTTATACGCTGATGATATGAAAAGTGCTGTTAGACAACAATCAAACCCAGCCCAACACCAGTTCAACCAAACAGTAAAAGTGTATTCGCCAAATGAAAATGTTTTATTTAAATGTTTTTGTCAAAATATTTAACGTCGATAAAATTGGCATCAAAAAGCACAGTAGCAGCGATGTTTTGTAGTTATCTTCTAAAGAAACAACACTTCTGAAAGAGGAACAAACAAATGTGCTTTTCTTTGCGTTCAATTAAGAAGAGGTTTATATAACGTCTGGTATCATAAATACTCTTCTGTGAAGATGTTAATGAAACAGACAACAGCTGTCGAACCGCCATCACATGGATTTGATAGTCTTTAAATGACAAAAGATTTAATTTCGAAAATATTTTCTGTCATGTCTATGGGGAAGGAAGGTGGCCCCACTACATATATAAGTGTTGACAGTGGTGTCGAACCTTATAGGAGGATTCCTCTAGTCATATAAATGGCAATAAAAATAGAGGACGTCTAGTCACGGTCGTGAGTCATTTGATTTTAGACAAAAGGATACACTATATATCTATATAACACAATGATATATGCATACACTGAGGGACTTTAAAGACGCAAAAGTCAGATTTCGTAAAAACAAACAGTATTTTTATTTATGAATTTTAATAAAAAATGGCGACAATATACATACATATAGGCAACACAAAGTGTGTGAACTTTATTGGTAAATATTATCAATTCCCTGAGAATTTACGCTTCAAACAGCGGTACCCTAAATCACACTGAAACTTTTCAATTATCAATTAGTATCGATTGAAACTACTATTTACAGCAACGCAAGCAACACACATCCGCCTCGTTGAAAGCACAATATTTGCTATACAGTGTTGAGAAATGTTGTTCCACGCGGGAAAGTTCATCAACGTTTTTTCGGTGGTGGCAGACGAACGTTAATGTGTCTACCCAACGGAGTATTGCAGTTTTAAAGTCTCTCATTTTAGATAGCCTATTTACTCTTCAACATGCTATTTTTAAGATTTAAATGCAACGTGGTATGTATAATAAGAAAACGTTTGTATTTATTGATAGAAGGGGAACACGTGACCTTTATGCGGAACATACCCTATACTTTACAAGTATAAAGAACTGAACAGATTTAAATTGGGTGTGAAATTCATATCACATTCCATGTTTGTGTCTCCACAATATATGCCAACTCATAACGTTTATTAGTACTCCAAAGTGACAGATCGTTCAGAAAAAAAAACTCAATGCAGCTCTCTATAGTATCTGCATGGAACTCGATAAATGAATAGACATAATCGGTCCATTACGGCGTAATATGTATACATTACAAACGGCTGAAGAAAGTGTAGAAATGATATGACGAAACATTCCTAACCAGAATATGTACAATCATGAACAATATCCTAGCGACTCAATGTATTTATTATGGGTTTAAAGGAAATGAATGCATGTACGTGTAATGTTCAGTCAAGGGTATAGAACTCGTGCGATACAATCGGTATATAAGTGATATAAGTTTAGGCCTACTCCATTAGAGGTCATTGCGTTTGCCGAATAGTTAGGTTGTTTACACATGTTTTCATAAGATCCCACTACCCCACCCAAAAGATGTCAATGTAAAGTATTAAAAAAGAAAACATGGTGTTTTTCTCGTATTTAAAACTAAATGAGGTCAAAATTGTGTTATGATGTAATTATTTTTGAAAGTTGGTATACACTTTCTGTCAGATGTTGGACATCATCAGTTTTAAAGAGTATTTTATTTGAGTTTGTATATTGACAGATAGCCATTGCAAGATAAGTGTGCTTCATGGGAATAAAACCTCCATGGTATCAGCTGTTGCAGATCTTCTACTGACGGGATGTTTGGCAGATTGTTTTGTGCATCTTTAATGTAAAAAATATTATAACGGCAATGCAAGAGACAATTCCTATACAATGTTTTGTTCTCTTTAATTTCCACATATTGCTTTGAAAAGAAAAGAAATATTTTGTTTTCGTTTGAGCAATGCGAATTAGAAAATAATGCATGTGTCAGTGTTATATTATTATATACATTTTTAAACGTCATGGTTTTTTTCGTGACTGAAACGTCGAAATTCTTGTCGCATATCTCTCTTTGCTGAGGTCTCGGGCTCGAACCAATATCGACAAAAATGTTTATATACTGGTAAATTGTACTGGACAAAACACATAGCGTGGGGGAGGAAATCGTGTGTGTGATTAAATATTTGCACTGCAAAAAGCATAAAGGATACTTCAAAGCATAGCGTCCACTTCGAATAATTTGTGAATACTTTTAAAAATAACATATGAATATAAACAGCACACGTGTTTTGTCGCTGCTTAATTATTACCAGTGGTCTTGATTTAAGTTCCAGAATTTGAAAGCTATCCTGAATATAATATGTTTAAATCAAAGCTAGAGAAAAAACCAGCACTGTTCTGGAATGTGAGCAGGACAATGCGCAGGCGCTTACTTCCAAACGTTCATTGTTTAATTAAACAGATTATAGAAAATTGATTTATGACGGAACACACTGTTGCAAACTGTTGGTTTGCCTTATAAGTGGAACTTGCACTCCCGGGAGACAACGCGAGACAATTATTGGATGATGTAATGTGACGAACGCAGATGTAGCACTGATGAGGGAAACACGTACATTTTTGGTTTTCCAAAGGTTAAACAAGTAAAACAATAATTCATTTTATGATATTTTCTTCTTGAAACACAAACTGTTATAGTTCATGCATGTATGGCGATGTCCAACAGCTCAACATTATTATTAACGTGAATTGTTTTCATCATTCAATTCGAGGAACGAGTTATGCAGAATAAGCAAATTTAGTTAAAACTTATTTATTTTACTTCGATTGTAAAAATTATTACAACCAGTACTAAGCATATGCGGAAAAGTGTATTGCTCAAGGACACCACACATAACCGTGTTGGAGGATCG
>CM055899.1:51218172-51241019 GCA_029582155.1 Panopea generosa | reverse complement strand
TTTCTTGGACCAATTCTATCTCTTGCACTGCCTCTGTATCTATCATAGTTCCTTCCTCTCCCAAATCCATGTCTTTGTTTATCAGAGCTATTGCTATCTTTTTGGTCATACTGTTGGCTTGGCCTGCCAAACCCCTTTCTTGGAGTATTATCTTTTCTGTCTGAATCATTCTCCATTGTCTTCTTATCTCTTTCATTTGTAGGTGCAACTGATATATTTTCTCTCTGTTGACCAGCTTCTGCTTTATCATTTTTTAACTCATTACAATTACCATCACTTTCTACAGGTTCTTTTGTCAAAGAGCTTTTATTTCTATTATCTCTAAATGAGTCATTACTGTCATTAGTTCTTGGACTAGTTCTGTTTCTACCACTTCTGTTTCTATTATCAGAACTTTTTGTTCCTGTGCATGACTTAGCACTCGCATCATCTCTAAAATGCTCAGCTTGACCATCTGCATAATGCTTTGGCCTTCCAAATCCTTTCCTGGAAGTAAATGATGCATTTTTATTGTCTATTCTATCCCCTTCTTTCTTGTCTACATCAAGCTTTATCTTTGGAATTAAGTTATCATCTTCTTTGTCAGTTGAAGCACTTTTAGTTTCACTACTTGAAAATGTGTCATTTTGTTTATCACGTCTGTCATTTGTTTTGTGTAATGGTTTATTACCTTTATTAATTTTACTATCTCGATTTCTGTATTCTCTATTGTCATCTCTCCAATTTTGCTTTCCTTCCTCTTTCCTGTCATTAAATGACCTTTTCTTGACCTCATTGTCAGAGTGACTATGGCTTTCAAATCTTGAATCTCGTCCTTTGCCTTTTGAAAATCCAGAATGAATTCTGTTCTTGTCCCTTTCCATTCTGTTAACTTTTCCTCTCTGGTTATTTCTGTGATCATTTTTATCTCTTGCAGCACTTTCAGACATGTTTTCTCTAGTAGAACAACCAGCGTTACTTCCTTTACTGGAGTTGCCGTCTTTACTTGATCCAGATCCAGATCTACTGTCTTCAGAGTCTTTAGTATCCAGGCCAAGAACTACAACATCCTGAAAATGAGATCAATGTTGAATTTGAAAAAACAACAAAATAGAGAGATTTGGAAACAAGAGGCACAAGAGGGCTTAATGATGCTCTACTGGCTAAAAAATGGCCAAAGTATTTTTTAAAATGTCACAATGTGGAACTTTTTGGGGAGAGATCTTTACTTGTTATGGAAAACAGAGCCACTATCCACACAATTCAAAAATTCAATTCCCTACTTGAAGCAATTGTCCATGATCAGTTAATGCTTTAGATTTCAACTTTTTTGTACAAATGGATGTGAAAAATAAAAGCAAAAATGTTTTCCCTATAGAACTTCAATGTTACAAGGGTCATGCAATTTTTTTTTGTCATTAATGGAATTCCATAGTTTTATCCCAGATATATTTGAATACGCTTTACTGCAATTCAATCCTGTTTTCAATAGCTAATGATACCAGTTTGTTCTGTGAAAATTGCTTTTGAAATGACCGAGATATTTAAGTTTGAAGTATATGCAATCATATACACTGACCATAGATGAAAAGACTGAAATTCGTGGCTACATAAAATGCCACACTATGCTTGGTATAAAAGAAAAGCAGATATTTGATGAACAGTGTGATATATATGGACCTCAGTCTTTAAGGTAAGTTAAAGCTTTTAAAGCTTGGAAATTATCTGTCAAAGATGACGCAAGCAGGGTGGGGATGATAAGCTAGCAATTAATTTATTATGGCCTAATCTAACAATTTTAGATGTACATGACTGTATATATTGTAGTTGCTTTCAACAACTTTTTCAGACTTATCATGATCGACGGTGTCTGCTTGAGACTGTCACACTGGAGTATCATGCTGAAATACACATAGTATCATACTGAACCATATAGGTCTATTGCTTTATTTTCTTCATTATTGTTTTTGGTTTTTTTAATAGGGTGTAACGCCTTTTTTTAACAAATTTGAGGTTATATATGGCAAATCCAGTTTTACTGATGGAGGAAGACATCAGACTGAGTAGAACCAGTCCTTCCGCAAGTAACTGGCAAACTTTCTCACAATTTTTTTGGAGTGAGCGGGACTCAAACCTTTGACCTTAGTGGTGAGAAATAAGTGATCTTGAGATGGCGCCATAAACCACTAGGCCACGGAGGACCCCTATTTTCATCATTGTACTTACATCTTTTTTCACCAGGTACTTGTTTTTCTCGGCCTCCACATCTATAATACCACCTTGAGCTCGTTGCTTTTCCAGCAAGGCAGCCATCTTGGATTGCATGGCCAATATCTCTGAAGACGGTTTAAAGAAGATCTTGTCCTCTACGGGGGATTGTGGGAAACTGTCCGGCTGGTAATTCATCTCTTCTCTGCACACTGGACACAATAGCTGTATAGATGTATATTTCATAATTAACACTTTTAAATACTACTCCCACTTTGCACCAGCCATAAAAATATTCTTACATATCGGACAAGGATTTCCGCGTATTTTTACCAGGTATGGAATTTTCATCCTTCACCCCCTCCACTCACTCATCCTACCCTGCTGTGATGTTGGAACAATTTATGACGTGACGTATTAAAATATATGACGCATTATATTTAATTTTAAGTCTTAAAAGCCATTTTGGTAAAATTTAATAATAATTTAAAACAAAATAAATATTCAATGTGTATGGTATGCAGGAAAATCAATCTTACATGGCTTTTTCGGTTCAGATAGAAAACTCTGTCCCTTGAAATAACTATTTTCACGAAGATAACCTCTTAAGACAGGTGGCTGCTTAATACAAGTTGATTTTAACTTAAACTATACACAATGGTAAATAGAAAATGTTGCTGTTAAAGAAAAGTGGTTGCTTGATAGAGGTGCCTACTAATACAGGTTTGACTGTATATACAACAGACAATTCCCACCTTATTCCCTTGCTGTTTGGCATGTATCACTTGCACATCTGGTTCCTGTGCATGGACATGGTTAACATATCTCGCCAGGCATGTCATGTGGAAGTAGTGATAACACTGGGTCTTTGTAAACCTCTCCCCCTCGTGGAAGTGTTCCAGGCAGATCATACAGGCACAATGTGGAATATTCCCCGCAGTCAAACTGTCCTTAGCAAGCTGTTTATATATAAGATTTTAAATGCTTAAGCTGGGCTGTGGTGTAGTCATGGTGTTTTTCACTCACACAAAAGGTTGTGGATTCAATCCCTAGTTCAACCAGTATTGGTTTTACCAAGGAAACTGATTTGAGAGCAATTTAGAAAATAGGGCTGTGTATTGCCAGGACATTTCCAATACAATACATACCGAGATATGGGTAGGCTGATACACGATACGATACGCTGCTTGACATTAGAAAACAATCTTACTTTTGCTTTGTAGTTCTTATTGATTTGAGATACACAAGTATCGATTGACAAATAGTTTCATATTTTGTTGGTAACACAGAACAGTTTATTGTTTGTTTTATTTGTTTCCAATTTCCTTTTATTTTATTAACACAATTTAGAATTCATATTGAATATGTGAAGTCGGAGCTCTAGAGACTAAAACCAATACTAGCTCTACCTGATGTTTATAAATAGACTATGTTACTACAAAATAGTTTATTGCTTGTTTTTATTTTTTTCAATTTTCTTTATTTTTTTTAAATAAAAGTTGGAATTTAAAGTTTGAATGTCAAACGGGGTTTTATTTACGTAAATGTTTTTTTTGCACACACATAATTATTGAACATTTGAAATGTGGAAGTCAGGCCTCTAGAACCAATGAAAAAAATCTAAAATGTCCTGTTATTGCAAGAAACGGAGCAGTACTTAAAAAAAACAGTGCTGACTTTTATTGCAACCCATTTAGAAGGTCAACATCCTGGCAATTTGATAAAACAAAGGAGGAAATATGAAAATAAACAATTTTGACTGTGTTTTCAATCGTTTATTCAATGTTTTCTTATAAGATATTGCGACATTCTTTGACCAGAAATCTTTGTTTTATTTACTTGCGAAATGTCCTTGATATATATTTATTTTTTTTATCGCAAATTGGCACCTTTGGCAACTGGCAACTTTAGCCCTGCAGATTTATGATTTATAAATAGAATACGGAAGAAAGGCTATTTGTTTGATCTTTCAATATTTGATCATTTGAATATATCGCGGTATGGCCGATACAGACCCTGTCAATACAATATGCATATATTGCTCAGAAGCGAAGTGCAATAAACCAGTATATCTGAACAACCCTATTATTATTACAAAATCTCTGAGCTTGTTTTACAATCGACCTATTAAAAATAAAATGGAATGAATCATATTCTGACATAGCAAAATCAGTGTTATCTAAATAATGCCAAAATTAACATTTGTAAAATACTACCATCCAATGCAGAAACAGATTTAAACTTTGTTTTTATTAAACGAAAATTTCAGCCACCATCTAGTAACATGAACAATATATTGTACTTGGATTTGTTCATAGTCTGTAGAACAAACCCACCTCTCCTGATTGGGTCTGTAAAATAGCAATGTTGGGAAAACCACATTTGAGCACATTGATTGGTCAGTTGCTTCAAATGAAAGTTTGATGATGTCACAGTTTAGTAAGGGTTCAATTGCTATGAATTGTGGGACAGTTCCCTGCTTTTTCATTGGGGGTTAATAGATCTAATTCGGGAGATATCAGATTCTGGGATAGACTAATTCGTCCATCAAACTCAGTTATTGTTAACTGGCAGATTTTGCAGTATAATGCAGTACAATACAGAAAATAGTGTTCATTGTTTTTAGGAAATTATTTTAATAGGAGATTGATAAAAAATCTGTGAAGCAGTGAATTGGGGCAAAATTCTGTGTCAGAGCGTGAGGTATCACATGAAGTATGATAGTACAAAAACAGATTTATTGAATTTTTTTGTAATTCTACAAGGGTATATGTATAACCGATGGGTACTCCCCAAACAAGTAGTAGTTACAATAAAGGGAAGATAATTCTGATAATATTCAAGATGAGTTTTTGGTTTTGGTTCTTGCACTCTGCACTTCATCTCATTGCCCTCTATTGTAAGTTTTAGTCAGTACCCTTTGATATCCATGCCACTATGCTGTCACTGAAGCAGGTTGTAGGAGTGAAAGTATCTCTTCTGCACTGTTCGAACAAGATATTTTTCTCTTTGCACTTCCACACATTTCCCTCTACCCATGTTCCAAATAACACTGGACTCCCTAACATTCTTTTGAAAATATGCTCTAGACAAGCATTAAATAACCAAAAATAAAGTACAGAAGTGGAAATAATTATGTCACTTTTCAAGATAGAGTTATGGTTCTTATGCTATTCACTTTAATCTATCTATGTGACAAGTGTCGTTGAATTCCCTTAAGTACTTTGACATTTATGTTTTGGATTCGGGCAAAACGGCAGAGGGAGCATAAAGTTGTGCTGGTATAGTAATCTTACTCGGATTCCAAAATATTGTTCTCATGTGTTCCTCCACCTTTAAAAGTGATTTATTTAAATGGGCCTTAACTCTATTTTCATCACATTGCAGGTTCAAGTAAATCTGGGAAGTAACTGGAGAGCCGAGCTGAACTCAAACCCCAGTCACAATCATAGAGGAAGCAGGTGATCTTAACGTTCATTCAAACAAGACATTTTTTATTAGTTTTATTATTCATAAATATGCAATACCAACCTCTATAACTTCATACAACATAGGGCCACCGATTCTTTCTTTACAAAGAGTGTTCATGTCTTCTTGCAGACTGAAATTATGAAAAGCATGTTTAATGAATATACAGTGAGTGGTGGGAATCAGAGATAAATTTACTATCGAGGGATACACTCGAACTGCTGATTTTTGATAGTACGATCTGTTTGATTATGTGAGATTTGAACATTATAAATTATAAATTAATTCTAGATTATCATCCAAATTTTACTAAAAAAGGGGGAGGGTGCGGGGATATTTTTTTTTTTCATGAAACTAAAAAGGATCAGGGAGTCATGAAAATAGAGGGCGGGCAGGGATGACAATTAAAAATAACATTTTTCATGTCTTACCTTTGCACTTCTTCTTCGCCAATACCACGTGGATTTTTAATAGCTATATCTGGGGGCTCATCCGGGTACTGAAAAAAACAACAACAAACATACAAGTTAGGGATCGCCATCTGTTACACTGTGCAGGGAGCATGGTTACCATACAGAATAGTTGGAGATGGTTTGTACATGTCTCACTGCATTCACATTACATGTACAAGCAAACAGGTTGCGCCACAAGTTATAGCAATATTAGTTACAGCCCTCCCCTTTCAATATAGAAATAACATTAGAATCAAGTTTTTGGCAATTATAACATTCAACAGGATATAAACCAACAATCAAAGGAAATGAAGAGATAATGAAAAAAAGAAAAAATAATCAAAAGTAGGAAATAATTATAAACAATGAGAGAAAAGACACAATATGTTTATTATCAAGTGCTGTCATAATCTCAATCCTGAGCATTGAAGGGCTGCATAAAGTTGGGTATGCACAGTGGACTACCGGTGCACCTGGCATTTGTAAAACAAAGAAAAAATCAATTTCAACAGATCTTAAAAACAGATATTAAATAGAGTTTATTCAGATTTACTTTCCAGTTACAGTCATGACAGGGCACAAAAATAACAAGATAAATAGATAGAGATAAATGGATGGACACAAGAATACAAAACTGCAGAAAGGACAAAGACATAAAGAGATAAATTGACTCATATAAATGGATGGACACAAGAATACAAAACTGCAGAAAGGACAAAGACATAAAGAGATAAATTGACTCATATAAATGGATGGACACAAGAATACAAAACTGCAGAAAGGACAAAGACATAAAGAGATAAATTGACTCATATAAATGGATGGACACAAGAATACAAAACTGCAGAAAGGACAAAGACATAAAGAGATAAATTGACTCATATAAATGGATGGACACAAGAATACAAAACTGCAGGAAGGACAAAAACATAAAGAGATAAATTGACTCATATAAATGGATGGACACAAGAATACAAAACTGCAGAAAGGACAAAGACATAAAGAGATAAATTGACTCATAAATGGATGGACACAAGAATACAAAACTGCAGAAAGGACAAAGACATAAAGAGATAATTGGACTCATTCATATAAATGGATAGACACAAGAATACAAAACTGCAGGGAAAAAGAAATATAAAGATAAATATGATAAGATTAAAAGATATAAAGTGATAAAGGAATAAAGACCAATACAAAAAACACCAACATGTACATATAATACTGGTACTTCATTAAGGGATTAAGATAAATAAATACAATACACGGTGATGGACTGTAAGGCTATCCTTACAAAAATGTTTGCTGTGCTCAAACTCAGTATTTTTCATGATGGGTGGGTAGGTGGTTATTTTTGTTTTTGTCAGACTTTGATTTTGCATAGTGATCTTAAACAAAAAATTGACAGAAATCATGACTTTTTTTCTCTCAACATTTTGAAAGTCAATAAAAATGTTCAGGTCGGTGAAATTTTGAGTGAGTAAGCACGGTAAACAATTTGTTTTCAGGAGGACCTAAAATAAAAAGCTTGTACAAACATTTTGAGGTATATCCAGCTTGAGTGTCATACAGACAAACTGTTGGTCGACATCATCTGCTGTTGATGGATGGATTTGCAGTACGATACTTGTCACCTCACTGCTGCAAGCAGAAATATATTTACAGGTATTTCATCTTACAGATGTACAGGTATGATATTGTATTGGATACAAATCAAAATCTTCAAATTGCTGTTATAAAGTTAAAGTTTAAGTAAACATTGTAAACAAGCAGCACAGCTTCAGATTTTTTTGATTTTATTTTCTATTTTTATGATCAAACACTATTTTGTTTTACTCATTGCATAAGTGATGATTGGTACATTATACTAGTTGAGTTTCAATCTCTTATGCCCGTATTTTGATAAATAATAAATTGATATTACTTTGTACCTGGTTAAACTAGAAATGTCTTTGTTCCCTATTCTAAAAAAATATCTCTGTTTGCTGTTTTCAGTCTTTTTGTTGGAAAGCATGAAATATTTCAGGAAATGAAAATAGCACACAAAGGAGTGTTGCAAAGTTAATTGTAATTGGGCCCTTCTGATTTGAAAGGTTTGGAAAAAGCAATTACCGGTAACAACTTTTGTAAATTTTGGACTTGCCATAACTCTTAAGCAACATACCTCTGGTTTTTCTGCACTTCCAGCTCATGTATGTAAATGGCTTCCAGCACTTCTATCTCCTCTGTCAGACCACTGCTGCAAATAGGAAAACAACACTAAGTCAGACATTAAACTCATACCAGTATGTTAACTCTCAGAACATAAAGCAGGCTTCTCCATTTAAACACAAGGGCACCCCAGCACTTGACTATCAGATATGATATTCCCCTAGCGCTTGAATTCATAACAGAATTTTGCAAAAGCTTACTTTCCTCTAAATTAATATTTTTCTTTGCATATCTTTTCTCATTTTCATACCTAAAATGAAACATACTAAATATGATGACTTCAACTGATTAAAACAAGTTTTACTAGTGAAATATATTTCAATGAGTGCCTTACACAACGCTTGAAAAAATGTGTTGAAGATATTTACACACTTTTACTAGCGCTTTCATTCATTCCTGTGGAGAACCCTGCAAAAGGTTTCATAGGGTGCATTAGATTTTTTGAAAAATTAATGATTGTGTCTTAATGCAACAAGGTAGTCTCATTTAATCGCCGTAATAGGGGTGAGAGGACGATCAAATAAAAAAATCGTTCGAAAACATGCTTTGTTATGCCCTAGCAACAAGGCATCAATATATATGTAGCACAAGCTTATGAGAAAACAACTGACCTGACGTTAAATAGCATGTAAATGGACAGCTTTTTTATTATTTGGATATCGTATCTGCTGTCCATAACTCGGATGGGCAAAATAAAAATCTTTAAAAGGCTCCTTAGAGACATGCAATATGTCACTTTATGTATGGGGTTACTGGTAAAAAGTGAATAGATGCAAATTGTACTTAGTGACAACAGGTCACACTTTAAAAAATCACTAACATTTAAACAAAAATAAAAAGTGAAAAATTACAGAATGACGTTTTGCACTTTTCATTTAGGATGTATTTTCGCGAGGGCAGAATTGCACAACATGATTAGGTGAACTATTTTGAGATTGCTGCTACGAATTGCAATTTCATCTGCATTCAATTCATAATGTACTACAGTTCATTACAAAACCAAGTCGTGCTTATGATATAGATATCAAAATAATGGAACAATATGTGAAAAAAAAATGTCAACAAACTTTTCTGCCATTTTGAATTCGAGAGACCGGATTGGAAAGGACAGTGTCTAATTAGATTATTCACAAAAGCCGTCACAATTTCAAACAAACAATTAAAAATAAGATTTTTGTTATTCAGAAGTTATTTCATTATATATATTCTCTTTAATTTAAATGGCATAATGAGTTTAATACGGAACATGATGTTTTATTATAAAAACGATGCACGAATTTACAGTATGAACTATCCTTTGGATTGTATGGGAGGTAATCGGTTGCGGTGTGGGAAGAGAGAAATGGGCGAAAAATATATTTTCTCAAAAACAGTGAATCAGTTAGCTAGATCATTAGGATCATTAAACCCATCTCCTTGGGAAAAGGTATAAATTGTAATGCCAATTTAAGCTCCGCTTAGTTTTTGCACATAACCAAGATGGCTATCGATTGACTGAACTGTCACTGAACATTATAAAATAGTGGGTGGGGTAATATAAAGTTGTTTATTCAGAAAACGGAATAGAGGATAGAATTACTTCTGCTAAATGTTTGTTATTTTAAGCTTCCAGTTTTGAATAATAAAACATTTACAAACAACTATTTAAAAATCCCAGTAATGAAGTACAAGTTTCATCAGGGTGTTCCAACAACGTTGTCGAGGAAAGACCAAGGAACATGAACTGCTATGTGTCACTTGTCAGGCGTAAACTGTCATGAAATATGCTGTAAAAGTTCAAGGAGAAAAAGTTCCAATTAGCGTGATAGGATTCGAACACTAGTAGGATGCCACTGAGCTGACGGGCCTACGAACAAACCTGTACTGTAATTACTACACTACCATTTGTAATTTCTTCAGTAGTCATATAATTATGTAGATACAGATGTAGGCAAAAATTTTGAAATCCGGCTGCTAGGTCAGACGATAGTTAAGTGGATAGAGTGCTGGCCACTCATGCCGGAGGTTGCGGATCTGATTTCCAGATTGACCCAATGTGTCTAAAATTTTCAAAAACAACACTCGGTGCTGGTTCTTAGTGACCAAGGAGGTTGACTAGACATCAATTCATATAAACTCTCAGTTTTCTTTGCAAATCAAACTTAAGCTGTTCAAGTATCTGGCATTTTTGGATTGCCTGCATTATAGATATTCACTTAATCACAAACTTTGACATTCACTGAAGACAAAGTGGGGGATTTTTTAAAACATGACATGTTGCATTTTTTCTCCAGGTATGCAAGTTACAGAGCCTGTGTCCTACAGAGGCCCCACAGGGTGGGCTGGTGATAGACCAAAAGGGACAGGATGCTGTCATCGCTCTTGGTATATACTTGCTGGAATCTGGTCTCCAGGTAAACAGAATGTTTACAACTTGTATTTATGATAATATTAAATTGAAATTAAATACAAATATTTGATACTAAATAGAAGAGTTGAAACAGAAATAAAATACAAAATTTAAGGCCATAATAAATGAATTCCTAGATTATCATCAAAATTTGGGGAGAGGGGGGTGGTGCATGTTTGTTGTTCTGATAATAAAATGGCAGTGTCCTATTATGCATGAAATGAAAGAAAATCACTGTAAAAATCAATAATTGCATTTGTGTTGGCGTAATTACATCAAAACCAGTCCTCAGCAACTGCCAAGCCCCTTTCTTGTATGATGATAAAAAACATCATAAATAGCATTCCCCCCCCCCCCCCCCCCCCCTGCTAACATTTATGCATCGTCGGATACCCATGCGTAATCCATTCCGATACTCTCCATTCATCACCCATGGGATATTACACTAGCTTTATGTCGTTTCTACCACACCACGATGCAACCAATTGATTGGTTCCTTCACGGTTTCATGAGAGGAACGTTATCCAGTTGCATTGCTAGTTTCAAACGTTGTTTTGATAAGACGTTAACGCTAGCTGGTGTTTTGTTCTGTTCTGTTCAAATAAAACGACACAGAGCTATTGTAATTTCCCACAGGTGATGGATGGAGAGTATAATCGGAATTGACACCTGTGGGTATCCGACAATGATATTTATGATATCTGCGGAAGTGCATTTAAAATGCACTGTTTAGTTAATTGTGGTTGAAAAAACCCTATAACTTTGGTAGACAATATGATATGTCGGTTCAGGTTAAAAAAAAAGTCAGGGGCAGGCAGGGATGAAAATCTAGGAGGTAATTCATTATTGCCTAGTAACTAAAACAATTTCATTTCTATTGAATTTAGTGCAATCTTTGAATAATTAATTTCTTCCATAAATTTTATAATGTCAGATACATAGATGAAACTGGTATAATTATGTGTAAAAGAGAGCTGTGGTGATTAGTGATCTTCAATCATGCATAGCAGAGGCGAAACAGTTAGCTCCATATGCTGGAAAAGTTAAACTCTGTGCATGTAGATCTTATTGAACTTCTATGTTTATCATTCAGAAAAGTTAAACTCTGTGCATGTAGATCTTATTGAACTTCTATGTTTATCATTCAGAAAAGTTAAACTCTGTGCATGTAGATCTTATTGAACTTCTGTGTTTATCATTCAGAAAAGTTAAACTCTGTGCATGTAGATCTTATTGAACTTTTATGTTTATCATTCAGAAAAGTTAAACTCTGTGCATGTAGATCTTATTGAACTTCTGTGTTTATCATTCAGAAAAGTTAAACTCTGTGCATGTAGATCTTATTGAACTTCTATGTTTATCATTCAGAAGACTGTTGTTGAAAGCAAACATTAACGAATCAATTCAGTGAATATTAAACAAAATTACTGAATGCTGTCCTGGTGATGAAATTATTAAACACATTTCATAGTGTTTGATGCTGGCATGGTTCTGTGAAAGAATGCTATCCTTTGGAGGGATTGAAAACAGAAAGTCCGTGTACAGGGAGAGCCATACCCAGTGTATGTTAAAGATCTCACTGAACGTCTATGTAAATCAGTGGTGCTCATAAACCTCCCTCGTAAATGAGGCTTCTGATAATATAAATCAGCTCATTGATTGCTGGAAGTAAAGGAAGAAAAAGAAAAAAGAAACAAAATATTAGCAACTTACTACAAGGAATACTAAACATAACTGAATGTAGTCTTGGTGAAGAATTTTTTTTTTCTGCAACTGATGAAATGAAATGTTTAGTAATGATTCTGAGTTATGTCTACCTTCACTAAGCAGTTGTTTTGTATTTTTGATTTTCAGTACAAGGATATTTTGTTGCCATATTTGTTGGGGATACTGAAGGGCTTGCCTAAGGCACAGTGGTTAGAGAGCCCCAACATGCTGGATAGCTACAGTAAGTAGGAGCAGTCCATTATGTTTTTGAAATAAAAGACTTCATTTATTAAACCTTGCATCCGATGTTTCAGCTGTAGAGTGAGAAAGTTTGAGGCACTCTGGACAAAGAGGATTTGAAAACATGTGCAATAAATGAAATATTTGAATTCAGCAGAAAAGCATTTGACTGTCAGGAAATTTGGAATTTTTATTTGAAGATGTTTGTTTATTGTTTTCATCACATTTGGCATTTGTTCAAACTTGGTATGTACTGAACATGTATTTATATTCACATACATTACTGAAGGATACGGGTTAGTGGCTGGGGGTTGGTAAGTATAGATGAACTAGCATATATCCACACTTCCTACCTAAACAGAGCCAAAAATGCTTAACAATACCTAAAATTGTGTATGAGAGGTTATCCAGAAGTTTGTCGATAAATCTCATAAAATAAAAATGACATGTCAGATATTTTTGAAATTTTACAAGTATACTATTTAATTCAAATCAAACAGTTTACTGTTACATATATTTCAAACAAACCATGTGTGGCAATCCACTGCAAGCCTTGATTTACATAACATTGTCTTGTTATCAATTTCATTCACAAGTAATTTTCCTGCTCTTACTCATCACTCCACTCATACATATTTAGCTATCAGGAAACACTGCGAGCACGTAAAAGACTTGCATGTAATTCATCCTTTATTATTATGTGCAATGCACCGTAACCTGTACTTGGTTTATTGCGAGAACCTGTACTTGGTTTATTACGGGAACCTGTACTTGGTTTATTACAGGAATTGTTGCTTGAGGCACATTTTACTGAGTTGGCTTGACATTTGTACAATTTTGACAAGAGGTGACAACACCTGTTATCATCCAATATTGTTTCTCATCCTCACTGTACATGTACCATTTATGCCATTCATAGACTACAGAACGCACTGCAGATGACATTTTCTCAGGTTTACTAAGCATATCATTGGGATCAGTGTTTTACTAATATTGACACAAAACTATATTGCCTATAATTGTTTCACCTTTTCTTTATGAAGCCAACGTCTACCTTTTCAATGTAAGCTTGTTTAAACTCCTAACACCTACACGCTATGCTATTACTGGAATAACATGCAGACATTGGTGACGTGTCCTCAGTGATATATGGTTTACCATAAGTTTTACAGGGAAATGATAGTTATTTTTCATATACTTACCTGTCAAATTGTTCAGCATTTTCAACTGCAACACTAACCATGTATACATGTTGCTATGGATACCATAACATTTTTACTGACATAGAGAAAGCATTAAAATACTGTATATTGATAACAAATACACTAAGACTTAAGTGGTACAAACTATGGCGATGTACTTGCATAAATATGAATTTTATTAAATTTGTCCATTAACTTCTGGATAACCCCTCATGTGCACTTCCTAAAATTATACATTTACATCCACTGGACAAAGTTTCGAAAAAATCATTTACTCTCGTATTTTTCCTCTGTGATTATGCTTAATTATATATATGGTATTATAACTATGTTGTAGAACTGCCGAGGCCCGAGTGTTTCAGTTTCTGTATCAACACAATACTGGGTGACGTTGCCCTACAAGATCCGCAAAGTAGAGATAAGGTACCAGTATAAAATGTCTCTTTTTTTTTTTAGCTTGACTTTCAAAGAAAAGGGAGCTATGGTACTTGCCCTGGCACTCATGTTGGCTTTGTTTTGTTGGTTTATGTTTTTCAGCAAGCTCATTTCTTAGTAACTGCTGGCCAAACATGCAATAAGGGGACCTACTGGAACTAGTGAAGTAACTCTTGTTTGATTTTGGCATAATTGTTGCCTCTCTGTTTGATTCAGTTTTTTTATCAACCTCATGTCTTAGTAACAACTACCCATACATCATTAAAACTTCACATGAGTTTTCACTACCATAAAGGGGACTCAACGGGATTATTACAATAGCTGTTTTTATTTTAGGTAGAATTGTGGCCTCGTTTATACTAAATAAATTTGTTAATTTTGTTTTACTAAGTTCATATCTGAATAAGTACTAGTTATACGTCAGTGAAACTTCATTTGTCTTCACTACATTTAGAGGGGTTCAGGCGGACAAGTGGGATAACTCAGTTTTGATTTTAATCCTTTTAATAATGGGTTTGGTTAACTCAGTCAGAAGCAAGTCTAGCTCAATCCAGGAGGTGTGATTTTGAATCTCGGCCCAGCCACAAGCTCCATGCTGATTAATATATGACATTGTGTCTCATTGTCATTCATCTCTTACCACTGATTTAAGTGGGAAAGTTACCAGTTACTTACTTAGATAGGTGTACTTGAGTATTGGTTCACCTTCCAGAATCCCAGCAAAGACTGCTTACTAGGTTAACTGATTGACTGTTAGTCCTTGGAGGCATATAAGGGACGCTGAATATTCAATCAATCAATCAATCAATCACATATATTTAGAAAATATGGTTATGTTTTATAACTAGCTGACAGTAACTACCGGTCATACATTAATGAAACATCACAACTGTCACCAGTACCTAAGTTGGAATACCTCTGTTTAAGGCAGAATTAAGAGTTCTTCATTTAAAAATTATTAATGATTTAAGCTTTCATGGTATGCAAATATATTTAAAAATCAGTTAATGGTCATGTTATGACAGTAATTGTAATATGCAACTTTTCTTCTCTATGTTATCAGATACACAGCACACAGCTGGAAGTAATGGAGGCTCTGTGTGCCATGTGTGAAGGCAAAGATGAAGTTCCCAAAGGTAAGATGTGTTGTCATGACTACCAAAGCTACTACTGATGGATTGCCGCTCATGAAATTATGTCAGATATTATGCACTCATTGCAAAATTATCAATGAGATATAATATTAAAATTAAGACATTATTATATTCGTGTTTTGTATCTCAGATGTGAAGTAATTATGATGTTTAAGCATTAATTTTGTCAATTAAGATTTTTTTTATCAAAAATTCAAGATGGCTGCCATTACTGAAAATAGTAAAAAACTTACGGTAGTTAAAATCTTCTACTAAAATATTTAATTAGAAATTATCACCAAATAACGTTTGATCAAATTTGTACAAATGATGTTCCTTGTGTTAAAAATGACCTGACCTTAAGTAGAACTCAGTAAAGGACACATGTGAAGCATCATCAAATCATATCAAATAAGGGGGCAAGTGGGGTCACAAAACAGTTAAAATTGAGAATTTTCAGAAATCTTTTTCTCAACCAATCAGTGAAATGTATTCATATTTGGTATAAATTATCCCTATACAGGTTTGGAGTTAGTACAAATTAATTTGTTAGTATATGTAGGAGCCCTTTAAAGAGAATTTAAGTTATCCATAGTGATATTTTGAATAAAACAGCAATATTTCATTTTCTCATCCATTTGTGCAAGTAAGATTGTTTCAATAAGGAGGAATGAATTTCCTTAAGGGGCCATGAGGGACCCCCTACAGTGTTAAACTTTTTTCAAAAAACTTTTTCTCACAAATAATTTTATATAATAATTGTTTATAATTAATATAATTTTTTTCTATGATTAGGTGTTTGAACTTTTCACAAGGGTATATAGAGGCTTTTGAATTTTACATCAAAACACTATTATGGGTTGCCATATTTTTTTCATTTATTTGTACAATGGCTTTTTTTAGTTTGAAATATGAAGGATTGTCTAGTCATAGCACCGGTAGATTAGGTTAGACCATGAAATTTCAAAAATCTACCTGTCAAGAACTGATCAGTCAAATTTGCTCATGTTTGAGTATCCTTACATAACCAAGAGGTTGAAGATTCTACAAATAAAGGGCCTGAATCCATAGGGACTTTTACTTTTATATATAGGAATATATTATAAGACAGAAATAAAAAAATCATTTTGGTATCCATTTATACCAAAAAAGTTCAATTTGATGTAAAGCATTGTCTGGTTATAGCAAATCCTTACAAAAAGTGGATTGAAGTTTAAAAAAAATTAAGAGACTGGTATGTATAAGGGTCTTGCAAAAGGGATTTACTTTTTACATAGGAATGGTATGGGAAATTGAAAATTCCAACTTGAATATATGCATCTGTGATCTTCCACCAAGAAAACTAACCTGTGCATTGTCATGTGCTGAAAATGGCATTAACGCCACCATAAATTAATTGCTTAATTATCATTCCCACCTTTCCCCTAATTTTCATACTGCTCCAACTCATAAAAAAAAAAAAGAAATAACAAAAAAATAAAAACATAAAAAATAAAATCCCCCCCCCCCCACCTCCCCTTTTAAAGAAAAAATTGGATGAGAATCTAGCAATTAATCCCTTCCCCCTTTTAAAGAAAAAATTGAATGCGAATCTAGCGATTAATTTTTAATGGCCTAAACTTATTACATGTATTAGGAAAGTTACATTGTATTACAGGAAACAGATACATTTAAACTATCTGTATCCTTTTCACTTGTAATTTAATTTGTATATTGAATGTATGACTACCATTTTTATTGTGGATAAAATATTGTTTAAACTTATTATATTATTTACAGATACATTGTGTAAACGTATTATCCCTCTTCTACTGGGCATGGGTCGAGCCCTGGGCCGGTCCAGCGATGAGGACCAGTCTCTCATCTCCATATTATTTAGCGCTGACCAACCAAAGTCATGCACTAGTAGCTACAGGGAGAAAGACGATCATAAAAAAACTTTCACATCCTTCAGGCCTATCCTGCCACGTACACTATCTTCACATCTGATTACACCGGACACGCCCGGATCACCGTCTGGTATGACTGCTGCTATAGAATTCATAGAAGCCTACAACAGAGAGAGATCACCATCTCTGAAAGATCCATCATCGAGTGTGAACCATGATAGTAATAGCCCAGTAAGGGACGAATTTGCTGATCCAAAATCACAATATTTCAACAAAATGGGGTCATGCTTCACAAGAACCAGGCCCTGGGGGTTTGAAATAACCCTGGAACATGACCACCCTACTTTTTCCAATTCTCACCTGCAGAAGCTGTTTGAAATGGTAAGTATAGTCAAACCTGTGTAAGTAATCTCCTCTATTAAGCAACCACTTGTCGTAAACTGTTTCCATTTTCTATTTACCATTCTAATAATTTTCAGTTTTAATCAACCTGTATTAAATAAGCAGCCACCTGCCTTAAGGGGTCATTTTTTCTCTTTCCTTCAAGTTGTAGCTTAGGACAGGTTTGATTCTGTCATTGAATGGTATACTGTAAATATCATTAATTCTTAGTACTTATATATCAATGACACTATTTACAAACATTTATAAACCCAGATCAAGCTGGTACAAAAAACACCAAAAAAATAAATCTTCTACATAGCCTAGACATTGATATTTTACATATGACATTGGTTGATGGTTCTCTACCAAGTTTGTTCAAACTGAATTCCTGGGGTAAAAATTGTGATCGCCGTGGAGGTCACAGTTTTACATGGTGTTACAAAGGGAAAACTTTTAAACAAATCCTCTTTTCTAAACGTACAATTTGTTGAGCTTAGATATTTTACATCTAGTATTGCCTGATGGATCATTAGCTGGTTGCCTTGGGTCAAATTTGGAGCTGCAAGAGGTGAGCAACTTAGGTATCCAAGTCTGTATTTTCCTCTAAGGCCATTATAGATTAATTGCTAGATTATCATCCAAATTTTTCTTAAAAATGGGGAGGGCGGGAGGATTTTTTTTTTTAAGATTTTTAATGTTTTTAATAATAAAGAATAAAAAGTATATATAATTATATATATATTTTTTTTTTTTTTTTAATTTTTTTTTTTAATGTAATTAAAAAGGGTCGAGGCAGCATGAAAATTAGGGGGCGGGTGGGGATGATTATCTAATTTATTTGTTATGGCCTAATGATGATTTTGTTTCTATCTGTATGTTAATCTGTTTATCAAGTACATCTTGAAACACTTAACATTCACTCAATAATCAAAGCCATTGAAACTTTATTTCAGACAAAGAGATTTCTGCACAAGGACCTTCTGAAGAAGCTGGATGACTTTTTAGAGGATGTGTATGCAGAAACAGAGGTTTGTAGTGTAACATACTTTAACCTTTTACTTCATAGAAACGCGTTTTCCGGCACCAATCACAGAAGGCCTTTGAAAACGGTGCAGAAAGAGTTCAGATTGCTCCTAACGAGCAATCTGAACACTTCCTGCACTGTTTTCCACTCTGTCAGTTAATATAAACATAATTCACCCATTGCTGATACGTGGTGAATTAATGCTTTCAATATTAGAGGTGTCCAAAGGCGTCTATATTAGAGGTGTCCAAAGGCGTCTATATGAAGAAAAGGGTTAAGTAACTGCTGCATGAACATTTTAATAGAGCTGAGAAGAGACTATACTTTATTATGGTTAAAAACTTGGCTTTCTATTAAGCTTTCGTTCACATGTCACAATGTGTTCGTTTCCTGTAATGAGGTTAACATGTGTCAGCAGTCCAGTAGCTCAGTTTGTAGAGTGTTCACATTGTCAGTGAAAGGTTCCAGGTTGAGTCCTAGACTGGCTGCAATTTTTTTTAATCCTGTTACACATATCAGAATTTTATTACTTGAAGCAGGGTTAGTGCTGCTAAATGAAACTGATACAAAGTACCATGATAGTAGAAACATTTGACGTCATTCCTCACCCAGTCATATACTGACATTGGTTTGACCTGTCTTGGACATCTTGTCTCACCAGGACATTATTATGAATTTGTACACTGTCTATATAACAGGGAAAGATTAAAGAAATGGAAAATGTTTACAATCATTTTAATTCTGACTTCTTTCTATGTTATTGAGTTACGCCTTGTTTAAAATAAAAAAAAACAACACCTTCTTAAATAACATTTAGTTAAATAAGCTGACGTTGACAAGTCGTCGTTTTTATATAGCCTGATAGATATCAATATATTAGGTGCTTTATTATGTATTTTATCAATGAGTGCCTGAAAAATTAGAAAGATCAGAAATGTTTTCACTTATATTGTACAGTCAAACCTGTCTTAAGAGACCATTAAAGGGAAATATGAAAAGTGGTCTCTTTAGGCAGGTGGTCTCTTATTGGGGTAAAAATATTTTTTGTTGGTCTTTTTTGTCTTACATAATGCATGTACATTTCCATCATTTTTAGGACTTTCACCCGCTGTTCTAACGTTAGACATTTTCTCTGCTGAAGACATGGCAACGTTTATAGAATATCACAGTATGGAACCACAATATTGAAACCCAGTCAAATAAACCTTGATATTCATTGTCTTACGTTTACTCATTGTTGTGGTGACAAACTTTCAAACCGTCCATGAAAACAATGACAAACTGTCTTGTCTTTAGTTTCCAATTTAATCTAATCAAAAAGCTGATCAAATAATCAAACGTAATTATAATTTTTAATCATAATAAAAAATATAAAAACAAACGGCACACAGTCCAATCTCAATTTTCTAATATAACCTGATCAAAAAGTCTGATCAAACCTATTTAATATTTTTTGTCGTAATAAAAACAAACAACAAACAAACCTCAAACTGTCCAATCTTTAATTCCAATTTTATTTAAGTAATTGACAATCCTTTAATCGTAATAAAACAAATAGTAAACATTTCAATTAATGATCAAACGTTGATATATAATTGGGGTTAAAGTGTTTTAACTCTGTAACTTGTTATCAAACAATTATCCGCTTTCACCACGAGACACTGCAGTATTTGGCCTCGGGTTATTTTTAGCACGCTACCTCGGAGATCCGACAATTTTACACTTACACATTTGTCACGTACATAAAGCATAATGCTGAAATTTCACACCTCGTGTATTCATGGTCGTATGGTTGTATGGTCTATACCTGCAATATCAAATATCACCAGTAGTCCTACAGGGTCCTCTCTATACCTGCAATATCAAATATCACCAGTAGTCCTACAGGGTCCTCTCTATACCTGCAATATCAAATATCACCAATAGTCTCGCAGAGAGCAAGTGGTCACTTATTGCGTGTATAATTATGAATGAAATTCGTTGGGGGGGATTTAAAGTGGTCGCTTACATCGGGGGTCACTTATAACAAGTGGTCGCTACTGCAAGTTTGACTGTATATTCAATATTTGTTCTTATTTTTCACTTGTTTTTCAGGCTTATAAAGCTGATAAAAGCTGAATTTTCACCTTATTAATATGATAAAGGTGAAACCAATTGGGCAAGCATTTGCTAAATTACATATCTTAGACACAGTTGCGAATGAAATGAACTCTTTGACAGTCTCTTCTGGACAGACCTTTGTTTATTTATAATTAATGGAGGGGATAGATTGCACATAGGCATCTGCAAAGTAAAGATCTGCCAAACAAATCATTGGTCAACGAAAGCTGTCAAACTTAATCTGCATTTTTTGCATACTTAATTTACTCCTATTTAAATAAATGATTGGCCAATGAGAAATGTCAAAAAAAAAATCCTTTTTTTTTTTTTTAACATGTCAATAATTTATTGTAGAAAAGGTTTATATGTTTTGCACATTTTACTATATTAGACACTTTTAAATAACTTAAACGTCAATAAGTTTTAACAATCACAATCACACAAAGTCGGTCACTTCCATCAGCGGGTTCCTTTTTAGCTCTACCCAGGCCAAAGGTTAGTTCTTGAACCAGCGTAAAATCTGTTGCCAGTAGAGCGTTTCAGGGCCGCTTGTTTAAAGAATATTTATGCTTATTCTAAAATATTTATACTGATATCTTAATTTTCATATTGACTGTTTAATACAGGGCACTTTTTATTTTAAAAACAACCAAAGTTCAGATCCCCATGAAACCACTTCTAGAACCAAAGTTTATCAATACATTATTGATATGAATGGTACCATATCAGCTCACTGATACACTGTGCTCTCTATAAACACTGCCAAATAGAAGTATTATTATGTAGTCACACAGTGTGATACCCAAATACCACACATTATACTGTCATTGGGCCAACCAGTCCTAAAACTACCATATTATCTAAATGTTGAAGGACAGCCAGCAAGCTTCTAGTACGATTTTTCAAGTTTTGGATATTACCAAATGGGGGATCCAACTTACAACTTCTCAGACATAGGGTGAACACTCTACAACTGAAACTTTGCTGACTGAGTATAAGACAATGAACCTGTTATTTCAATTCAACCAGATACCTTATTTTATGACATTGGATGTGTTCAGAACTTAAATTTAATCAATGTTTTGGGGAATGTCAACTTATTTCCTTGATATTTTTGTTTGGCAATTTTCATTCTACTTACAGAATGGGCACATGTCCAAATTTGCCTATCGGACATACAGTGAAGTGTTGACTTTGGTTATGATTACATTGTTGCGAGATGTCATGGAACAAGAGAAGGGTAATAAAGTTTACTATTAGTTTATACTGAATTATTTTAGCTCAATTGCGATGAAAGCTCAGAGCTTATATGAACCTCTCTCGAGTCCGCTTTGTGGGTAGAACCAGTACCAAGTGTTGTTTTATGAGAGGCATCAGGTCAAGTGGGGGGAAATTTATCAACAATTATGATTGAATTATCAATAATTATGACTGATTTATCAATAATTATGACTGATTTATCAACAATTATGACTGATTTATCAACAATTATGATTGATCTATCAATAATTATGACTATGACTGATTTATCAATACTTATGAATGATTTATCAATAATTTTGACTGATTTATCAGTAATTATGACTGATTTATCAACATAATAACAAATCATTTATCATTACACTCGAGTGTTATGAAAATGCACACAGGACGAGATATGAAAATGCATATATCTAGCACAAGTGTTTATTGGTTATTTACTTAGTAGGTTGTTATTGTATAATCCTTCATTGGTGTCACTTTTTTAATTTTCCAGTAAGTCCCCTCTAAACCCTGTGTTGCGTTTTCATAATTCTTCATGTATTTTGTTTTCATATCTTTCAAGTATACATGTTCTTATTTATTATTAATTTCAGATTTATCGAGTGCATTCCTCAAAGACATAGAATTGTTTGTAAAGAAGCTTTGGTCATTTAGTCAGCAGGATTTAGAAAAGAAATACCATCACAGCAAGGAAAACAATCGCAAACTGGATGCAAATCCATATGAGTTGGTGGTGTACAGTAGTGCAGCCTGCATTGACCTG
>CM055899.1:51198758-51217672 GCA_029582155.1 Panopea generosa | reverse complement strand
ATGTTTTGGGCAGTGAATGAAGAATCTGGTAGGTTGTAATACTTAGGTGTTAGGTTCATCATTTATAATGAATAATCTGGTAGGTTGTACTACTTAGGTGTTAGGATCATCATTTATAATGAAGATCTGGTAGGTTGTACTACTTAGGTGTTAGGATCATCATTTATAATGAATAATCTGGTAGGTTGTACTACTAAGGTGTTAGGATGAATAATCTGGTAGGTTGTGATACTTAAGTGTTAGGATTATCATTTATAATGAAGATCTGGTAGGCTGTACTACTTAGGTGTTAGGATCATCATTTATAATGAATAATCTGGTAGGTTGTACTACTTAGGTGTTAGGATCATCATTTATAATGAATAATCTGGTATGTTGTGATACTTAAGTGTTAGGATTATCATTTATGATGAAGAATCAGGTTTGTTGTAATACTAAAGTATTAGGATATATCATTTATTACAGCGCTGGCTCTTGCTCAAAATTTCTTTGCGCCATATATTTTTCTGTGAAAATAAGCAGAGCTCCCTTGTATCAATGTACGCTCATGTATCTTTACCTTTGACTTTAACTTCATCTGATTCTTACAGAAGATAAAGCTTGTATAAGAGTAGAGTAGTAGAGTAGTCTTTTTTCACATATGCTATTATATATTTAAAAAAAAATCTTTGCACCAAATTGAACTAGTAGAGCAATATCATATGCTATCATATAGGGCCTCTTGTTATCCTATGTCTAAAAGTGCACAGGTCTTGTAGCAGGAAAGGTGTTTTCTCGTGACATGCATAACAAATCTAATTTTTACACAAACCAATAACACCCAAATTCGAGTTAATATGTTCCAATGTAGTCACAGTCTCACAGACCCTATCTTACAGTTACTATAGCTTTGGGATAGTGATATGTAGTAAATGATGGATTGCTTACTATAATATATCCAAAAGCTATAGTAAGATAGGGCCTGCGATTTTATTCACATTACCCCACCCACTTTTGTGTTCATTTACCAGAAGTCTGCAGGAGATTAATCAATGTTTTAACCTATGAAAACAATATAATTACTACATGTAAGTATCAAGCAGTACTTACATGTATACCCTATACAAAGTGTCTTTTGAGGTGTGTGCTTTTTTTCCACAAAAAAGGTGAGAGTTTCAGAAACACTCGCTGGAGACAGCATATTGAAATCAATGTGCATTTATGATTTAAACACAAACATAGTAAAGTAGGAAAAAAACTTAGGTAATACACTTAAAGTGCTAGTCTACTTTTAAACATTTAGTTACCGGCTTTTCTCAGCTGTAATGACAAATAAAGCTGAACATTATTTGCACTCTTTGGGGTTTTCCAATATTTGTATGCAATTCATGTGACCAAGCACCTGTTAAGGAAAATTGTTACTATATTAAGCCCACATTGCTGATCTGAGATTTGTTTGTGTTGTGTTCCCTGAGGGGAAAACACAGCTGGGTGCCAATTAACTAGTTAATTACCTTGTTATTTGGGAGAAAGGACAGTGACACTGTTTGGCAAAGATATTTTAGCTTTTGAAGCATATTAATAGAAGTTAAATATGGAGCATCTAAGGAGAAGATTGTCAACGTTTGACGACTTTCGCCAAATAGAATTTCTTTGCGCCATTTTTATTTATTTTGCGCCAATGGTGAAGCCCTGTGCCAGCCTGTTATAATGAAGAATCTGGTAGGTTGTAATATTTAGGTGTTAGGATTATCATTTTATAAAAAACTGAAGACTAACGTTCTTCCTTCGACTGAGTAATACAGACCCTAAACCGCTCAAGTACCCCATAATTGCACTCCGTTTGCGCTCAGTTTGCACTCCGTTCGCGGTCCGTTCGCGCTTAGTTCGCACTCCGTTCGCGCTCCGTTTGCGTGCACTCGATTAAACGCGGTTAATTTAATGCACTCACAAACGCAGGTATTCGCTCACGAGCGCTGTATATCTGAGTGCTCTGTTTAATACTCCTCTTATCGTTCGCTTCGTTCAGCGTTCACTCAACGTTCAGTTCGCTCAGTTCGGTTTCCGGCCAATAACCAATCGCAACATCTCAACTCTTAAAATGATTCTATATTGACTTTTTAATTTAATCTGTTCCAATGGAGCAATAAAATGTATCCATGGGATTTAGTCAAGGTAAATTAATTCATAATCCGATTGTTTGTCTACATATTATGTCACCCGCTGGGCGAAAGGTTGTAAATTTCCGATAAGCTAGTATCGATAGTAGGCATGTTTAACGGAAATGTCTATGTTTTGATATGTGATCAGTGGTCTGGGTGATCAAAGAATATCGTAAGTTATACCAGCGTCTGTTATCCAGACCTACATGTGTTTGCGCCAGTATCTTCTTTGATATACCGTAAGCCGTTTGTAACAGGAAAGCAATAAAGTTTGTCCACAAAGTTTACACATACATCATCAACATAAACTAAATATATTGTTATTAATAATTAAATTTAATTAATAATTCCATACTGTTGATACCTCGTTGGCCTTATAATAATCCATAAATCTGCTCAACGTAAGCAGTGACTTAACAACATATGGATATATCACTGGTTTTGTTAATGTTCAAACTAAAATAAGCTTTATAATCAATAATATGCACTGCAAGGGTGATGAAAAATTTATTATAACCCGTGCAATGCAATTCGACATTATAATAAATGATTTTTGAAAAATAATAATCTTGTAGTGTTTTTCTCGATTTGGGTCCAATTGTGGCTTCACTAGACTTAAAAAATATATTCTGATATTTTAAGTTTTTATAATAATTTTCGTTATCATTATGTATATAAATATACTTGCAATGAACTTTTTTCAGCGGGTTTCTCAAACTATTATTTTACTGATAGTATGCTTTATGTTAATATATTATTTAAAATGACAAACTATATTAAACTTGTTTGAAACTACACCCACTTGCTATACCGCTAATTATATGACACGCAGCAACACACCCGTGGTGTTAATTACGTTATGTCACATGCCAGTGAGAGCCGTGTCAATTAGGTTATATGCTAAAGCGGTGACTTATCGGTCTATTGACCACGGAAGATATGTATGGTTTCATTTTGATTGTAATTCGTGCCAGATGGATGAATCTTAATTGAGCCAACATTATGTGATTGAAAAGAAAAGATAAAAAAGGAAAACTGCCAGCCAATTAACAACAAATAAAAAAATTATTTAAGATATTTGTTATTCGAAGTTTCAGAACGCTTTAGTATGTAAATATCATGATGTTTATATCATTAAATTACGAACCAAAAACGCCAGTTCTGAATGAATGGTGGAAAGTGTGACATACACGTATTAAGGGATGTGTATTCAGGGCTGTCATTTTACCACAGCTGCCTGAGCGACCTCGTATAAAAAACAGATACAACTAAAAATCAGAATTGTTAATTTACAAAATAAAACAATCCTACAATTTTAAAACTAATAAAAATTAAATGTCTCTAAATAATTCCTTGTAAAAATGTAGTATTTTATTTGTATTATTTTTTACTTTCATTATTTGTTTTATTTTTTTTAATATTATTATCATTGGAGCTATTATTAACATATACATATTGACTTATTGATTTGTCACAGCTTTTATATTGGAGACGTGCATCTGGTCAGTCGTTCACAATTAATATAACAATTTAATTACTGTTATGAAGGCAGAGTTGCATGGCAATCATCAAAACAGATACCCATGGTGAGAACCACATGTGTGTCAATAAAAAGTTAATTGGTGATTTATCGGTCCATTGATCACGAAGAACCCTACCGGTGTGTAATTTTCATTTTGATTATATTTAATGCCAGATGAATGAATCTTAATTTAACCCGCGGCATGTGATTGGATAAGAAATATATAGTCAAAATCAATACTAAAATATGCAGATTTTTTTTATAATATTGTTATTATCATCATTATCATTAATATCTATTATATATTTTATCATTATTTTTACTATTATTACTAATATTTTCATTATTATTTATAGTATTGTTATTATTGCTATATTACTTTATTATTATATTATAATATTATTATTCTTCTTATTATTATTGTCATTTCTTACTTGTTGCCCCTTTCACAGTTTTTATATAATGGCTTAATTGTTACGTGCTTACGTGCACGTGATCAGGCGTATCGATTTTGTAGGAAAGCGGGAAAACAATATATTTACTATTTTATAGGCAGTGAATACATGTTCTTTTTTGTTTATTTCAACTTTCCCGATGATCAAAAGCTGTTCTTTAGTCAATATAAAATCACAACCTCAGAAAGGTCACCTTGGAATTTACGTTTACTAGTTTTTATTTCCTGTGTCTAATGTGTTATTTCGGTCTGTCATGTTAATTTGGCATACATACTTTTATTTTACATTAATTTAATTTAGCTTGATTGTGAAATAAGCTCGGAGCTTATGCATATCGTTCTCCAGTGCATTCCCTTATTAGATCTGGTACTGAATTGTGTTTCGAGAGGTCGGGTAGAGCCTGGGTCAAACTCGCGACCTCTGCCGCCTGAAGCCAGCACCCTATCCGCTGTACTACTGACCCACTTTATATTTTAGAATACAATTAATTTATTACTATTATTTTAATGAGATGTGCACGAGTATAATGTTTCCACTTTAATTGCAATATAACAGTTTTACGTACATTTGTTCACAACTAAGCACAAACTCAGTGTAACTATGTTTGGGGAAAATATAAAACTAAAGTCCAAATTAAATTGAAAATTGGTAATTTTTATTTTACCGAAATACCCAAACAAATAGAATCATAATCATATAATTTTCCGCATATCTATGTTTTGTTTGTTTCACGCATGCTTTGATATTTTTGTATTTGGAACAGTATACGCTTAAATCGAAATAAAGTAAATGTATTGTATGTTCTATAACTAATTTATATCGAAATAACACGGCAAATAGTGAATTCATATTACATCTTTTCGAATTGTTATTTACACAATATACATACATTTTATTACAATTTTAATTATTTATATTTTGTTGCGCAAACCAAAACATGCTTAAACATGCAACTAAATTAACCGTAGATAACCGTTGATGTGTCGTCTATTGTATAATAGGTATTTTAAACATTATTGTATTGATCAGCTAAATATTGATATTTACATGTATGCTATAGTTGATAAATTGTTGACAAAATAAGTTTTATCATGCGTTTTACAATAAAACATTTATATAAAATACATGGTTTATATTTATGTGAAAGAAATTTTCTTTTTAATCTCGATTTTAAGTATCGATTTCACGATCAAATGATGAAAAAAGAGTGTATCCGAATGAACGAGTGCACTCAGTAGCGCACGAATAGTTCTGTTATCAGTTATCTTACTGTGTCTAGCGTATACTGCATATACTGCGCATCTGAGTGCACTCAGCGTATCTGAGTGCATTCAGCGTGTCTGAGTGCACTCGATCTATTTCATGCGTTCCGGAGTGCGTTTATTATTAAAAATTCAGCGTTTGCTTACGGTCCAGGTCCGCTCCGTCAGCGCTCAATCTGCGCTCCGTTCGCGCTCCGCTTACGCTCTGAGTGCACTCCGTTTGCGTGCATTTGGGGTACTTGAGCGGTTTAGGGTCTGTATGTGTCAAAAACATAACTATATACTATTCATGTAATTTTGTTTATACTAAGATTGCTCAGAGCTTGTAAATGGTCAGCATTCTATATCCGCCACCTGGCATGAATTGTATTGCATTGTAGTTTAATTTTAGATGAGTTAACTAAGGACCAAATTTGCACATGCTTTGATACAGAGATACTGTTTTGTACCATTTATTGTTAATTTTGCTTTTTAGAAGCTGAAAACCTGTGCCTAAAACTGACAGAGAAAATCTCCACCAATACAGAAAAGAAACTACTTTTGTCACATACACCAATATTGTTGGTTTGTCTCGAGGTAAGTCAAAGTATCAAATGTTGATTAAGTAATATATTTGAATACCTCAGTGAAGTCCATGAATGTAGATGCAGTAACCAGTCATCTAGGGAGATTTTTTAAGTCATGCAGTGCACTTTTGGCCATACAACACACTTTTGGTCATTCAACACATATTTGGTCATATAACACATTTTTTGTCATTCAACACATTTTTTGTCATTCAACGCATATTCATCAAATACATATCCAAAGATAGTTGACTTAATAATTATAGTAAAGTTTAAACAAGGACTTATATAGAAAAGGAAAAGCAACTAATGTAGATGTTATGAAAGCTTGCATATTCACGTAAAATCTAGCAAATTGTGTTTAAAATTCTTGAAGTCCTTATGATTACAAAATTTGTATACTGCATTAAAAAATCATTTCTGCATATTTGTTTGAACATTTAGCTTCATTTTATGCCATTGAGGACTAACAGACGCTCAGTTGACCTACCCACTATTTCCCAGGATCCTTGAAAATTAACCAGTACTGGAGCATACCCATCTCTGCAAGTAACTGATAACTTTCCCACTTAAACCTATGATGAGAGACAAATGACAATGAGATGTGATATAGTGTATCAATCGTCATGGAGACTGTGGCCATGCAGTAACATGCAAATAGGCCATCAGTAACATGCAGGGTATTCAGAAAAATGTGTATACATGATTAAAACAAATTTTGATGGAAGTCATGAAATCAAAACGGAATTTCAATTCCAAAAGAATATCACGTGCACACTGCTTGACAACCATCACCAGGTCATTTGGACTATTTCTATTATTATCCAAATTCACAAATCATTTATACGTAGCAAAAGGTATAATTGCAACTTAAATGGTAAATTTTTTTTGTCCAGAAATCCCTTTTCGGTATTTTATTTTATTATGTTTTAACCCTTTACTTCATATAGACGTCTTTCGACACCTCTAATAATGACACCTTTGGACACTTCTAATATAGAAGGCTTTTGAATTATTGGGTGAATTATGTTTTTATTAACTGACAGAGTGGAAAATAGTACAGGAAAGGTTCAGATTGCTCATTACAAGCAATCTGAACTCTTCCTGCACTGTTTTCAAAGGCCTTCTGTGATTGGTGCCGGAAAACGCGTATCTATGGAGTAAAAGGTTAATAGATATCCTTATGGCAATAAAGGTTCAGCGAGTATATCGAAGCATGATGTATTGGAAAAAGATATTTTTTGCTGGATCTAAAATTTTGAAAATACCTGATATACAGTAGAACTTTGATCGCTCGAATTCGACAGGACTGGACAAAATAGTTCAAGTCATCGGTAGTTCGAGTCAAGTCTGGTACAACAATCATTGTACATGTACATGGTGTATATGTACGTTTGTGAGCGTGATATTGAATCCCATGTGTACGCTTTGAACAGGTGCAATAAATGATATAGGTTGTGTAATTCTTGTTTATGTAGAAAATCCAATATACCATTAAAGATAATTTCAAATATAATTAATTGTATTACACTATAATTACTTTATTTACCTTCTATCCTCATAATTTTATATACTCATGTATAAATAGCTATATTTAGCTTTCGGTGTGCGTGAGAATGTAAATGACATGATAATCACACTCCGGTTTTACCAGGTCCTTCACCATGTTGTTCTGCAATCGTCATAGAGGCTGACTTAGTTATCCCCTGGTTACCGGGTCCGTCACTAAGTTGCTCAGCCATTTCTTCTTCAGGTTAATATGTTGTTAAATGCGACATTGTGCAATGAGACTGAACTTCCCATGTCTAAGTTTTATAGGGTAAAATTGTATGTGACACTCTTTACTTTTCAATGTTCGCAATATAAATTGGTTTTATTTTGATTTCATCTTAAATTACAAATAAACATCAAATTAAGAATCAAATTAACTTAATTAATGCAACATGCCTTATACAATTAAAGCAAACATGTAACCAATTATAAACACACTCACCAAATTATCATAACAAGCTTCTCGCTCTTTAAGACAGTGAGAATATTATGATGTGTAGAAATTACTTCATACCTTTGAATGCATGAACAAACATAGCAAACTTCTCCAATTTTCTTTGTCTTTGATCAGCTGTTCGGCCAAAAGGTTAAAAAAACACAGATAAGTGTGTTGGCGGGACCTAATTTCTAGTTTGACTGTTCCACCTATCAGTGTTCTAGCCATTGGTGGTAGAACAATAGAAATTAAATAGGAATTTGGCAGGGACTGGGTTAGTTGTTTGAGCGATCAGTGGTGTTCAAGCCAACCGAGTTCGAGCTATTGAAGTTCTACTATACTATCTTTAATATCACTGTGTGTAAAGTACATTTCATAATCAATTTGACATTCTCTCATGAATGCCTTGCAGGCACTTGGCAAACTGGCCGTGAAATTTCCATTGCTCGCCTCAAGCATGGTGTCATCGTTACGAGACTTTGTCGTCACCCCTTCGCCAATTCTCAGTAAGCTTAACAAGTATGCAAATCCTGATGGAAACACGCCCATCCGGATAACGGTGACAGATGAGACTCGCAGCAGCCAGAGGAAGCACGGACCAACAGACAAACTCACAAAGGCTTTGAACAACGTACGTGACTGTGCCATCATGAATATCTGCAGGTAGGTTGATATTGAAATTAATTTTTTTTTAATAAGAGTAAAATTGATAATGCAAAATTGAAATTTTGATGTTTAGACCATTTATCACATTAATTTTATTACATTTGAAAACACTACACTCCCCAGGACTGGACAAAGCGCGGACATTGACATTTCTCTTTACAGAGCCATGGTAATGACCCTGCAGGGACAAGTTGCTGGTATAAGCCTTATATATGTATGACAATTCAGTCTACTATATAAGTTTGGTTAGAATCTGTTGAAAATAGAATGCTAAGACACTGAGGTGACATTGATAGGGTAAGAGCATGGGACTTTCTTCTCCATTAATACCTGGCGTGGGGTGAACCAGGGTAACCAATGACTGGTGCATAACTTTAAACATATTGTTAATTTTAATGTACTAGAAGGTTATTGATCTGTTTAACCAAAAAATATTTTAATCTTTAATCACTTGTTGCAGAATGGCGATTCTAATTGAATCTGTTGCAGGCAATGTGTATTTAAACTTTTCCCGCTGCTTTTTACCAGACTGTGCAAATATGTAGGTATATGTGTGCTACTAGTGTTTCACCAAAGAGTTAGTTATTTTTGGTAACAAAATTGGAACATTTACCTTGATTAACATGAGGGAGCTCTGGGTTTGAATCCCTGCTAAGGCTACAGAGTTTTTTTCTTATCGATTTTCCAATCCTTGTTTTAAAGAAACAGCAACATAACTACCATATGTTACGGGTTTTGTGAAGATCAGTGTCACAATATACATAATATTTGTTGTTTTATTTGCTGCATTGCAGAGCCCTGAAGGCTGGTTTGAGGTTCGACCCAGAGTGTGTTCAAGCCTTCCTTGCCTCCATTTCAAATAGATTGTACAGGGCAGAGATGAGTGACAGGTATGTTCGGCCAATCAGAATGTTCAAATTATTCACAGCACTGATGTACATGGAGATAGTTTAATGTTAACATTTTGAAATACAGATAAAAAGAAAAAAACAATAACAACTTGTAAATACATCAAATTTGATTTAATCTTTTATGATAAAATTTGATTTAACAAACATGATGCAGGTTAATGGCAAAACTAGATTATCTACCTTCTTAGTAATTATTAAGTTAATCTAGTTCTGCACAAAGTCAATTTAATTGATTTTTTTATCCTTTTTATCTATTAAATATTGATTAAAATAATCACAGAAAGCTCTGAATTTGATCATTGTTTTATATATTAAAGTAGAACTTTGATGGTTCGACGGGACTTGACAAAATAGTTCGGCTTAAGAGTCGTTTGATCTTAGTATTGTTCAACGTCATATACCATGCTTGTACATAAATACACATCGAAATAGTAATTTAGCCGAGACCAGATAAGTGGTTCAAGCTTTTTGGGTGTTTCAGTTATCCATGTTTGAGCCAACAAAGTTCTACTGTATTTGTATTTATAACAGCGTAATGGTGGTTTACATCGTCCCTGGCTACAAAGATGATATTGTTGCGTGAATCGTGTCGGAGCTTTAAAAATGCATGTTTACCTAGCTTTTATTTTATTTTACGATTTTAGGTATTAAACTGTTTTGTACATGTACATGACCGTATGGTATAGTATGCCTCACTGTAAGTTATGCATTTCTGCTTTAATAGGTCAAACTCACTGTGTAAAGAAGTTTATATAGACGGATGAACTGTAACCTGTGTAAATAATACAAAAACCATATAAGTAACCCACAGATAAATCAAGCTTTGCAGCATTGTTTGCCTCTCACTCAGTTAATTAGTCCTCTACCGGTTTCACCGGAGTGGATTATTGGTTTACCCTCAGTTTGTCTGTCCGTCCAGCATCTGTCCGTCCAGCGTCTGATCGTCTGAAAGATCACTAAAAAAGTACCCAGGCCAGGTTTGTGAAACTTTGCATTTGGATAGAAGACAACAAAGAGATAATGCAGATCATATTATTTTTTCAGTCAGACAGAAATTGTGGTTGCTATGGCAACAAAATTGGTAAAATCATATATACAACTTGGACCCTGTGGTAGCACAAAAAGGACACAAGCTGCATTTGTGAAACTTAACAACTGGGTGGAGGGCAATAAGGAGATAATGAAGGTCATTTAAGTCCAGCGTCCAATGTCAGAACTCCTATTGCCCTCTATCAATATGCCAAGTTCTAGCTCGCATACTTTTGGAGTTATCGCAGCATCCAGATTTCAAACGCTAAGTACACGTATGTTCAGTAAAACAATACTTGGTATTATTAACCTCTACTCTAAACAATTATGGATTTCTCAAAAAGGATTTGGGTTGAAGAGTCATTTAACAAAGTTCAACATGTTATGGTCCAATTAAACAACTGTCATTGTAGAGCGTGTTGCATGAGGCAAAATTACCTCTTGCATGAAGCATAGCTTTGTATTTTTAAGTCACTCGCTTCATCTTTAAATATGTAGAAAACTTATATGGTTAACCTGAAGCCTATAGATAACTGATGAACCTGCATGGCTTGCCTGCCTATTGTTTTTGATAAGTGATATATTAGTAAATATCTATATATATACATTGCTTGTGAAATGTTTGATATAAGCTTCTTATTCGATTTAATCATGTGGTGCTGTATAGTGTGTCAAGTTTATCAACTGAAAATATACCGTATTCCGCAAAATAAATACCAATTAACCCTTTGCTCCATAAGCATTTTCTTGGACTTTCCAAATTGAAAGCATTAATTCACCACATATCAGCAATGGGTGAATTATGTTTATATTAATTGACAGAGTGGAAAACAGTGCAGGAAGTGTTCAGATTGCTCGTTACGAGCAATCTGAACTCTTTCTGCACTGTTTTCAAAGGCCTTCTGTGATTGGTGTGGGAAAATGTGTATCTATGGTGTAAAGGGTTAATACTAAGACATACAGTTTTTTATATAATTTATGGAGGGAAGTAATAAAAAATTAGTGGACAAATCCAGCATCAAAGATCTGTCTAAAAATGACTGCTGTGTCCTTGAGTAAGGCACTTCAGCAATATTTGCTTAGTACTGGATCTACCACAAGGAAAATTTGTTGTGTCCTTGTGTAAAACACTTCACCAACATTTGGTCAATACTGGATATACCCACAAGGAAAATGAATAGATTCCTTGTGTAAGGCACTTCACTAACATTTGGTCAATACCAGATCTACCCACAAAGAAAGACATTTAATGTGATTTGTCTGTGTTGTCTAACCAATGTCAACAAGTTCAAGCTAAATAAGCTTCTATGTTTGTGCAGGTTTGGGACAAATAAACTTGACACAGTACAGTACAGACATGCTCTATTGTTGTAGTCATGTGCATGGTACCAAGGAAATAGAGATCAAGATAGGTGGTGACAAACTGATCATTACTCTTCTCTGTATTGGTCATAAATTACTGTGTGATATTTTGACCTCTTTTAGAAAATTTTGAAAACGTCTTGTCTGTCAGCACACCTTTCTCTTGATTAGCCAATGAAAATACTGCTTTTAAAAAAGTGATCACCACATCATCTTACTATGACTTTGTTTGAACAATTAACAATACATAACACCATTTTTCATTGGTCAATAATAGTCACATTTACTTAAACAAAAATGATGTAATATTACATTTCTGTTTTCAATTTTATTAACACTAAGTACATGTGACCATTATTGGCCAATGAAAAATGGTGTTTCATATTGTTAATTGTTCAAACAAAGTCTTAGTAAGATACAACATTCATAAAGGCGGTGAGTGATTTAATGTAGATTGAGCGATGCAATTGTCCGCTGACCAGGGGTTGTAATCTCATAGTTTATACTAGATATTGGTATCACATGGGCACATGTTATTGTCTTTACCATCAATCATATTTGTTACACATATATTTATATGTGAACTGTTTTATTTGCTATGATCACATTTTAAACGTCAGTATGATGTTGCATTCCTTCTCTAGACAACATATATACATCTAATGAAGGCACAATATGCACATATCTACGAAAAATAGGTCAGTGACCTTGACCCACCATTTGATGGAAACTCTTGGCTTATTTTTCAAGTCAGTCATGCTAGTTACAAACAATGTAGACCAAGATCAGTCCATCAGTAGATTATATTGATGAAAGAGTATCATTTACGATGGTTTAAATATTTGTAAAAATCTTTGAATAATACAACAAACAATTTTCAATAATTATTTGAAGTTCATTTTGAAATCATCTTAACTTAAACTCAAAGGTTTTGAAGTAGAATAGAAAATAGTCAGTTTTGAAGAGTCATTGACTGTATTGAGTATTTCCCGAAGTGTTGGAGATATTTCTTCGAAAGTATTTTTGTTTTATTTTGTCCATCTCTGGTTTCTATGTCTACATTGGTACGGCTGAATCATTTAACCTCTTCTCATCCTGGCAGGCAGGGCACCAGTGCTGAAGCACGCTGGAATCAACTTAAAATTGTCATGAAGTTTATACGCCCCAACGGATCACCGATGAAGCGAGACGATCTCAAAAGGCAACCTCTTGCAATTATCTGCCACTCCATATTCTGTCTCTGTATCAGCGTTATTGCAAATTAAGATTTTCTCACATGCTTGATAAGGACACTGGTGTGAGATATTCCGATCTCGTCCAAGGGTCAAGATAAAATTAAACCGCTCATAAAATGCATGTGCTAGTCTATATTTAGGACTTAGTGCAAAACTAGTCTCTTAACCTTCTCTGTCCATGTTGCATTCCATTAGTTTTGCACCAAGACCTTGATTTATGATTGAAAGAAAAGATTAACTAGCAGTGCATTTTAGGAACGAAGATTTTTGTTAAAAAAAGATAGATGGCCAATTTATAAGAAAGCATGGACAACAAAAATAGACTCTATTCAAAGTCACCCAGTCAGCATGTTTTAGTTGCTTCTTTTGATGAAAGGTAGTTTTGTGAGCTCTTTCAACATAATCTTAATTTGCAGTAAGAATTGTAGCTTGCGTTCCTTTTGCATAGATACGTGTGTACTTAACAATGCACTAATAGCATCTGTTTGCTACTAATAAACTATCAAACATTAATTGCCTTGCTAATGTGTTTTTAAGAGAATAGTTGTGTTGAATGCTTTACTGACTAGATGGTTGCTATTTTATAATTTTCCACTAATTAATAATTAAGAATAACGGCAATACCAAGACTTCATATCAATTTGTTTGAATTTGATTTTCCTTTATATAAAGTGATTGAAAAGATTTTAGACAGGTTGTGTTTCATACTCTGGTAAAGATGGTAGTTGTTAGATATAATGCTGATTCTGACACGTATTTTCATCAATATTATTATGTTTGTCATAATCCTGATACTTACACAGGTTTTACACTTTTGTTAGACACAAATTGAGTTCTGATACACTGTTTTCACTTGTTACACACAATTCTGATTCTGACACCCAGTTTTCACTTGTAAGACAAAATTCAGATTCTGACACCTAGTTTTACACATTTGTTAGACACAATCATTATTCTGACACCCAGTTTTACACTTGTTAGACACAGTTCAGATTCTGACACCCAGTTTTACACTGTTAGACACAATCCTGATTCTGACACCCAGTTTTACACTGTTGCTTGACACAATACTGATTCTGACACCCAGTTTTACATTTGTTAAGACACAGTTCAGATTCTGACACCCACTTTTACACTGTGAGACACAATCCTGATTCTGGCACCCAGTTTTACACTGTTGGTAGACACAGTTCAGAGTTTTACACTGTTGTTAGACACAGTTCAGATTCTGACACCCAGTTTTACACTTGTTAGACACAGTTCAGAGTTTTACACTGTTGTTAGACACAGTTCAGATTCTGATACCCAGTTTTACACTTGTTAGACACAGTTCAGAGTTTTACAACGTTGTAAGACACAGTTCAGACTTTTAGACTGTTGTTAAACTTAATTCTGATTATGACACCCAGTTTTACACTTGTTAGACACAGTTCAGAGTTTTACAACGTTGTAAGACACAGTTCAGACTTTTACACTGTTGTTAAACTTAATTCTGATTATGACACCCAGTTTTACACTTGTTAGACACAGTTCAGAGTTTTACACTGTTGTTAAACACAATTCTGATTCTGACACCCAGTTTTATACTTGTTAGACACAGTTCAGAGTTTTACACTGTTGTTTAACACAATTATAATTCTGATACCCAGTTTTACACTTGTTAGACACAGTTCAGAGTTTTACACTGTTGTGAAACACAATTCTGATTCTGACATCCAGTTTTACACTTGTTAGACACAGTTCAGATTCTGACACCCAGTTTTACACTTGTTAGACACAGTTCAGATTCTGACACCCTGTTTTACACTTGTTAAACACAGTTCAGATGCTGACACCCAGTTTTACACTTGTAAGACACAGTTCAGAGTTTTGCACTGTAGTTAATCACAATTCTTATTCTGACACCCAGTTTTACACTGTTGCTTGACACAATCCTGATTCTGACACCCAGTTTTACATTTGTTAAGACACAGTTCAGATTCTGACACCCACTTTTACACCGTGAGACACAATCCTGATTCTGGCACCCAGTTTTACACTGTTGGTAGACACAGTTCAGAGTTTTACACTGTTGTTAGACACAGTTCAGATTCTGACACCCAGTTTTACACTTGTTAGACACAGTTCAGAGTTTTACACTGTTGTTAGACACAGTTCAGATTCTGATACCCAGTTTTACACTTGTTAGACACAGTTCAGAGTTTTACACTGTTGTTAGACACAGTTCTGATTCTGACACCCAGTTTTACACTTGTTAGACACAGTTCAGAGTTTTACACTGTTGTTAGACACAGTTCAGATTCTGACATCCAGTTTTACACTTGTTAGACACAGTTCAGAGTTTTACACTGTTGTTAGACACAGTTCTGATTCTGACACCCAGTTTTACACTTGTTAGACACAGTTCAGAGTTTTACACTGTTGTTAGACACAGTTCAGATTCTGATTCCCAGTTTTACACTTGTTAGACACAGTTCAGAGCTTTACACTGTTGTGAAACACAATTCTGATTCTGACACCCAGTTTTACACTTGTTAGACACAGTTCAGATTCTGACACCCAGTTTTTACACTTGTTAGACACAGTTCAGATTCTGACACCCTGTTTTACACTTGTTAAACACAGTTCAGATGCTGACACCCAGTTTTACACTTGTTAGACACAGTTCAGAGTTTTGCACTGTAGTTAATCACAATTCTGATTCTGACACCCAGTTTTACACTTGTTAGACACACACATATGTTTCATATCATTGTTAGACACAGTCCTGACTCTTTGTTGTTAGACACTTTCTTGACACTTAACTTGAGTTTTACATTGTTGTTACACACAATGCTGATTTGGTTATTGGGTACAAATCTAATTTTGACAAAAGTTGTACACTTTTGTTGTACTGTTTGACACAATCCTAATTCTGTCACAAGTTTTACACTGTTATACAATTATTATTAGACACAATCCTAATTAAGTTTCACATTATTGGTAGACGCAATCCTGAATTTAACAAGTTTGATATGAATTTTGGGTTATATACACACCTGATTTAAACACAAGTCTTACTCTGTTATTAGACACTCACTTCTGAATCTGGCACTGTTGTTAGACACAATCCTGATTCTGACACAAGTTTTACATTATTGTTAGAAATACATTATTCAGACACAAGTTCTACACTGTTGTTGGACATGTTCCTGATTCTGACACAATTTTTGTTTTGTTGTTAGGCACACTGTTAGACATAAATCTTATTCAGGCACAAGTTCTACACTGTTGTTAGACATACTTCTGATTCTGACACAATTTATGTTTTGTTGTTAGGCACACTGTTAGACATAAATCTTATTCAGACACAAGTTCTACACTGTTGTTAGACATATTCCTGATTCTGACACAATTTTTATTTTGTTGTTAGGCACACTGTTAGACATAAATCTTATTCAGACACAAGTTCTATACTGTTGTTAGACATATTCATGATTCTGACACAATTCTTATTTTGTTGTTAGGCACACTGTTAGACATAAATCTTATTCAGACACAAGTTCTACACTGTTGTTAGACATATTCCTGATTCTGACACAATTTTTGTTTTGTTGTTAGACATGCTGTTAGACATAAATCTTATTCAGACACAAGTTCTACACTGTTGTTTAACATATTCCTGATTCTGACACAATTTTTATTTTGTTGTTAGGCACACTGTTAGACATAAATCTTATTCAGACACAAGTTCTACACTGTTGTTTAACATATTCCTGATTCTGACACAAGTTTTACTGCATTGTTAGACATAAAACTGATTCTGGTGTACTATAGGTAGACTAAGTGTCTCTAGATCTTCATAAGTAATTGACATGACGCAATCTGCAATAAAACAAGTTAATAATCCAATCAACAATCAATATTGGTTACTACACAGCCATGTTCCTTAGACAAATGGTATACTTATGGTATCTAAGTAAACACCACATTGTATTACATTGTATTTACTTGGACAAACAATGCCACGTAGCCAACGGGCAGATAGATAGTTCCTCTTGCGTCAGGTCAATTTCTCAAGAATTGCATAGTTGTACCTGTAGTTTCTATAAACCTCAGATAAACTTATAAACTCCACCTATCTTCTTATAGCATAATTATAGCATACTGCATTACATTGGCATAGGGGCATATTATGTCAAATATAGCATTGATTTATTTTTAATTTTGAAAAAGAAAGGAAAAAAATAGGGAAAAAATACCCTCCATTTGATGAGAGATAGTTTATCATTGTCACCATGGAATCATTTTCTTTGACAATGGGTGTATTTCGTAATTAGGCTGTCAGCTCACTGTTCAAAAAACCATTGTAAATTTCAGTACTAGAAAATCAAACAATTTAACAGGAGGGATTGAGTGGGATTAAACATAATTTTAAAAAAAAATCTTTAAAATTTTCAAAATGTCTTGTATTTACAAATTTATTGCAATTTTTTTAAAAAAAATGTGAGATTTTTTTTTTACCTGGTATTGATATGTTCTATAAATGCACAGACATTAATCACTAAACTCCAGTGGGCCTGCATTCAGTAAAGGTTGATTTTATGAAAATATATGAGGTCTGGAATGAAGCAACTGTTGGTAAAACTTTGTTTATTTCTGTATGCAGTTGAAACATGCTAAGATGAAACTCTCTTTTTGTGTGTGTTTTTTTTATCAATAATGACATATTAATGAAAATGAGACCATTACATAAATAGTATTTCTGGGGTGCCTCACGGCTAATCCAATCTGCTCTTGCGTCCGTCTCCAAAGATTGCTTATACGCGCATGTAGAGCTTTGTAGAATTTATCCAGAAAAACATATACAGTCAAACCTTTCTTCAGCAACCAGTCAAGGAAAAGAGAAAAAATAGTCTTTAAAGACAGGTTGTTGCTTAATACAGGTTAATTTGCTCTGAAAGCATATAAATGGGAAATAGCAAATGTGGCTACTGAACAGAGGTGACCACTTACACAGGTTTGACTATATGCTATAAGCAGAACTTATACAAATTTTACCAAGTGTATATCCTTAACCTCTACATATATTGTAATGGAGGTTTACAACAAGACAGTTCTATCTTGTCAATTTAATCATATACTGTAACAAAAGTAATGCATTTAACCTTCAATATATGGATATTAAACTCGCTAACGTGGGTGGGCAACTTAAATATTTTTCATTTTGATTACAAATAAATTAAAACCTTTTTAACATAATTAAAACCTATGTTAAACTGCAATTAGTCAGAATAGATGTTGAATAAAAATTAGTTGAAACACAATAGTCTTATTATATAGCAGTATTGAAATATAAAAGAAAGTCCCCATTCCCTGTATTCTCATACACATTAACATATGTATAATAATAAAAAACTATCAAAAATGCATGAAATATTAACCTTTTGACTGGTTACCTAGTCTTGAAATAAATCAGTTTTTATGACCCTGTATATTCTCATAGTCACCATTAACCTACATTTCGTGTGCAGGGAAAAAACTCACTAATCAATAGTTAGATTGTCAAGATTTTAGAAATTTATTACTTGTTATCGGAAGGTCGTGGGTTCGATCCCAGGCTGGGTCATACCAAAGACTTGAAAAATGGTACTAGAAGCTTCCTCACTAGGAGCTCGGCATTTAGAGGATAGTTGTAGGTCTGCTGAGCCCGGTGTCAGTATGTGACTGGGTGGGATATCATACCATGTGTGTGCAGGATGATACTCCATTGTGACAGTGCTCAGAATACTGTCTCAA